>CM018694.1:53376659-53931659 GCA_009363875.1 Mikania micrantha | reverse complement strand
GAGTTCGAACACAGATGTAGGCTAAGTAAATCAACGAGCAGTCTTGGTCCTATTGAAAATGCCAGCGAAAGTAAAGATCCGAATATAAATGATACGGATAAAAACATTCAGAGTTGGGGTGGTCATGACAATTATAGCAATGTTGATCTTTTTTTTTGGCGTCAAGGACATTCGAAATTTCATCTCTGATGAGACTTTTTTAGTTAAAGATAGTAATGGGGACATTTATTCTATATATTTTGATATTGAAAATCATATTTTTGAGATTGACAATGATCATCCTTTCTGTAGTGAACTAGAAAGTTCTTTTTATCGGAATTCTAGTTATCTGAATAATGGATCTAAGAGTAAGAATCCCCAACACGATCCTTACATGAATGATACTCAATATACTTGGAATAATCACATTAATAGTTGCATTGACAGTTATCTTCAGTCTCAAATCTGTATTGATAGTTACATTGTAAGTGGTAGTGACAATTCCAGTAACAATTACATTTCTAGTTCCATTTGTGGTGAAAGTGGAAATAGTAGTAAAAACGCGGATGCCAGAACGAGTGATCAAATTATACGAGAAAGTTCTACTGATCTGGATGTAACTCAAAAATACAGGCATTTGTGGGTTCAATGCGAAAATTGTTATGGATTAAATTATAAGAAATTTTTTAAATCACAAATGAATCTTTGTGGACAATGTGGATATCATTAGGGAGAGGTTCAAATGTTAACCCTCCCTTATAGCGTTAACCGCTTAACCCTAGCGTTTTTTGCCCGAATCTTACTTTTTTTTCATGGTTTTTATTATACATAAATATAGGGTTTCTTTTTTGTGTTTTTGCTAATTCATCACCGTTTGGAAGTTATAGTAAGTGTAAGTTACTTACACTTACTTACAATCTATCAGATGTAAGTAGATGTAAGTAAGTGTAAGTAACTTACACTTACTATAACTTCCAAACGGTGATGAATTAGAAAAAACACAAAAAAGAAACCCTCCCTATTTATGTATAATAAAAACCATGAAAAAAAAACTAAGATTCGGGCAAAAAACGCTAGGGTTAAACGGTTAACGCTATAAGGAAGGGTTAACAATGGAACCTTCCCCTATATATATATATATATATATATATATATATATATATAGAGAGAGAGAGAGAGAGAGGAAATATCAAATACTAAAAGATTTTTGGATAATAAGTGTAAGAACTAATAGTAGTATGACATGTGCAATAATAATTTATGTATAAAATCTTATTTTTTTGCACTAGATTTTTATTTTTTGTGCTAGATTTTTATTTTTTGTACTAGATTTTTTTTGTTATGTATTTTGTTGTAATGAATTTGTGTGTTTCTTGTAATGTATTTTTGTTTATTATACCACATTTCTATTTTTATTTTGTACTGGATATTTTTGTAAGAGATTTTTATAGTTTTGTACTATATTGTTTGTGGTAAATTTTTTATTTTTCATACTGGATTTTTGTGTACTACATTTTGCTATTTGTACTAAATTTTTGTTTTTATATTTTTAAATATGATAATATCTCGTGTATTACACGGTTTGAATTAAAAAAATAATAAATACTTAGTAATAAAAATTTAAAAAGTATAGAACAAATTATCAAATAAAAATTGATTAAAATTACATATAAGTTAAAATTTTGAATAATAAAATAATAATATCATTTTTTAAAACATCTGTTTATTAAAATGTTTGTTTCTAAACATTATTTAAAAATCATTTTTGAAAAAAAAAATATATATTATTTTTCAAAATATAGGTTTATACAAGTATCGAATTGGTGTGCTCGCATGTTACGGGGGAGATTTCGTGTATATCCAAAGTGAAAAACGTTGTTTACAAATGTTCTACTAATTATTAACCGTCCTTTTAGCTGGGACTTTCAAGCAAGCCTTGCGAAGGCAGCCAGCCAGTCAAAGTTTAAATTCTAATATAGGCAACTATAATACTCTTTTTTTTTTTTTTCCTGAAACTAAGGCTGAGAAAATGTTTGAATACTAACAATGGTAGGCGGTGAACAAAAGCAGCCGGTCGCCTTTCAAATTTCCCAAAAGTGAATTCATTTAGATATCTTTAACTAAAAAATGTCCACCTCATCCAATGTGTAAAAAGATTGGATAAATTAAATGGATAAAATGGTTATTCTTGATCATATATTAAAATAATTGAAAAAAATGTGTGATGTAAATTAAATGGATAAAATGGTAATTTGACTTTTCTCTTTTCTTTTTGTTAACATGGATAAATAAAAAATCAGCAACGACATACAACCCGGTCGTTCCTCTTCATCTTTCCGGTAACCGCGCAACCTCCTGCGCATTTGTTGTCGCATCTCAATTCGATTAGGCCACTCACGTCTCGTTAAATATGCGATTATGATGTTTTAAATTTATGGGACATTTAGCAAGTGTTTCTTGGCCTGGTTTCGATTAGGTCGCTCACTCGAACATAACTTATTTTTATGTCCAGTTCTTGGCATCATTTTATTGAAAATATTTAACAAAGAGAGACTCTTATGCAATTGTTAAATAGTTTGAGCTAAAGGTTTAATTAATTGACTTTTATGTTAGTGTGATCAATTGACAAATGGTCATGGATGTTGTTAACAGAATTTCAGATTTTATATATGCTTATCATTCTATCATCTTATGAATCACAAGTGCCAATCAGGCATTAGGGCTTTTAAAATTTGAAAGATCAATTGTTTATGCTTCTATTTGTTTGATACTATAATGATCTGGTTATTGTTTAATGTTAGGTTTTTGGAGGTAAGAATTTTTGATGTTAATGTGTGTCATTGTCTGTTAAGAAGGTAAGATTTTTTTATGTTCGATGAATATGGTTGAAATCAGTTTCATATGGTTTAGTTTTTTTTTTTTTAAAAAAAAAAAAAAAAAAAAAAAAAAAAAACAACTCATTGAACACCTTTAATAGTTTGGTTGCTTCTATTGTCAATTTTGTTAACATTTTTTTTTATTAATTTTGTGTTTAGTGTTTTCAATGATAGGCATTCGTAGTGTGCTGAAATGATTGAATTTTAACCCTTTTTTAGTTTTTATATCGTTTTGGATGAATTTTTATTATGTTCGAGATGGTTAACAGGTTGTTCATTATTAAACGAAAACTTTTGTTTACCTCATTTTTCCATGAAAGTTTCGATAGTAAACTATTGATTTTTTTTTTGTGTTTTGACTACAAAATTTTAAATGATCTAACAAAAAAATAGTAAACTTTTGTTTTTTTTTTTTCTTTTACAAAAGTTTTGTAAATCCTACCCTCCACACACACACATATACGTGTATGTGTGTGTCTATATATATAGAGTAAGGATATTCTAAAAAACTTTAAAACCTTAAAAAGCCTAAGAAGCCATAAAAAAATGACATGTGGATTAGTAGCCTAAGGATAAACATGTCAAAACAAAAAATGAACTTATACATGCAAGTCACATGCAAATTTCTCTCGTTTTTTTTAAACGCTCATAACTTTTTTGTACGTTAATATTTTTAAAAAGATACACCATAAAATCAAGCGTTTTTTTACCTTTCTAAAGTGTATAATATTAATATATTTTTTTAAAATAAAATAATGATTAAAACCGAGTTTTACGAACTTTTCATTTTATAGTGTTTTTCAAATGTTATTTAAACAGAATTTTATGGTGTTTTTTTGTAACGCATCTCTATATTTTATGATATTCATGTTTTATACTATCTTTCAAGTTATTTATGGTGTTAACATTTATACTATTTATAATTTTCAGAAGTTAATGAACTAAAAAAAACATTTTATGGTTTTTGAACACAAAAAACACCATAAACACTTTTATGGTGTTTTTTCTGTAATGCATCTGTACATTGTAAGGTGTTTTTGCAAATTATTTTATAATGTTAACATTTTATGGTGTTTATAATATGCAGGTGTTAATAAAAATAAAACATGGCATTTTATGATGTTTTTTAACTTAACTTTATGGTGTTTACGTTTTATAGTGTTTTTTTGAGATATTTTAATATATTTTTCAAAAGAATTCCTAATATATTTTAATTTTTTATATAAACTACCAGCCTCTTTTTTTAAACATTAATAACTTTTTAATACTATATTATTTTTAAAAAAAATTGCATCATTATACTAGTCTTATTTTTCTCATCAATTCCGTTATAATCTCGGCTATTTTTTTTATTTTTCAAATGCCTTAAAGAAACTTAAAGAAAAAAAATTTATTTGAAATTTTTTATAGCAATCGTAAATTGCAATGATGTAATTTGCATTTATGTAATTTACAGTTCTGTAAAACATTTTTTATTCAATTTAACATGATGTAAAACATTTAATTTTGTTACATTCTTAACTATTTTTTTATTTTTTTAGATGCCCAGTATTTACATCATTGTAACAAGTTTAAAGATAACAAATTAATTTGAATTTTTTCTAACAATAGTAAATTACAGTGATGTAATTTCTATTAATGTAATTTACAGTAAAGTAATTTCTTTTTTCAAATATCATGCTTTACATCGATGTAACAAACATAAACAAAACATATTATTTTAATTTTATAGTATAATGGTGCATTTTTTGAAAAATAAATAATAACACGTTCGTACATACAATGGTGCAATTTTTTTAAAAAAATAATATATTATAAAAAAGTTATGAGGAAGAACCAAGTTCAAACAAGAAGAGCAAAACCAACAATGGTACTATCCATAATCTTGCTACTATATTCTTTATAAAAATATAAATTTTTGATTAAATTTGTAGTGTTGTAACATATTTATTTAATTTCTTCCTTTTTTTACTTTCAATTTACAATGGTGTAACCAATTTATTAAAGTTTTTCAATATGTACGTTCGTACATACAAACTTTCATTATTGCAATATAACTATTATAATACCAACAATAGTACTATTCAATTTACAATGGTGTAACCAATTTTTTGTTCGGTTTTTTTCGGTTGATTCGATTCCGGTTCGTTTTAGGTTAATTTGGTTCTGGTTTGGTTTTTCGGTTAATTCGGTTCTGCTTTAGGTGTTTCAGTTAATTTTTTCTAATAATGGTATATTACAGCACTGTAAATTACATCACTGTAATTATCATTGTTAGAAAAAAATCAAAAATAAAGTGTTATGTTACATCACTGTAATTTATCATTGTTAGAAAAAAATCAAAATAATGTGTTATTTTTATGTTCATTACATCGATTTAATCAAAGACATATGAAAAAAAAATTAAAACATTAGTCAAGATTATAGCGGAATTAAAGATAAAATTACATCACCGTATATTATATTATTGTATATTACTTCATTTTGTATTATCTGACCGTAATTTACCGATGAGAGAAAAAATTAAAAGATCAGTTCAATTTTTAGAATATTAAAAACCGAACCCGAAAAATCCGGTTTTGGTTTCTTTTTTGTTCGGTTTTTTTCGGTTGATTCGGTTCCGGTTCGTTTTTCGGTTAATTTGGTTCTGGTTCGGTTTTTTGGTTAATTCGGTTCCGGTTTGGGTTTTTCAGTTAATTTTTTCTTATAATGGTAAATTACAGCACTATAAATTACATCACTGTAATTATTTATTGTTAGAAAAAATCAAAAATAAAGTGTTATGTTACATCACTGTAATTTATCATTGTTAGAAAAAAATTCAAAATAATGTGTTACTTTTATGCTCGTTATATCGATGGAAATAAAGGACATATGAGAAAAAATTAAAAAACTAGTCAATATTATAATGGAATTAAAAATAAAATTTTATCACTATAAATAATGTGTTACATCAACGTATATTATATCATTGTATATTACTTCATTTTGTATTATATGACTGTAATTTACCGATGTTAGAAAAAAATTAAAATATTGTGTTTTGTTTATGTTCGTTACATCGATGTAAAGCGTGATATTTGGAAAAAAAATTAAAAAGTATTTTAGATTAAAATGGAATTAAAGATATAATATTTAAGCGCTTCTTACAATGATGTAAATACATCACATCTTAAAAAATAAAAATAAACTAGTCGAAACTATAACGGAATTAAAAAGAAAAATGAGACAAGTATAATTGTGTAATTTTTTTAAAAAAATAACATAGTGTAAAAATGTTATGAATTTTTTTTTAAAAAAGGAGGTAAACTTTATATAAAAAATTAACTTCATTAAAATATATTAGATGGTGACACTTGTCACCACCATATTTAAACTAGCTTTTTAATTGTTAACAAAATGTTTTAAATACCCTTGCTTATTAAAAAATATAATATAACACATTGCATGATCTTATACATTTACATTTTAAATTAACCATTGGATGATGGTTAATGGGTTAATTCATTTTTGATGGGTTATGAAAAATTCCATCCCATATATATATATAGGGAAGTGTTCAAATAATAACTCACTCTTAAAGCAATAACCCAGATAACTTTGCCAAGATGAAGCTAAATCTTGGATTTTTTTTAACATCATTGTAACACATTTAGAACACTATGTTCTGTTATGAGTTTACGAAAATTCATCACCGTTTAAGAGATATCATCGTTGTAAGTTTTTGATTTACAGCACTGTAACTGTTTTAGTCCCAAAACTTTCAACGATGTAAACTCTCAAACGGTGATGAATTTTCGCAAACTTATAAAAGAACATAGTTTTCTAAATGTGTTACAATAATGTTCAAAAAATAAAATCTATGATTTGGCTTCATCTTGACAAAGTTATCTGGGTTATTGCTTTAATAGTGAGTTATTATTTGATCCCAATCATATATATATATATATATACACACACACGAGGTATCAAAAGAAAACTTCTCACTATGGAGAAAATTAAAATAACTCCTACTAACCATTTAATTTAAAAGAAAATTCATGATTTTTTATTATTAGCTTAAAAATGTTATAAACAAAAAAAAATTAAATAAAAATATGTGGATCACGAAATTACATATATATAATCAATGAGTTACATGTATGTAATAACATGAATTACATTTATCTTTTTATTTTTTTCTATTTTTAACAAATCTAACCTTATAATAAAACAAAATGTAAAATCAAAAACGAGCTGGGGATAGTCGCTACAACATCGGATCATCGTTTTTCAACCGAGAATCCGTCTGAACAAGTAATGATTCGATTTCTCCTACTAGCTCAATAATATATTGATTAGATCTAATATTAGAACGTTAATTAGTGGTTGTTAGTGTTGATTAAGAACACTAAACAAGAACAAACATGTGGGTTTGTTGACATGATTAAGATCCTCTTAAGATGTATGAAATTAGTTAAGAGGATCTTAACACATATGAATGGATTAATGAATTGTATGGGTATGTGTAACCATGAATTTGGTATGATTATATATTATGTGATCATAGAACATGTGTGAACATTTATATAATCAAAGGGTTGTGGATATGGTTGGAACTGAGAAAGAAAGAAAGAAAAATTCATGTAATATCTATGTAGAGTTAATTGCTATTTTCCTCCTTGAGGTTTTATGATATTTGCCATTTTACTCCAAAAAACAAAACTTTTGCCATTTAAACATTATGGTTTGTTTTTTATTACCATTTTACTCCATTCAATTAATGACATCCATATTTTCTGTTAACTTTCCATCCAATTAGGGGCATATATGTCTATTACCCTTAAATTTTTTAATTAAAAGAATGAGCAGCAATTTCCATCCAAAAAATGTATAGCCGATCCAATACATATTTGGAATCTTCTTAAATGCATATAACCTGTATCCAAAAAGTACCCTGTAGCCCCAAAAAATAACCTGCAACATTTGGTTAATGCATATTTGGAATGAAGTTTGATCTGCAGCATTTGGAATCTTTTTTAGGTGGACCATTCTATCCCTCATCCAAAATATAATATCCTTCCACAAACCTAGCCACAAAAATTAACAATAGATACTCCTGCAAACCATGCATCATAATAGCAGCCCTCCTGAACAAATCCATGCCAGACGTAACCCCTTCCCAAACATCTACATTCTTCTCCTAAAGGCTAAAATAAATCCCAAGGTCCAAAAATCCAAGCCCATATATTTGTACCATCTTAATACTAAATTGCATTCAGTGACCCAGCAGGATGCAACTTTAGTAGGGAGACTTGGGTCATTGCATACATTGACTTTTATGGTCAAAATACTTACATATTACATAACAAAATTCTATAATACCATCATATTAAAAAAAAAATACCATAAGACCATCATATGACAATAAGTAACAACTTGTTTCTTGTGTTCAATAAATTCCAAACCAAAATTTAATAATATCATTCAAATAACAAAAACCATCAAAATTCAAGTTTCCTCCTCCATTCAAATAACAAAAACCATCAAAATTCAAGTTTCCTCCTCGAGTCATCTTCTCACCTTTTGAATCCTTTTGTTATGTGGTTTGGCCACGACAAGATCTCTTGTTATGACCTTCCTTTTTGCATTTGCTACAAGTAACCCTAAAATGGTAATAGATAACTTCATCTTTTGCATGACCTAATTCTTCCATCATTGCATTGACATTATGGACTGAGAACTCACCTGCACTAACCATGTCAACATAGTCAATCTTGCCATTAACATACGTCCTACCTGGAAAATTAGTGAAATGCCCTCCATGGTTAAACTTAATTGAAAAGATACCAAGATGTTCATCTGCATTGCAATATAAATCAAGAGAAACATGATAAATTTTCCACAAAATTAGTGACATCAAAAGCTTTGATTTTTATAAAAACTAACCGTAGTATTTGCTTGGATCAAAATCTTTTGACTGTGAAGTTCTAACAGCCCACAAATTAAAACCCATGTCTTCAATCGCAGGTAGTAGAGCAACCGTTGCAGGTCGTGCAGGTTCTTTCTTGGATCTTTACAGGCAACAATCGGTGTAGGTTCTTTAGCAACCGTCCTTGTCGGAATCTTAGATCGTCGTCGCGAGTTCTTTAGCAATCGTCGCAGGCGTCAATCGTATTTTCTCTGGTTCCTTCTTGGATTAGAGTTGCTTAATTGGAGGCTTGGCGC
Organism: Mikania micrantha; assembly: GCA_009363875.1. Lineage (NCBI taxonomy): Eukaryota > Viridiplantae > Streptophyta > Magnoliopsida > Asterales > Asteraceae > Mikania > Mikania micrantha. The sequence goes on along the minus strand of CM018694.1, from coordinate 53,922,597 downwards.
AGGTTCTTCTACGTGAATGTAGGGAGCAATTGAGTTTTAGGGTTTTTTTAATTACTCATTTTTTTAACTAAAAAGAATAATATGTAAAAGACTCAAATACCCCTCTAAGTGATGGAAAGTAAATGCATGTTAATTGAATGGAGTAAAATGTCAATAAAAAAACCATAATGTTTAAATGGCAAAAGTTTTGTTTTTTGGAGTAAAATGGCAAATATCATAAAACCTCAAGGAGGAAAATAGCAATTAACTCATTTATGTAATTATGGGTAATTTGAATGGTTATGAAAGTCTAATGTGAACCACTAGAAAAGTGGTAAGATTGAAAGAAAGTAAATGGGTATTGTACAAATTAGAGTATAGCAAAATATGAATGTCAAGCATGGGTGTGAGTGGTTAGGATGAATCATGCACGTAAGAACACAGTTTAGTCTAACCACTAGCCCGAATAGTTTAATATAAGAATGTTTGAATTATATATTAAAGTAATAATGTTATACAGGTTATTAATAATTCCTAAAGTCGAGGCTAGTTGGGAATTTATTGTAAGTCAAGCTTTGGATTAAGGTGAGTTCTTTGTAGCCCTATTTTAAATGTTTTATCATTTTGGGCTGATATGCATGCTATAAAGTTATTGTATGAAAGTGATTTTAACCTGATTAAGGTCAGGTAAAGGATGTTTCTAGATAAAAGAATGTTTTTATATAAAGAATGTTTTCAGGTAAAGCATGTTTTAAATCTCAACTGCAGTTGAGAAGTAAATATTTTTCAGAGTCTCAGCTGAGGTGTAAAGAATGTTTAAAGTCTTAACTCTGGTTGAGTAACAATTGATTTCAAGAGTCTCAGCTGAGATGTAAAGAATGTTTTAAGTCTCAACTGCGGTTGAGAAGTAATTGATTTTAAGAGTTTCAACTGAGATGTAAAGAATGTTTTAAGTCTCAACGGTGGTTGAGAAAGAAATGATTTTTTTAAGAGACTCGGCCGAGGTCGAGGAGGAAATGTGGTTTTGCCAGCTGCGGTTAGGCAGAACTTGAGCACTGCGGTGCGAGGAATTGTTTATGATTATGATGGTTTAAATGATTTAAACCATGTTATGAATATGAATGATGTATGTGAAGAAGTCTTGTACCGGTATGAGCCGTCAACTTCGGTTGATGGTTAAAGAGTCTTGTGGAAACACAAGCCTGCCGACTGTGTGTCGCCAGTTGAGGAAATCTTATGCATGTATGAGTTATCGACTTCGAGTTGATAGTTATAGAGTCTTGTGCTGCACAAGCCTGTTGACTTCGGTCAGCAGCGAAAGGCTAATGTTCTATGTACAGTATGTTTGATGTTTTGATGATATGTATGTTATATAAAGATATGAATGAGTAAAAATTTTTATAATAAACTTAGAACTCACCAGCGAAAGCTGACTTGTTTTAGCATGCATGTCAGGTTGAGCAAGTTTTGATAAGGATATGACGGCTCGTGGTATGACATGAGGACTACCTATTCAAGAGCTGGCATTCCTATTAAGAATAAATGTTATGTAATGATTTCCGCTGCTATAGTATACGACTATTGTATGGTTTAAGAGCTATGCTTTTGATGTTTAACCAACCGAGGGACTCCCGGGGAATGGGCCTCTCAAGTTGGTATCAGAGCCATCGTTTGAGAGATTCGGGCATAACCTGATGCCTGAACTTAAACTGAGAATGGGACCAAAGCTAAGGATGCTAGTATAGGGTAGTTTAATGTCACGAGCGTCTTGCTAAAGTAAAGAATATATGTTATGATATATTTGAAATAGATTTAATGTATATGTGCCTGAAAGTTAATGTGAAATAGTTAAAGTAAAAATGCATGTATATGTGCCTATACATGTTAAGATACAAGAATATGTAAGATTGTCTTGACTATTAGTAAAAATATTTATTAGGAAATGAACTAAGAATATGGTGGAAGAAACCCTAGACACACGAGTACAGATATTTTAGTGACCATAATTAGCTACTGTGGTTTCGGGTTTATCTATATGACTAATGCTTGGGTTTCATCTGTCATATGACTTGGACATCAAAGAAAAGATTCAATGACTAAACAAATTATAACTATTCGATGCCAATAAAGGTCAAGAACAAAATGCGATTAGAAAGGTTACAAGAGTTATAGAAACAGTTGGGAATGCTTGTTTGGTCAGATGGATACTGGTTAAAGTCTTACTTTATTGGTTTGACAAAGATACAGGGATTAATGGGTATAAAGTATGAATGGGAATAATAGAAACATGGTTGGAAAAGTAAATGATTAATGACATTCCGGACACTATTTTTAATGATTTACTATACAACTGAGTTTGTATTATTGTCTATCATACGGATACCTTTTATTTCCTAATTACATTATGGTCACAATGAATTCATTGTTGAAGTTATTGGGAAGCTATTGGTGAAGGACCTATCCTACAAGGTCGATAATGAAATAAACCATTAGAACATGGAAACAGAGTTCGATCAATGACAGAAATGTAGTTTGAAAACGATGAAGGTCCGAGAAATAAAACATACATGGAAAGTGATGGGGACAACAATGGTGGATGCAGCGCTTGGTGTAACCATTCGGACGACGGTAACATGATGAATATTGGAATGTATGTATATCCATATGGATGAAAGAAATCAATCATGGATGAAGAGAATTAGTATGGGTGACTGAGAGTATGTGTAGGTGATCTAATTGGTTTACGAATGATAGAACTAACTTACGAATGAAGGAAATGGCTTATAAAGGAACCAAGGAACTTTATTTATGGATGAATTATTCATCACTTGTGAATGAATAATATTATAAAGCAAGGATGAGTACATCCGGTTGAGGTAAGGTAAGTTAAAATTTGACCTAGATTTGATGGGATTATTCTCTGTGTTATGAATAATAATGCTTTGTTAGTATCCTAAATCCTGACAAGGTCTCACGATGTTAAGGAATACACATTGACATTAGGAATTGATAAGCAAAGATAAACGATGGTAAATGAATGCATGCATGGCATTAGGTATAAATGAATGCAATGTCTAGAGTTAGTTTTATGTCAACTGCTAATGAAAAGAAAAGTTAAACTGTCAAGATAATTTAAAGGTTAAGAAAGGTTGAAATGATACGACGTGCTTTTGACAAGAAGTGAGGTGAAGACCAATCGAACCTAGAATTGCCATGCTAAAGATGTTATAGATGATTTTAATAACTCTAACGAGAAGCTATTTATGCTAGAAGAGGATACATAAGTGTTGCAACATTGTTATCGTTTAAGGAATTATCTTGTCTTCACAAGATAATAGATGTTGAACATGTATAGAATATGCATAGAGCTTAAAGTATAGATTGTAAAATGTGGGTTTAATACAATTATAGGTGTTAATAGAGTCTTGCATCTGTTGCAAGAAACTACTTAAGGAACTTTATATTAGTATAAGTTTAATGATAAAGGATAATTGCCACTGTCTCATGTATAAGAAAATTCATGGTATTGTTATGTGATAGTGTGCATACGTATGTTATCAAAGGAAAGTTTTATGATAAGATTGACATGCATAAAGTGGATCAAATGATGTAGTCCCCTTGTGGAGGTAAATGATGAAACCTTCTTATTGAGGGAAACAAGAAATCCTCATTATAAGGCGACTAATGAAATCTTGTAACAACACCAAGAGTTGGTTTTGGTCTATTTTATGCAATGTAAAAAAAATTTGGCCTTATGCATTGACAACCTTATGTATTAAGATGTGTATGTAAGTTATGTTAAGAAAATTTATTTATGACCAACTTCCAACGAGTGCTCTATAAATGGTTTAATGCCAAGTGAGATAACTGTTTGTAAAGACTAATTGGGAAAAATGTTATCACAGTCAACAAACTAAAGAATAACGCACGTTGTAGCTAAATAATATGACATGTTGTAGCATACAAGTTAGGAAAAGATAAGGACGCAAGGAATTAAATGTCATAATAAGCTGTTATAGCTAAAGAATATGACATAAAGAGGAAGACGACTTGTTACCATATGATCTTCAACATCTGATTGAAGCATGAAGAGATAGAATAGAAATGCCAAAAGAGGGACAATTAGGAAAAAGGTCCCGACACAACATGGGATTACTCTATAATTAAAACAAGGAAATTGTTGGATTAGAAAGGATCCTTGGCCAGATTAAAAGTTTAGAAGAACATGAGTTCGGTGTTAATATCTGATTTGATCAAATGTAGGTTCCATGAAACAGGGGCAATAGGTCAAGGATTTTAGATAAAGCACATAGGTCACATTACTCTATTCAGCCTGGTGCAATAAAAACGTATCAATATCTCCGAAAGGATTACTGGTGGCCAGGTATGAAATTTAATATAATGCAGTATGTAGAAAAATGTTTGACATGTGTGCAAGTAAAGGCTGAACATTAGAAACTCTATGGTTATATGCAAACTTTAGAAATCCTAGAATGGAAACGGGAAAACATCACCATAAGTTTCATTATTAAGATGCCTCTCATGGCAAAACGTCCTAATACTATCTGGGTAATTGTAAATCGATTAACGAAAAATGCTCATCTCTTTCCTATATATGAGACTTATACCTTAGATAAACTGTCTGAGTTGTTTATAAAATATATAGTTACCAGACATGGAGTTCTAGTTTCTATAGTGTCAGATCGTGACACGCGATTTGTTTCAAGATTCTGGAAACAGTTTCATGAATCAATGGGCACAAGACTTAATATTAGCACTGCATATCATCCTCAAACCGACGGACAGTTTGAAAGGACTATCCATACTTTAGAGGACACGCTCAGAGCCTGTATTATTGATTTTGATGGTAGTTGGGATGATCACTTACCACTAGTGGAATTCTCGTACAGCAACAGCTACCATGATAGTATTGGAATGCCACCATATGAGGCATTGTATGGACGGCGTTGTAGAACACCTGTGTGTTGGGGATGAGTAGGACAAAAAGAAGTGGGAAGCAAAGCTGCAGTAGTTGATTTGATTGAAAGTCTTCAACTAGTTAAAGCACGAATGAAAGCTGCACAAGATCGACAAAAGTCCTATGCCGATAAAAGACGGAGACCAACAGAGTTTGAAGTAGGTGATCAAGTACTGTTAAAAGTTTCACCATGGAAGGGAGTTATTCGGTTCAGGAAAAGAGGAAAGCTGAGTCCGAGATTTATTGGACCTTTCCGAATAATGGCACGGGTCGGTAATGTAGCCTACCGATTAGATCTGCCAGATGAACTGAGTGGAATTCATCCGACATTTCACGTTTCACATCTAAGAAAATGTCTAGCAGATGATGTAGCATATGTGTCGTTAAATGATATTGAAGTTGATGAAAAGCTAAACTACATAGAAGAGCCAGTTGTAATTGTTGACACGAAAGAAAAACAGTTACGTAACAAGATGATTAGACAAGTTAAGGTTCAATGGAAACATCGAAAAGGATCTGAGGCTACATGGGAGATTGAAGACGAAATGAAACGACTCTACCCATATTTGTTTGAAACGTAACAGGTTTCAAGGACGAAACCTATTGTAAGGAGGGTAGATTTGTAACAACCGAAGATTTAGCACATTTGATAGCGCATGAAATCCACGTTGATTTGACAATTGTAATTATTATAGATTGAAAGTATGCGAGAAATGATGAACGTGGGTGAAAACCATGCGCAAAACGGAGTCCTGGATTGTTCGGAAATGGAAAACGAAGAAAAATTTCTAAGTATTGAACTTCTGGACTCGTCGCGGTACGCAAAGGACGGGATGAAGGTTCTCGGCGGTACGCGATGGTCGAAGAATATCTGATTTCTCTGGACTTCTTCGCGGTACGCGAAGCGTTGTTTTGCTTCTTGTAGCGGTACGCGACGAGGGGAAACCGACTTAAAGTGGTAGAAACATCATATTTCATTACAGAAGGTTATTTTTATTCTTCCCTCGATCTTCAACCTCCAAAATACGATATGATCGATTTTTGATCATCAAAACCTTGATTTCAAGGTATATGAACATCATAAACGACCTGGGGATAGTTGCTACAACATCGGATCATCGTTTTTCAACCGAGAATCCGTCTGAACAGGTAATGATTCGATTTCTCCTACTAGCTCAATAATATATTGATTAGATCAAAGATTAGAACGTTAATTAGTGGTTGTTAGTTTTGATTAAGAACACTAAACAAGAACAAACATGTGGTTTGTTGACATGATTAAGATCCTCTTAAGATGTATGAAATTAGTTAAGAGAATCTTAACACATGTGAATGGATTAATGAATTTTATGGGTATGTGTAACCATGAATTTGGTATGATTATATATTATGTGATCATAGAACATGTGTGAACATTTATATAATCAAAGGGTTGTGGATATGGTTGGAACTGAGAAAGAAAGAAAGAAAAATTCATGTAATATTTATGTAATTATGGGTAATTTGAATGGTTATGAAAGTCTGATGTGAACCACTAGAAAAGTGGTAAGATTGAAAGAAAGTAAATGGGTATTGTGCAAATGAGAGTATAGCAAAATATGAATGTCAAGTATGGGTGTGAGTGGTTAGGATGAATCATGCACGTAAGAACACAGTTTAGTCTAACCACTAGCTCGAATAGTTTTATATAAGAATGTTTGAATTATATATTAAAGTAATAATGTTATACAGGTTATTAATAATTTCTAAAGCCGAGGCTAGTTGGGAATTTATTGTAAGTCAAGCTTTGGATTAAGGTGAGTTCTTTGTAGCCCTATTTTAAATGTTTTATCATTTTGGACTAATATGCATGTTATAAAGTTATTGTATGAAAGTGATTTTAACCTGATTAAGGTCAAGTAAAGGATGTTTCCAAATAAAAGAATGTTTTTATATAAATAATATTTTCAGGTAAAGCATGTTTTAAATCTCAATTGTGGTTGAGAAGTAAATATTTTTAAGAGTCTCAGCTGAGGTGTAAAGAATGTTTAAAGTCTTAACTCTGGTTGAGTAACAATTGATTTCAAGAGTCTCAGCTGAGATGTAAAGAATGTTTTAAGTCTCAACTGCGGTTGAGAAGTAAATGATTTTAAGAGTTTCAGCTGAGATGTAAAGAATGTTTTAAGTCTCAACGGTGGTTGAGAAAGAAATGATTTTTTTAAGAGACTCGGTCGAGGTCGAGGAGGAAATGTGGTTTTGCCAGCTGCGGTTGGGCAGAACTTGAGCACTGCGGTGCGAGGAATTGTTTATGATTATGATGGTTTAAATGATTTAAACCATGTTATGGATATGAATGATGTATGTAAAGAAGTATTGTACCGGTATGAGCCGTCAACTTCGGTTGATGGTTAAAGAGTCTTGTGGAAACACAAGCCTGCCGACTGTGTGTCGCCAGTTGAGGAAATCTTATGCATGTATGAGTTATCGACTTCGAGTTGATAGTTATAGAGTCTTGTGCTGCACAAGCCTGTTGACTTCGGTCAGCAGCGAAAGGCTAATGTTCTATGTACAGTATGTTTGATGTTTTGATGATATGTATGTTATATAAAGATATGAATGAGTAAAGATTTTTATAATAAACTTAGAACATTCCAGCAAAAAGCTGACTTGTTTTAGCATGCATGTCAGGTTGAGCAAATTTTGATAAGGATATGATGGCTTGTGGTATGACATGAGGACTACCTATTCAAGAGCTGGCATTCCTATTAAGAATAAATGTTATGTAATGATTTCCGCTGCTATAGTATACGACTATTGTACGGTTTAAGAGCTATGCTTTTGATGTTTAACCAACCGAGGGACTCCCGGGGAATGGGGCCTCTCATTGTGTTAATGATAATAATGTGATAAGTTTAATTGTGTAATTTTTATATAACAAAACAATGCATATAAAAGTAATGAAGGTTTTAAAAATAAGAGGGTAAATTTTAAAAACGTAACGAAGTGTATTACACCAACGTAACGATTTGTATTTAATATAACAGCTCGTTACATCTGTGACATTTTGAGCACTTTAAAAGTCTGTTTGTTACCTCAGTGTAATTACGAAAAATTTGAAGAAATTCAGCTCGTTACATTAGTGTAGTTACGAAAATTTTGAAAAAATTTAATTCTTTACATTAGTGTAATTACTAACACTTTGAAAAAATTTGACAAGACTATACTTGAATCAAAGATAAAAATGTGATAAGTTTAATAGTGTGATTTTTACAAGAAAAATAATAATGTATTTAAAAGTTATGAAGGTTTAAAAGGGGGGAGGTAAATTGTTTTTTAACTAAAATCAAAAACACCCAATAAATGTCCAACATACTCTTAGACAAATCTCATTCACTTATTTTCTCCAGAATTAATATGTATCACTCATTTTAAAAGACTTTATTTAAACAACTAATCAAAATGAGTTAATGTGTTACCACAATTCTAGCGAGTTACCATTTGAACAACCCCTATATATATATATAGTGTTTGGATCAAATACAAATTGGTAGTTTTGTAAAAATGTAAAAATCAAAGTGGTATTATAAATAATAAAGTGTTATTATTAACAAGAAACTGTTAAATATTATAATAGCACTTTGTTAATATTGTAATATGCATGTATGTATGTATGTATGTATGTATGTATGTATGTATGTATGTATGTATGTATGTATGTATGTATGTATGTATGTATGTATGTATGTATGTATGTATGTATGTATGTATGTATGTATGTATGTATGTGTGTATGTGTGTATGTGTGTATGTGTGTATGTGTGTATGTGTGTATGTGTGTATGTATGTATGTATGTATGTATGTATGTATGTATGTATGTATGTATGTATGTATGTATGTATGTATGTATGTATGTATGTATGTATGTATGTATGTATGTATGTATGTATGTATGTATGTATGTATGTATGTATGTATGTATGTATGTATGTATGTATGTATGTGAGAGGCCCTCAGTCCCCTCAGTTGGCAAACATCATATCCATAGTCCTTAAACCATATTACATTACTATGGCAGCGGAATTTAAGGTGGTTACATACATAAAGTACACATATTAATCACACATTAAAACATACCCCACTCTTCTAACAGTCATATAATACAGCCAGTCTATGCCAGGGTAGTCTTCAATGTATGCCATGAGCCTTTCTGGTCTCCTTTCTCAATCTATTCAACCTGATATGCATGTAAAACAAGTCAGCTTTATGCTGGTGAGTTCTAAGTTCATTTTTTAGAAAATTCTTATTCATTCATGTCATCATATAGCATAATCCAAATACATAACATACATGTTCTCATATCATAATTTCATCACATACATAGCATCATAACATAATTACATAACATACATATCATCATAACATCATTCATACAGTGAAGGAACTTCACCGTCAACTGCTGACCCTGAAGTCAAACAGGCTTGTGCAGCATAAGGCTCTATAACTATCAACCCGAAGTCGATAACTTATACATGCATAAGATTTCATCAACTGGCGACACACAGTCGGCAGGCCCGTGTTTCCACATCACTCTTTAAACATCATAAGCAAAAGCGGCTCCTTTCACCACTGAGCTCAAGTTTTGCCCAACCGCAGCTGGCAAAACCACATTTCCTCCTCAACCTCAGTCGAGTGTCTTACATTTCCTCCTTAACCTCAGTCGAGTGTCTTACATTTCCTCCTCGACCTCAGTCGAGTGTCTCACATTTCCTCCTCGACCTCGGTCGAGTGTCTTATACAAAAATAATCATTTCTTTCTCAACCGCCTTTGAGACTTTAAAAACATTCGTTATATCTCAGCTGAAATTCTTAAAATCATTTACTTCTCAACCGTAGTTGAGACTTAAAACATTCTTTACTTTAAAACATACTTTATCTGAAAACATACTTTTCCTGAAAACATGCTTTACCTGATAATAATCAGGTTAAAATCACTTTCATACAATAACTTTATACATACATACAATCATTTTCATAAAATAACTTTATAACATGCATATCAGCCCAAAATGATAAAACATTCAAAACAGGGCTATAAGAACTCACTTGATATCTTACGGTAGCAAGATTCCTCGTAAACTGGTACTAATGGTGTAATTTTGCATCAGTTTACACTTAATAAGTTATTTATGTTTTAACCTACTGATTAGATCTTTCTGAATGTTCAATGTCAAAGACATTGCCTTGAAAGTCATCAAATAGTTAATGTTGTTGATTATAATGCTAAAACAGTTCCTAGACAGATTAATGGCTTAGAAATGATCAATCCTTATCATTGATTACCCAGATATCACGAAACATCACAATGTAGTCTTAGGAAAGGTTTAATAACCATGTTTAACATACTAATCTGACTGTTATCATAAACATCAGATAATCGTTCCAATGAGTATGTTAATGATTGTGATTAGTTTGAAACACTTAGATTTAACCTTCGCATTTCAAAGATTAACCAAGCTAATCACCTACATTGTCATAACCAAATGGATTAAACCATTATAATCATAGTTGTGATTTCATGCAAACCGGGCATTACAACGGATCAAAACAGGGAATTAACCGTTAGAACATCGTGTTCTTCATTTCTAATCAATCCTAGCCATCATCTAGGCAATAATCAACAATCCTAACTATCTCATTACGTTCAAAAATCAAGATCTAATCAATCAAAATCAAACAAAAAGGGTAAAACGAATCATTACCTAATCTGACGGATATCTGACTGCACAACAATGATCAGAACTTGTAAATACGTTCCTTGGTGCGATCGGTAACTTCTGATGGCTTCAGAATGGTGGTTTGATGATGAAGTTTCGTCTGGTGTTCGTCTGGTGGTGTTTTTGTTCGAGATATGTAAAAAAATTAAACTTTCTGCATGATCTGATAAAGAAGATCAATCTATTCCACCGCCTCACCCGTCGCGTACCGCGACGAGGAGCCAATTAGGGCGTCGCGTACCGCGAAGAAATCCGGAAGATTTCAGATATTTTGGTCCATCGCATACCACGAAGGATCCTCAACCTCTTCGTCGCGTACCGCGACGAGTCCAAAAGTTCCATACTTTTGAGATTTTTCTTCATTTCGCGATTCCGGGCAATCCATAACTCCGTTTCACGCACGGTTTTCACCCACGTTCATCATTTCCCGCTTACTATCTTCCTATAATAATTTCAATTGTCAAATTAACATGGATTTTATACACGATCAAATGAGCTAAATCTTTGGTTGTTACAAATCTACCCTCCTTACAATAGGTTTCGTCCTCGAAACCTGTTACATTTCAAACAAATGTGGGTAGAGTCGTTTCATCTGTCTTCAGTCTCCCATGTAGCCTCAGATCCTTTTCGGTGTTTCCATTGAACCTTAACTTGTCTAATCATCTTGTTACGTAATTGTTTTTTTTTTCGTGTCAACTATTGCAACTGGTTCTTCTATGTAGTTCAATCTTTCATCAACTTCAATGTCATTTAAAGGCACATATGCTACGTCATCTGCGAGACACTTTCTCAGATGTGAAACGTGAAATGTCGGATGAATTCCACTCAGTTTATCTGGTAGATCTAATCGGTAAGCTACCTTACCTACCCGTGCCATTATTCGAAAAGGTCCAATAAATCTCGGACTCAGCTTTCCTCTTTTTCTAAATCGAATAACTCCCTTCCATGGTGAAACTTTTAACAATACCTGATCACCTACTTCAAACTCTATTGGTCTCCGTCTTTTATCGGCATAGGACTTTTGTCGATCCTGTGCAGCTTTCATTCGCGCTTTGACTAGTTGAAGCTTTTCTGTCAAATCTAATACTGCAGCTTTACTTCCCACTTCTTTCTGTCCTACTCCTCCCCAACACACGGGCGTCCTACAATGCCGTCCGTACAATGCCTCATATGGTGGCATTCCAATACTAGCATGATAGCTGTTGTTGTACGAGAATTCCACTAGTGATAAATGATCATCCCAGCCACCAACAAAATCAATAATACAGGCTCTGAGCATGTCCTCTAGAGTTTGGATAGTCCTTTCAGACTGTCTATCTGTTTGAGGATGATATGCAGTGCTAATATTGAGCCTTGTACCCATCGATTCATGAAACCGTTTCCAGAATCTTGAAAAGAAATCGCGTGTCACGATCTGACACTATAGAAACTGGAACTCCATGTCTGGTGATTATTTCTTTCACAAATAATTCAGACAGTTTCTCTGACGTATACATCTCACGTATAGGTAAGAAATGAGCACTTTTTGTTAACCGGTCTACAATCACACAAATAGCATCATGACGTTTCGCCGTAAGAGGCAACTTGGTAATAAAATCCATCGTGATGTGTTCCCATTTCCATTCTAGGACTTCTAAAGGTTGCACATAACCATAGGGTTTCTGATGTTCAGCTTTTACTTGTGCACATGTCAAGCATTTGTGTACGTATTGCATTACATTAAACTTTATACCTGGCCACCAATAATCCTTTCGATGGTCTTGATACATTTTTGTTGCACCAGGATGAATAGAGTAACGTGAATTATGTGCTTCATCTAGAATTCTTGATCTGATGTCCCCGTTTCGTGGAATCCACATTCGACCAAATCGGATCTTAACACCAATTTCATTTTCTTCTAAATTCTTAACTTGACCGAAGATTCTTTCAAATCCAACATTTCCTTCCTTTAATCCTTCCCTCTGTGCATCCTTGAGTTCATTTAGAAAATCAGGTGTTATTACCAAACTGTAAGACTTAACTTGTATAGCAGAGTGTTCTGTCTTATGACTTAGTGCATCAGCTACCACATTGGCTTTTCTCGGGTGATACAAGATCTCACAGTCATAATCTTTGAGTAACTCAAGACATCTTCTTTGTCTCATATTCAAGTCTTTTTGTTCAAAGAAGTATTTTAAGCTTTTATGATCTGTGTAGATTGTACATTTAACTCCATATAGATAGTGCCTCCAAATTTTTAAAGCAAATACCACAGCAGCTAATTCTAAATCATGTGTTGGATAATTAGCCTCGTGGCTTTTCAATTGTCTTGAGGCATACGCTATTACCTTTCCCCTTTGCATAAGTACACAACCCAAGCCCAGATAAGACGCATCTGAGTATACCACCATGTCTTCATTACCATCCGGTAATGCTAAGATAGGAGCTTCAGTTAATCTCTTTTTCAACTTTTCAAAAGCTTGGATCTGAGTTGGACCCCAGTCATATTTTACTTCTTTCCTAGTCAATTTCGTCAACGGTGTAGCAATCCTAGAGAAATCCTGGATGAATCTTCTATAATAGCCTGCTAATCCGAGAAAGCTACGAACTTCCATTGGTGTTTTCGGAGGATTCCATTTCATTACTGCTTCTACTTTAGCTGAGTCTACCATTATGCCTTCTGAACTAATAACATGACCTAGGAACTGCACTTCTCGTAACCAAAAGGCACATTTAGAGAACTTAGCACAAAGCTTTTCTCTTCTTAGCACTTCAAGTACTTCCCGTATGTGACAAGCATGGTCGTTCTCGCTCTTTGAGTATATCAAGATGTCATCAATAAACACAATCACCGATTGGTCCAACATAGGTCTGCACACCCGATTCATCAAATTCATAAACGCCGCAGGAGCGTTTGTTAATCCGAAAGACATCACAAGGAACTCATAATGTCCATAACGTGTGCCAAAAGCTGTCTTCGGAATATCTTGTTCTCTCACCTTTAGTTGATGATACCCTGATCTGAGATCTATTTTAGAAAACCAACTTGCCCCTTGCAATTGATCAAATAGATCGTCAATTCTTGGTAACGGATACTTATTCTTTATTGTGAGCTTATTCAATTCCCTATAATCAATACACATTCTCATGCTTCCGTCCTTTTTCTTTACGAACAACACTGGTGCACCCCAAGGTGACACACTTGGTCGTATAAAACTTTTGTCTAGAAGGTCTTGTAGTTGGTTCATTAATTCTTTCATCTCTGTTGGAGCCAGACGGTACGGTGCCTTGGCGACAGGGTGAGCTCCTGGCACAACATCAATTTGGATTTCGATTTCCCGATCAGGTGGAATTCATGGCAAATCCTCAGGAAATACATCAGGAAAGTTACACACCACGGGTACGTCTTCCAATTCTTTTACCTTAATTTCTTTATCAATAACATAAGCCAGATAAGCGCCATACCCTCGCCTCATAAATTCACTCGCCTTAATCATTGAAATGACTTTAGGCGCGTTAAACACTTTATCCCCGTAAACCGTTACTGATCTCCCATTAAGAGCCGTTAAGAAAATCATATTTCGTCGACAGATAATGTTAGCCTCATGTTTGGCCAACCAATCCATGCCCAAAACTACATCAAAACCTCCTAACGTAATCACAAACAACTTAACAGGGAATCTATGACCTTCTATATCAATGTAACAATCATCATCAATGGCCTCCGTTACTCTAGTAGATTTACCAAGAGCAGTTTCAATATTAAAGGCGTGTTCTATCTTTTTAACATTAGCACGCAGTTTATCACCAAAAGTAATAGCCACAAAGCTCATACTTGCACCTGAATCAAATAGCACTAAAGTAGGGATATCATTAATCAAAAATGTACCTGTCACCACATCTGGGTCTTTATTGGCCTGATCTTTAGTCATAGTAAAGGCACGAGCTTTTGCCTTTTGCTTATTACCTCCCTTGCTACTTTCAGGTTTGCTGGCCTCAGTAGGCATTATCTTTGGTTTAAAACAATTCCTGCTCACATGATCGATTCCACCACAATTATAACATTTTGGCATACTAGGACAATTATTCGAGAAATGTCCAGTTTTTCCACAACGGTAGCACAAAGTAGTCCCCATCCTACATACTCCCCCATGTTTCCTTCCACACTTAGGGCATGTTTCAACTCCTTCCATTTTAAACCTTTTCATAGGGGGCCCTGGTTTGTCATTTCGGTTTCTTTTAAATCTAGATGACCACTTTTGCTTAGGTTCTTCCTTTATTGGTTCTGCTTCCAATACATCATCCCAGACAATACCGCTAATCTCCACGGCCGATTCAAAAGTTCTGGGAGCATGCGCCTTCACATGTGTTCGGACTCTAGGTGGTAGTCCTTCCACATATAACTTCATCTTACGTTCCTCCGTGTTTACCAAATGAGGAACCAGTCTTGACATTTCATTAAATTTTGACGTATATTGCCAATGATTCATACGTCCAGCTTTCAAAGTCAGAAATTCCCGCTCGATTTTATCAATTTCATTCTTCGGACAAAAGTGTTTCATAACTAATTCCTTTAAGTTTTCCCATTTCATGCCCTCCACATCAGCAGTGGTCTTTGACTGCTTGACCGTGTTCCACCAGTGTAAAGCTTCTTCAGTAAATGAATGAGCTGCAAATTTCACAGCTTGATCAATCCGACATTCACTGATCTCAATAACCGCCTCCATAGCCGAAACCCAATGGCAGGTAGCCACCGCATCTTTCTTACCATCAAATGGTGGAGGATTGCACCCTTTAAAAGCTTTATAATCACATCCTTTGGGTTCCTTTGTACTCGAACCCTTACCTTTAGCATTGATGATCAATACCTCATCTTCATCGTGCTCTATGTTAGAGCTGTTAGCTTTCTCTCCTTCCTCAGTAGTTCCTTCTTTAGTAGTTTCCTTTTCGGCTTTGGTTCTATCTGAACGTAATAGATCTTTTAAAATTTTACGAACTTCATTAGATATTGTCTTTACCACCACCGGTTCAAGCCTAATTTCTTCCTCTTCATTTTCTTCTTCAGTGTTGACTTCGGTTTCTTCATTATTCACTGGTACTTCCTCAGTTTGCTTCATATTTTTAGCTGGTCGGCCTCTACCTCTAACATGTCCACCTTCTCTCTTTTCGCCTGCCATTTTAGTTTTCTATAAATATTGCAAACAACCATGTGTCAATAAAGGTATTAATTCAGGACGTAATAAGCATTGTAAATTGTTAATGACATTGATCAAGTGTAATTAACTATTTACCTCACTTATAAGTTCTAAACATTCCCAATCATGAACACATTATCATTCGCAACATCATACTACTTTAATCTATATCTTAAACATAGCAAAGCTCTAAGGTCATATGCTTGTGGCATCAGACTACCCTTGACTGGCATTCATTCTGTCCCATTTTCAGTCTAAGTCCAGCCATTTGGGATGACCGGATCTCTCAAACTATGGCTCTGATACCAACTTGAGAGGCCCTCAGTCCCCTCAGTTGGCAAACATCATATCCATAGTCCTTAAACCATATTTACATTACTATGGCAGCGGAATTTAAGGTGGTTACATACATAAAGTACACATATTAATCACACCTTAAAACATAACCCACTCTTCTAACAGTCATATAATACAGCCAGTCTATGCCAGGGTAGTCTTCAATGTATGCCATGAGCCTTTCTGGTCTCCTTTCTCAATCTATTCAACCTGATATGCATGTAAAACAAGTCAGCTTTATGCTGGTAAGTTCTAAGTTCATTTCTTAGAAAATTCTTATTCATTCATGTCATCATATAGCATAATCCAAATACATAACATACCTGTTCTCATATCATAATTTCATCACATACTTAGCGTCATAACATAATTACATAACATACATATCATCATAACATCATTCATACAGTGAAGGAACTTCACCGTCAACTGCTGACCCTGAAGTCAAACAGGCTTGTGCAGCACAAGGCTCTATAACTATCAACCCGAAGTCGATAACTTATACATGCATCAGATTTCATCAACTAGCGACACACAGTCGGCAGGCCCATGTTTCCACAGGACTCTTTAAACATCATAAGCAAAAGCGGCTCCTTTCACCACTGTGCTCAAGTTTTGCCCAACCGCAGTTGGCAAAACCACATTTCCTCCTCAACCTCAGTCGAGTGTCTTACATTTCCTCCTCAACCTCAGTCGAGTGTCTTACATTTCCTCCTCGACCTCAGTCGAGTGTCTTGCATTTCCTCCTCGACCTCGGTCGAGTGTCTTATACAAAAATAATCATTTCTTTCTCAACCGCCGTTGAGACTTTAAAAACATTCGTTATATCTCAGCTGAAATTCTTAAAATCAATTACTTCTCAACCGTAGTTAAGACTTAAAACATTCTTTACTTTAAAACATTCTTTATCTGAAAACATACTTTTCCTGAAAACATGCTTTACCTGATCATAATCAGGTTAAAATCACTTTCATACAATAACTTTATACATACATACGATCATTTTCATAAAATAACTTTATAACATGCATATCAGCCCAAAATGATAAAACATTCAAAACAGGGCTATAAGAACTCACTTGATATCTTACGGTAGCAAGATTCCTCGTAAACTGGTACTAATGGTGTAATTCTGCATCAGTTTACACTTAATAAGTTATTTATGTTTTGACCTACTGATTAGATCTTTCTGAACGTTCAATGTCAAAGACATTGCCTTGAAAGTCATCAAATAGTTAATGTTGTTGATTATAATGCTAAAACAGTTCCTAGACAGATTACTGGCTTAGAAATGATGAATCCTTATCATTGATTACCCAGATATAATGAAACATCACAATGTAGTCCTAGGATAGGTTTAATAACCATGTTTAACATACTAATCTGACTGTTATCATAAACATCAGATAATCGTTCCAATGAGTATGTTAATGATTGTGATTAGTTTGAAACACTTAGATTTAACCTTCGCATTTCAAAGATTAACCAAGCTAATCACCTACATTGTCATAATCAAATGGATTAAACCATTATAATCATAGTTGTGATTTCATGCAAACCGGGCATTACAACGGATCAAAACAAGGATTTAACCGTTAGAACATCGTGTTCTTCGTTTCTAATCAATCCTAGCCATCATCTAGGCAATAATCAACAATCCTAACTATGTCATTACGTTCAAAAATCAAGATCTAATCAATCAAAATCAAACAAAAAGGGTAAAACGAATCATTACCTAATCTGACGGATATCTGACTGCACAACAATGATCAGAACTTGTAAATACGTTCCTTGGTGCGATCGGTAACTTCTGATGGCTTCAGAATGGTGGTTTGATGATGAAGTTTCGTCTGGTGTTCGTCTGGTGGTGTTCTTGTTCAAGATATGTAAAATAATTAAACTTTCTGCATGATCTGATAAAAAAGATCAATCTATTCCACCGCCTCACCCGTCGCGTACTGCAACGAGGAGCCAATTAGGGCTTCGCATACCGCGAAGAAATCTGGAAGATTTCAGATATTTTGGTCCATCGCGTACCGCGAAGGATCCTCAACCTCTTCCTCGCGTACCGCGACGAGTCCAAAAGTTCCATACTTTGAGATTTTTCTTCATTACGCGATTCCGGGCAATCCATAACTCCGTTTCGCGCACGGTTTTTACCCATGTTCATCATTTCCCGCTATGTATGTATGTACGTACGTACGTACGTACGTACGTACGTACGTACGTACGTACGTACGTACGTACGTACGTACGTATGTATGTATGTATGTATGTATGTTTGTATGTGTATGTATATGGTGTGTATCATGTGAAATCCGATCTTAGAGAGATTACCCTTAAACCATATTTAGGCCGTTCATATGAAATCTTGAAGATAAAATGAGGTCCACTATAAGGTTTATGGGTTTTCTCTTTTAGATAGTGTTTTCATAGTATACAATCTATATATATATATATAAATATATATATATATATATATATATATATATATATATATATATATAGATTGTACAAAACACTAGTTTTGTAAAAAATATGAGAAACAATCTGGGTCATTGATATGTTATAATCAAGGGCTAGAAATTAAAAGTGGCAAAAGTGTTTATTTAATAGGTGTTTACAGTTAATATAAGGGTAAATTAGGGATTTTGGTTTTTTAACTTGCTATTAAAATGGCTAATTCGAAATAAATGGGATTCGGTTACTCAAATTAACTTTCAATCGCAAGTCAACCTTATTCAGCAGATGCGATTGCTCCAAAATCGTGTGTTACAATGTGCTGTTACCGAATTATACAATGTGTTGTGGGCTGAATGTAACCGTTATGGAAATATCATGTGCTATTATGTATTGTTATGTGTTGACATTAGGCTTTGTGTAAATCATTGTGCTACTTCGTGTTGTTAGTAGGTTATAAGTACATTGGCTATGATTTTGTTGTTATCACAGTATATAATGTGTTGTTAACAGTTTGTAATATACATTATGTTATCATTAGATGTTAAAAGCTATTAAAACCATTATGCTATTTTTGTGTTAATATATGTTGTTATTGTGTAAACCATTGTGCTACTTCGTATTGTTACTAGATTATAAGTACATTAGTTTTATTTTGTTGTTATCACATTATAAATGTGTTGTTTACACAAAGTAGCACAATGTTATGTGCTAACATTAGTTATGATTTTGTGTTGATATGTGTTGTTGTTGTGTTATAATGTGCAGTAGATTGTATGTAAAATCAAATGAAATATTATGTGCTATTATGTATTCAATATTTGTGCGAAATCATCCATTAATTTTATGTTCGAATATTTAAACTGATGAATTCTTTTTTGACAAAAATAATTTGTATTAGCTGAAAATTTATGTTATTCGATTGTATGTTAATTTTTGGAATAAATTCAATCAGTAAACTAATTACCTACTTTCCTATTTTAATGCGAAATTTAAAAATCAATTAATAATAAATTGCCTATACTACCTTTTTCTATTAATTAACCAAAATGCCACATGTCAATATTTAATTGGTTCCTACCATTTTTACAAAAAAAACCATTTTGTATATGAACCTACTCCTATATATATATGATTGTGAATAAAATATAACTCACTCTTATTATATTAAGCCAAATAACTCATTCAACATCAATCCAAATCTAATAATTATTTTTGAACATCAATGTAACACATATACAAACTTTCTTCTTTTGTGTGTATGTGTAAATCAATCACTGTTTATTAGTTAACGTCGTTGTAAATTTTTGGTCTAAAACAGTTATAATGTTTTAAGTCAAAAACTTACAACGATGTTAACACTTAAACGATGAAGAGTTTACACAAACACATAAAAAGAAAAAAATGTTCCTCATGTGTTACAATGATGTTCAAAAAAAATCCAAGATTTGAATTAATCTTGACGGAGTTATTTAAGTTAATACAATAACAATGGAATAGCAACCATTATACGCCCTATATATATATATATATATATATATATATATATACATATATAGGGAGATGATCAAATGTTAACCCATGTTTATTGCGATAACCGAAAAACTACATCTTATTACTTTGGGCCCACACTAAATTAAATCTAAAGGTGTTTGTTTTTTTAATTAACGTACCCACTTACATTAATAAAAAAATAAGAAATTTTTTAAAAAAATATATATAGATCACGAAGTTACATATATTCAACTCAAAAAGTTTCGTATGTTACTTATAAAGGAGCCCCCTATTTTTCTACAAAAAAACACCAAGAAAAAAAAATTTTCGAAAATTTGAGCGTTTTTTATCAGGGTTAATGGGTTACCTCAATTAAGGTGGGTTATTGTATGATCCCTTCGCTGTATATATATATAAACCACCGAAGTTTTATATAATATTTTCGTTTCTTTCCATAAAAGTTTAAATAGCAAAATCATGGTTACATAACCCACTCTTTAGCTTTAATAAGTTGTCATTTTACCCTCCCAAAGTTTCTATTAAACCTTATGCGAACCATTGATAAGGAATTTTGAAAATAAATATGTGGTCAGCATTAACCCAAATTAAAAATGATTTGTTTATACAAAACCCAATTTTTTAATCAGGTTTAATTTGGGCCACATATTTATTTTCAATAATCCAAATCAATGGCTCAAATGGGGTTTAAGGGTTTTCTCTCTAAAATCGATTCACAGGATACAATATATATATATATAATGTTTTCTTAATAAGTTTTTGTTCAACTTGTTTACATTTTGACGCAAATTTGGTTCAAAAACTAATTGGGTCAAATGTAATTCTTTTTCATGCTTATTTTATGTATGTTTTGAGCTGGTTTATGTAAAGATTCTAATGTTATTGAAGCGAGTTGTGTAAAACATGATACGTAACCAGATTCATGAGAACGTTTTGAGACTTGTTATAAAGTTTGCAAACACATCCTTTACCACGTTAATGTCACCGAATGGCGCCGCCCATTAGGCAAGGTAAAAACATTCGTCATACTTAGCATATTTTCATGCCTCACCATACATAACATCAAGCATTTGTCATCATAGCATAGTCACATAATAAAGCATCATAAACATACTAACAACGTGTATGTTTGCCCAAAACATAATTACACGTAAAGTGTTGAAATAGGGCATCTAGAACTCACCTGTCAGTAATGTAGCTCCTTATCTCCTTAGCCGAACTCCCTTAGCTAAGACTCAAGAACCTACACCATTACATCATCTCATTACATTTCGTTCATAGACTTAGAATTTATTCTAAGTCTTCATAGCTTCCTTAACAGGCTCCTAGTATCCGAAAACTATTAGGTTCTCGAAACTTAACTGGTATTCGAACCATGGAGTATATGAAATGCATGTAGTTCACAAAATTCCCAAGTACACGAAATCCCTGGACTACACAATCCTTGAGGTACACGAACTTGAGTTTATGAAATACTCAAAGTACACGAAAACTTAAAGTTGACGACTCTCAGTTCACGAACCTAGATTCACGAACCCAAGTTTTCAATGGGTGTTCGCATACTCCATTTCGTGTACAATTCGAATACTCATCATTTCTGCATAATTCATCTCAGATTACTATCCAAGAGTTTGGGGAGCTAGCTCTAGGTTCCTTATGGCATTACCAACGCATTGGAACCACAAAGGAACAGACTTTATGCATAAAGGCATGAGCTTTATGCATAAGTTCAATTTTGCATAAAAATCCTAACTTTCTCGCATATAACAGTTACTTGATGTTAGATGATCCTTTTGGTAGCTTCCCACGTGTTTTCTCCTTCGTTTGGTCGCTCAAATGTCGTTTCATGTAGTTCATGAACCTCCCCTTCCTGTACTTGAGAGATAGTGCTTCTACACAAAGGTGACCATAGTTCCCAAGGAACACATATATATAGGCAAGGTTCACGAAATTAGGAGTTCACAAAAATGGGAGTTCACGAAAATGGTTTCGTATACCTTCATCTCCGTGAACTTAAGTTCATGAAGTAGAGTTCAAGTACTTCACTTCGTGATCCTTACTTAGTTTATTTTTCCTCTCTTTCCTACGAGTTAAATATTCGTAAATTCAAATAACTTGTATAGAAAATTTGGGGTGTTACATGTCATTGTCTCTGAGTATAGAATTCCGAAACCTTTGGTTGACTTTTGTGCTTTTTGTCGTCCATCCTAGAAGAATGTTGTATGTTACTAGCGAGTTGAGCTTAAAAAGACAGTCGCCATTCTCAGTGCTTTTAATTTGATCAAGAACATCTTTAACTATGATCCTTGATTTATTTGGATATTAACCTTTCTAAACAGTTAAGGTATTTGATGATCCAACTCTTGGCTTATTTCTCTTATTAACAGGTAATCTCCCAAGTGATATACCCAAAACATCCTTGACAGTGAAAAAGTAATTTTTATTATATGATTACCTGCATTTAGCTCATTCCTGTCACTATCATAGTTTGAAAGTAACCACTGTGCAAGTCTGGTTGGAAATGTCTCTACATCCAACAGCAGGAACCCATTGAAATGATTGCCTTCCTCTGTTGTTTTGAAAAGCCACTGACAATGGTTTTTAAATTAATAACTCCCGCTCTTGCTTTTAATTTTTTTCTCCATGTATTGAACAAATGGTTTAGGAGGAGGTCTAGCTGAATTTTGAACGGATGGGTTGATATTTTATGACGTTTTGTGGTTGCACAAAATCATCATCAACATTAATTTGAACAGGATTTTGAAATTTTATCACCTATAATTATGTACCACCCATAATGAAGATAACAATAGCGGACCCATGTATAAAAGGTAAAATCTCGTTCCAAATATAAAATGATACAAAATAATATTCTCATAATACAAAACTAAAAACCACATGCCACTTACAAAAGAACACAAAATGAATATAACAATCACGTTCCATTTGTAAAAGCTTAAACTACGTACTATACACATTTGAATAACACCACAATATGAAAATCATGTTTAATAACAATAAAAAGGATTAAAATACAATTAACTATAAAAATTACACAAGTATTCAAATTAAACTACCAAACGTATTAACCATATACATTCAAAATCAATACGGAAAGATTTGTATATGTTTTCGTTAAAATCACAAATAAAAAAACATTACAAATCACGGAATGATTAAAATAACTATAATCACCTCCCTTCTTCTTAGCCGCTTTTCTGTCATTATTTGATTTTGATCGCAGTTCTTTTTTAGTTTGCCTCAGTCCGTCATTACGCCTACCGAAACTTTTCTTGTTTGACATATTGCAGTTATTTATTAGGAAAATAAAAAAAATGATAAATTTGATGTTACTGGTACGTAATGATTATAATAGCGCTTACTTTCTGTAGGAACCCGGAAACACAACGGTTCCGTGCGGATTCTGCTCGACAGCCCTTCTAATAGTGTGGAATCCTATTCGAGGGATTTCCAATGGAAATACCAAGTCCCACGTGGTGAACCAATGATAAGGAATCAACGTTTAGTGCGAAAACGTTCGTCCCAGTCATTCGCTAGAGTTCATTACGTCCGAATGGACTCATTCGTAGGTCTCCTTCGGACAAATGGGTCTGTTTGATATAGAGTCCAAGTCAAACATAGTAAACTTAAATAAACACAAACGAACAATACAGAATACTTGATTTCATTACTAATATGAACTTTTTACAATCATAATCGACCATTACATTGAACTAGGGACATTTCATGCATCAACACATGACGATTTCTGTAATGGACGGAAGGTTAGGGCTAGATCACATGACGAGTATGAATCAAACCGATTGTATATTGAATAAACGAATGCTTACAAGATCAAATCCATATCATAAAAGAACATAGTGTTGCCGGGTAGAGATCGAGCATGATCTCTCCCCCTCTCGTGCTCAAAACCCTATAACACTCAAAAACCTTTTACTTCTTGTCACATATTTGTGACACTAAGAGGAGATTGTTCTCCAGCTTCTTCACACACCTCACTTCGTCAAATGAAACTTGACCATTTAAAATAATTCCTTCTCAAGTGTTTGTCTCCAGCAAAAGCCACATATCCTCCTCTAGTTGGATTGACATAGGAAAGAAGAGATATGTCTCCAGTCATGTGCCTTGATGCCCCACTATCAACAATCCAAGTGTTGTTAAGAGCGACATTTTGGGCAACCTACACAAACACAAATCATTAGTTGAAATTGGGAACCCAAGCCTTTACAGTCTTGGGTTGACACAAAGAGTCTAGGATTTTCATTTCAATCCATTGTTCATCTGAAGTCACTTTATCTGGAGGGTTTGAGACAAATGTCTCAAAGACTTGGCTTTCCAGAAGGTGTTTTTGCTGAAAGTTTTTTTTAAATACACAGAAGATGGTTTGGATTGTTTGTCAAAAACAATTTTTGGTTTATCTTAATCAATCATTACCCTTTTACCCTTATCTTGAGACTTGATGGGTAAAGGATGTTTGGTTTGTCTTGAGGTGAGTGATGAAAAGATTTAATCTTTTTAACAAAAGACTGATTTGACTTTCTATGTGATGCAAACTGCGGTCTAATCAAATGAGGGAAAGATCTAGCAAAATGCCCAAGTGCACCACACTCAAAAGAAGCTCGTTTATCTGTGGAAGAAAACTGATTGGTTTTATTATGAGGATGTTTGTTTTGAAATTTTCAAACATGGTTTTTATGTATATCAGTTGATTTTGTCTTGTCTTGTCTGTAAGCCAAACCTTTTGTCCCATTAGAAGCAGGATTGCAGTCTTGTTTGACACACTTGCTTGACCTTCTTGTGAAGCCATCACAAAGACTATTGCATTGGAGAATTTTGAAGACAAAGTTGTCCTAGGTGGGATTGGGTCAGCCTTTTTGACACAAGATTTCTGATTCTTAACAATAGTAGCATAAGGTGAAGAATCATAATCATCCTCAGAATCAGACACCCAATCCTCAACCACTCCCTCCACAAATGATTCTTCAGAAGATGAAGAATCCTTGTTTGGAATAACTCCAATTGGATCAATCACTAATGGAGTTTTAACTTGAAAATGTTTGCTTTCTTTATCATATGGTGTATTGACAAAAGTGTTTAAAATCGGTGGAGGACAATGGTTGTACTTCACTTTCTTATCGTTCCCTTTCAGATCAGTCTCGTCACTGATCATGTGCTCAATGATAAGATGAGCTATCATAGCTCAAGAGCTTGCGACTCACAGTCTCATAGTCGTACTCAACAATAGCTAATTTCTTCTTAGTCTCATTGATGGAATTGAGATAAGAAGTGACAGCATCTTGCTTATTAAGCACAGCGATCTCAGCCTCATGTAATTGCCTGTTTAATAAATCTATTTTAGCTTGAAAATCTTTTTCATCTGATCTTAAGACACGATTTGCCACAATACACTGGTTGAGATCGATGATCAGGTCTGCATTATGCTCCTGATAAGACAAAACCTTAGTTTCAAGGTCAACACAATTAAAACATCTAGAATTAGATGATGAAACATTCATCATATACCTGACCGGTCTAAGATGAAGCAGCAGTATCTACCATGAAGGAAAATTGTGTAGCATGTTTATGTTCAGAATCAGTATCCGTCTCTTCATGAGTTTCTGAACCTGAGTTGCTTTCATCTTCTGATACTGATGATTCAGCCAGCCTAGTCTTCATTTATTCTGAATCACTTTCAGCAATAGGTCCAGCAGCTTCCTTGATCTCTGCAATACAAGTTTTCTCATCTGCTCCCTTATCAGAATTGAATCTAAAATCCCAGTTTTCCCCTTCATCATTCTGAACCATCAGATCAATCGGGAAAACGTGATCATTTAAGTTCACAGTACATCCGATAATAACAGTGTCAATATCAATAGTGTTTCCGTCAGCCACCTCCACGTTAAACGGTTTATCTAAGTGTGTACGTGTTCTATCAAGCATGCATTCAAAATCATATGAAACAAAACTCCTATCGGCACCAGAATCAAATAAGACAGATGCATAAGAGTTGTTGATCAGAAATGTACCGTTGACCACGTCCTGGTTGGCTTGAGCAGCTGGAGCATTCAGTTGAAACGTCCGGCCTCTTGCCACCCTCTGATTGTTCCCGGTCAACTTTGGGCATTGATTCCTGAAATGACCCACTTCACCACACTCATAGCAGGCTCTTGCCTGTGCAGGTACCTGGCAAACAGGTGTGGCTTGTATCGGTTGAGCTTGCGGAGTAGGAAATGCAAGCGGAGCAAGTTGCAACCTTTGTGCTTGCTGTGCACTCTGGCAAACATTAGCAAAATGGCCAAACTTGCCACAGTTGTTGCAGATGCAACATGGCACGTTAGGCAAATGATGATATCTGCAAGTATTACATTGGGGAGTGTTCCCAATATAATTTCTTGCAGTGGTGTTGTTGGACGATTGCTGTACAGACTTAGCAGCAGGAGCAGTGACCACAAAGTTCCTGGTCTTTCTCTTTTTGTTGCTTCTTTTAGAAGTACTAGCAGCTTCAGACTTGACTTCAGTCTTTGTTTCTTTTGTAGTCGTCTTCCCATCAGTTTTCTTTATCCCTTTCCTGGTGAGTGTTCCATCCTTCACATGATTGTCAGTCAGAGTTGCAGATAAACGGATCGCAGCCTCAAGTGTTTTGGGGTTGCTTCCGTATACAGTGTCTTGGATCTGCATAGGCAGACCACCGATGTACTTCTCAATCGCCCTCTCAAAGGGTGTCACCAGATGAGGCACCAGCAGACTATACTCATGAAATTGAGTATTGTAGATAACATTCTCCCCGCTATCCTGCTTGAGTTCCCAGAACTCCGTCTCCAGTTTCCTCATCTCACTGCGAAGACAAAATTCAGTGGTCATCAAGTTCTTGACCTCAGTCCAAGTCAGTGCAAGGGTAGCATCAACTCCCCTAGTTCGTTTCTCCCCATTCCACCACGTCAGTGCTCTCTTTTGGAAAACACTAGTGGCATAACGAACTTTCAGATTATCGGGGCAATCGCTGTTGATGAAAGTTTTCTCCATACTCTCAAACCACTGCAGCAGACCAGTGGCTGTTTCAGAACCCGTAAACTTCAGTGGATTACAGGAGTTGAAGTGTTTGAATGTGCAAGTTGGCGGGTTTGCACCACCTCTGTTCTGATTGATATTCTGGTTGGCTTGAGTTAACTGGTTCACCAATCCAGAAATCAGGTTTGCTAACTCTTGTATGCCGGAGTTGGCATTACCGTTAGCATCTTCCGAGTTCGTATCGTCTCCGTTGTGACGGCGTGGCGGCATGTTTCTGAAGAAATAGAAACATGTTACTACCGTTTACAACGTAAGTCATACAAACTATAATCGAATGAGTTCATTTTAAACAGTTAGGATTACATATAGGAACTATATTTTTCTCCTATCTGTTATTAAACTCATAACATTTATAAATTTCCTAATATTATCCTAAGTGTCCTAGTTGGTCATAACTAATATTAGTTAACTATTCCTAGGTTTCATACATTCCCCACCCTATATCAACACTGACAACTTCCCGATTCAATGCAACAAGCTTGTATATAGGGCATATGCAGAGGTAGATCGCAATCTCCCCTACACCGTCCCACCACTGTTTCATTGCACCACGATTATGCTCTTGTTAGAATTTAAGGTGTATCATGTATCTTACCATAGTCTCACTTCACAAACCTTATCCTAAGTAGGATAATTTTGGGTGAAGTGGTCTCTAGTTCCCTTGGACAATTAGGTTCGCCTAATGTCTAAGTTCACCGGACATGTAGGTTCGCCTATTTCTAAGTTCACCTAATGTCTAAGTTCACTAAAAGTCCATACTAATCCCAATGTCCATAATTATCAATAAGGGTTCATATAATCACTGTTCCTCCCTATGATTTATTCTCATCAAGTGTTCATACCATCACTAAGTGTTAGTATCATCACTATGCGTTTATATTATCACCAAGTGTCTATATCATCACCCAAGTCCATATTCCAACACTAATCGCTCATATCGTTCGTTATTCCTATGCACCCTACGTGTCCAATCAGTGTGTTTCATAAGTGAATTTATAAGTGTTCATCAAGTGTGATCATCCATGAGTCAATCCAAACCATTTCAATAAACATACCATCAACATCCATATCTCATCAATCTCAACTTTACAACAGTTCCTAGTAATATCCTAAATTCCTGACACTGACAGACCCCCAATATACTTCAAATGGTATATGTATAGGGCATATGCAAGGGTAGATCGCAACCTCCCTTACACCGTCCCACCACCTTTGTAGTATACTACGAGTGTGTCCTTGTCTGGTGATCAAGAGATCTAACAGATAATTCCTAAGGCAATTAAATCCCTAAGTAGTTAATTTCTTAAACAGATAGTTTTTCCCAAACTGGCAGTTCCCTTATTCCTTGATACTGACATCCACCCGATGTACTGTAAGTGGTATATGTATAGGGCATATGATAAGGGTAGGTCGCAACCGCCCAAACCACCGTCCCACCACCTTTACAATACACCACGAGTATGTCCTTATCGAGTCGTTAGGGCACAAATAAGCAAATAATTAGCAAACAACATATATAGATCAGATGTATAACAGGAGTTCAATTAACATGTAATAAACACATAAGCATGAAATCCTGAATATACTAACAAGTGTATGAAATAATTCATACTAGGGTATCCTATGGTTATAGACTAGGTCATCCATTTCTAGTAACCTAATTCCCTATAACCCAGGCTCTGATATCAATCTGTAACACCCCAACCGATGGCGGAAACGTCGGGATGCCACGAGGGAGGTGTAGATTGTTCAAAAGCTCGTGGGCATCTAAATCAAATCATCATATATCATTCAATCAACCAAATTAATTACACAAAAATCATGTCTATCATGAATTAGTTACGTCAAGTACAAAAGAGATTTAGCTATCTAACTAAATTATATTCGCCAGAAATTCAGTTATTTAGCTAAGTCCAAGATCCTATATGATGATGTCCAAAAGTATGAGTTCTTCTTCCTCAACCTACTTATCATCATTACCTGAAACATGTGAAAATCAAGTGTCAACTACAAAGTAGTTGGTGAGTAATCATAAGTTTTATATTTAAAATCGTTTACAAGAGTTTTGAAGAGTTTATATTTTCTTGATAACATCCGTGTGAGCATCTGTGAGATCATTCAACACAATATTCAAATACACAATCCCAACACATAAATTCAATCACATAATCACATATAATAATAAATCATAGATAATCAATCATATGTTCACTCAACCAATCATAACCCATCAATATTCTTAAATAATATAGTGACTATACATGATATCATTGTAATTAACCGTAGTTAAAGACATGATTCATGGAGTGGTATCCAACCACGTGACAATACATGTGACCATTATGGATGACCGAAGTCAACAATAAGGTCTCATAGAGTTATGAAAATCCAAGTGACAATACATGTAATCGTCTCGGATGACCGAAGTCAACACAACGATACACGGAATTGTGGTAACCCACGTGACAATACATGCAGTCGTCGCGAATGACACAAAATCATTAGTAACAACTCATGGAATATGACAATCCATAACTATGGATCTCATACAAGCAAATAAGTATCATCCCTGTGTCATCAAGTCAATATGTAAATTGGCATACATGTTTCACCTCCGAGTTTAAAACAAAACAGTTTAAAAGAAAGGGAGGTTATGAGAACTCACCTGAGTCCTTAGAATCGATGCTTTCGTATGATGTGCGCTCACGCAAGAGGACTCAAAAGCCACTCAACAACCTGTATTTATTGTGTATTTGTGTTCATGAGTATAAGTGTTTCATTGCCAATAGTTGCCCATACTTGTTTATTCTAAAACTCTCAAGTATTCGTTACCTTAGTTATTTCAATCTAAGTTAAGATGTTACGCTTGAGATTTTATTATTGATCGCCTTGTAAGGATAATTCAAATTCATTAATGTTAATTATCCTATATATATAATGATCTTTCAAATAGTGTATCACGATCATATAAGTTGTAAAGGTATCACCTTTACAAACCTATCTAGATACGTTTATAGTGCATGCATGCATGGTTACTCACCTATACCACGATGTAAGTTATTGAAAACCAAATTTTTAAGCTTAAAGAGATTATGTTTAATTAACTCCCATCAATTATTTTTATCAATTAAAATCTCATACGTTAGCCCATGTATTTGAATAAAAAGTTGGTGGCTAATGTCTTTCATGCATGATCCCATTTAAACAAGCACTATAACCAAACCTTATAATAAACCAACCTCTGTAGGTCAAGTTAATAATTCCTAAGTCGTTCGTATGAGACATTGAAATCATTTATAACTTTTCAGTACAACTTAAGTTGTTACTAGATGGTGGTATTTTATGGTTTTTCCCATGCATGCATATGTATCCTATGGTTTTCTCTAGTCCCTAATCCTTCGTTAATTCTAGTTCATAAGTTTGGTTTAGTTAATCATTGGGGCAGCGAACCTATGGGTAAGAGTCATAGTTCGGCCTCACTTCAACAAGGTTCGTGATATTTAAGGGTTCGGCTAGAAAGAAGAGAGGTTCGGCTAAGTCTATACTGTTTGGAACAAGAAGGTTCGGCACCAATATGACTAAAGGTTCGTCTAGGTTGGCTGAAAGGGTTCGGCACATGTGGGTTCACCGGCTAGCCAAAGTAGGTTCGCTGCTATCCCACGGTTCGTAGGCCTTAAGGGTTCGGCCACCATGTAAAGGTTCGGCCAGAGGGGTTCGTTCATTCACCGGTTAGCTCAAAAAGGTTCGTGAGGTCTCCTTGATGGTAGAAGGTTCGTGGCTCACCAACCCCATCGTGTACAAGGTTCGGCCAGCAGTTTCCTGGTCACGAACCTGTACATTGTCGGCTCAGACTTTCCCATCTCCTATGGATTAAAGACCATACATGGTTTCCAGTCACTCGCATACGTGTAGATTAGGGTTTTCTAATTAATAAACTTGTTTACACTAGTGTTGATAACAACCGAGCATGTTCAAGACTAAAACAAACGAAAAACTTTAAGATCTACCTCGAATGTCGGTTAAACTTCAGATCTTTTCGTATCCCCTTGTTCCCCTCGATCACACGAACGCGTAGGCGCCAAGATCTCACGATTTCGTTGAGAACCGAAGAATTTAGGCTAGAGAGAAGTTAGAGAGAGAAAGGATGGACGTGAGTGTGTGTTTTAGAGAGAGAGAGAAGGTTGAATAATGAAGAAGAAGATTGAGTTCTTCTTATTTAATTACCCGTGTGATCCCGCGTGCCTGGTCTCGTTCTTATCGCGATAAAGTCAAAAAAGTATTCGGTTTTCTCTTAAAATATATTTAAAACGTAAAACTTTTAAATAAATAAATTTTGTCAAAATACAATGATTTTGAATAAATCATTTTGTAAAACAATTCCGTTTAATTTACGATAATTCATTTATTTCATTAAAATGGTTTATTCGATTATGTTTTAGGTTGTGATTACTAATAAATGTTTTTAATTTATTTTTCTTATTTTATTATCATTAAATATTATTATATTATCTCGTCGAAACGCGTTACTCACGTACGTATTCGTAAAGATCGTCACCTTTGCGAATCCGACGCTTGTATCGTATTTCGATTTGATTTACGATTTATGGAATATCGTTTCAGAATATTATTCTTAATAATTATATTCGTGTGAATCGTCACCCACGCGAATACATTATTAAGTTAATGTTTCTGAATTAATATTCGCGTTTAAGTTATCTTCGTAACCTCACCATCGCGTTAAAAAACCAATTATACTTCCATTATTTAAATATTGTAATTCCCAATCCAAAACCCACTAAACCCAAGTCACTGACACATCCATGATAGACCGAAATATGCATATGTATAGGGCATATGTAGGGGTCAGTCGCAACTGCCACAGCCACCGTCCCACCGCTATTTCAATAAACCATGACCATGTGTCCTTGACTATGTTTAGCAATCATACAACAACCAACTCAAACTCCTTTCCAATTCAAACCAATAATCCATATTTCGTGAATACAGCTGCGATAAACTCACTGGTTCAGTTTGGTTGAGTTACAACTAAACTTTCCATGGTTTACGCGTATAATAATATGTTCTCAATATGTATACCAATAACAATGATAATCATCAATAATATCAACAAATAATTCATTGTCATTAATAATTGTTATATCAGGTCGTAACAGTACAATCGTACGGATGTACGGACGACCGGAAAAACAGTGATGTTACAAGATTCCCACTTGGGAGGTAATGCGTCAGCCAGACATTGAATCTTCTCTTGAGTAGTTGTCTTGACTTGATGGTTGAAGAGCTCACTGAGAAGATGATAGAATTTGGCAATAAGATCATCCAAAGACTCGTTTCCCACATACATAAAGCTATTGAACTCTTTCCTTAAGTCCTTAGATTTAATGTTCTTTAGTGCATCATTCCCCTCGTATCTCTGTTGCAAAGCATCCCATAGCAGTTTGGAAGAAGTAAAATGTCTGAACTGATGGAATATGTCCATGGAAATAGACTGAGACAGTATTGCATAAGCCTTCTTCTCAAAATCATATAACTTTCTTTGAGGTTCAGTCATCCTAGTGACAAGCATAGGTGTTCCATCCTCATTTAGTGGTCTCAAATACCCCCCCTCAATCATCATCCAAATATTGGTATCCACTCCATTAATGTGAATCTCGAATCTATACTTCCAATGTGGATAATCATCCAATGAAAGTAGCTTTGGAGTTTTGTTGGAGTTTCCCTTCTACGTCTTTGTAAGTAATAATTTCTAAATTCTATGGTTATAATTTGCCATCAATGCAAGTTCCTCCATCTTGATGAAAGCAAGCTGATCAAACACTTAGACAAATTTTCAATCCTGGGACCGAATGAAGCTATAAAAGGCGAATGACGGGTACCGAATGAGGACCGAATTAAATGCTAGGACGAATGACAATGCAAGTGAATGACTTACCAACCGAATGACTTGCCTGATGTGAATGAATTATCAATCAACCGAATAAGGAGCTATTCGGATTAAACTTTGAACGAATAAGTGAGTTATTCGCCCGAATGAAACTATTCGCACGGTGCGAATGAGGGCGTATTCGCCTGAAAGTTCCATTCGCCAGATCTGGGTTTTAGGAGCAAGAAAAATCCTTCTAACTTTGGATCTAGATCGATTTTGGCCACCAACTTTGGTACACACTCTGAGGACAACATTTCTAAGCTTTAGGAATGAACGTTTTTTTCAAAACAACCCAGAAAACCCACTTTTTAGTAATGAAACAGTAACTTTAAGCACGAGAAAAACAGGGTTTTCAAAAAACAAGACAGAACAAGTTGTAATATGAAGATCTAGATTGAAAAACGAGCAGAATCAAGAGCCAAAGCTCTGATACCACTTTGTAGGACCCCGGAAACACAACAGTTCCGTGCGGATTCTGCTCGACAGCCCTTTGAATAGTGCGGAATCCTATTCGAGGGTTTTCCAATCGAAATACCAAGTCCCACGTTGTGAACCGATGATAAGGAATCAGCGTTTAGAGCGAAATCGATCACCATGGGTCGAGAATCGAAGTCGGGTGCAGGGAGGCGCACTGAAACGTGGGAGATGTGACAGGGAATGAGATTAGGTCTGAAAAAGTTATGAAACATTCTGATTGCAGGGGTTTATATAGTCTGTACTCATTCTGCCAAATGAGTTGTGCGAAACACTTATACGGGCGAATGGGTCAGACGAATGAGCTAGATACCCGAATGATTCATGCGAGTGACTTCATTCGTTCGTCCCAAGTATTCACTAGAGTTCATTACGTCCGAATGGACTCATTCGTAGGTCTCATTCGGACGAATGGGTCTGTTTGATATAGAGTCAAAGTCAAACATATTAAACTTAAATAAACACAAACGAACAATACAGAATACTTGATTTCATTACTAATATGAACTTTTTACAATCATAATCGACCATTACATTGAACTAGGGACATTTCATACATCAACACTTTCTTACTAATGTTGGTGTTCTTCTCCATAGTTCTGTTGATTTTTGTTCTCCGACGCAGTCGAAAGCAATTCAAAATCGAAGAAGATGGTGTTAATGACGGGAAGTGGTTTTAGAAATTGCTTGGCTTTAAGTTTAGGTTTAAATGATAAAAATATAAAATGACGTTTTTACCCTTTTTTATGAAAACCGTATTATAAATACCAATTAAGAAACAAGTTTATTTACTAAAATGCCACCGTCTAAATTCTGACCATTAAAAATTACTGATCAACGATTTAGATTACTTCTTACGCTTCGTGCATTCCAGGTATTTTGTATTATAACAGTCCTCTCTATATATAAATAAATAAATATATATATATGGAGATGATCAAACATTAACCATTTCTTATTACGTTAACCGAATAACTACATCTTATTACTTTGGGGGCCACATTAAAGTAAATCTAAAAGTGGAAGTTTTTTCTTTTTTTTTTAATTAATATAGGGCCCACTTACATTAATAAAAAAAGAAGAAGAAATCTACACCTTTAAATTTACTTTAATGTAGACCCCAAAGTAATAAGATGTAGTTATTCGGTTAACGCAATAAATATGGGTTAACAAAGAAACCACACCATTAAAGTAATATATATATATATATATATATAGAGAGAGAGAGAGAGAGAAAGATGTTCAAAAATTAGCACTTTCTTATTGTGTTAACCGAATAAGTACATCTTATTACTTTGGGTCCCATATTAAAGTAAATCTAAAGATGAATGTTTTTTCTTTTTTTTTAATTAATGTAATTAATGCAGGACTCGCTTACATTAATAAAAAAAAAGAAGAAAAAGCTACACCTTTAGATTTACTTTAATGTGAGTCACAAAGTAATAAGATGTAGTTATTCGGTTAACGCAATAAACATGGGTTAACAAAGGAACCACACCCTCTATATATATATACCCTATATATATATCTTTAGAAATAATGTATGAAAAAACCCTCAAACAAAAACTTGTATTATCAACCTCTCAATGTTCAAAATCCTTAAATTTTCAAATTATTATAGCTCCATCCGATTGTAAGGAAATCATTTGTAATTCTTAAGAAATTAATCAAGGTACTTTTTAAAATTTATTGTTGTTTAATTTATGCTTATGCCATAATGCTTTCTTATTTTATAGTCTTTGAATTTCTATTTACTCAATTTAAATCTTCATGCTCTCGATCCTTCTCTTATGGTATCAGAGCTATAATTACTCAAGTGATATCATATCTAAGTATTCTGACTAATTGTTTGTAAATGTTATAATGGAAAATTTTATTGAAAAAACAAGATCATATTTTGAATATTTAGATTTATGCTGTGTTGCCAAGTTCTGTCGACCAGTCGGTTGGATTAGCGTAAGGCTCCAAGAGAGAGCAGCCGGACCACGACGGTATTAGGGATGTTCCCTCAGTATAATCTAAATATTTCAAAACAAAGATCAAGTTATATATATAGGGCATAGAATTTTACATAACCCACTATTCCTGCGCTAACCCAAATAACTTTGGCAAGATGAAGCCAAATCTTGTATTTTTTTTTTTGAACATCATTGTAACACATTTTGAACACCATATTCTTTTATGAGTTTGGGCTAATTCATCACCGTTTAAAAAGTTACAGTACTGTAAGTTTTTAAATATTTAAAACATACAATACTGTAGCACAAAACTTGCAACGATGATATTTTTTAAACAGTGATGAATTAGCCCAAACTTATAAAAGAACATGGTGTTCAAAATGTGTTACAATGATGTTCAAAAAAAATCCAAGATTTGGCTTCATCTTGCCAAAGTTATTTGGGTTAGCGCGGGAATAGTGGGTTATATAAAATTACTGATCCTATATATATATATATATATATATATATATATATATATATATATACTAGTCTAATACCCACGCGTTGCAGCGGAAAACACAACACTTAAGTTGGATGTTTTAAAGGTTTGCATGGTTCATCCTTGAGCCATAACCATAACAAAAGCAATTTTTTTAACTTGGTAGTTAACTAAAAGTGACTTTAACTACTAACATAAAAGGCCAAATAATGCACCAAAAATGTCAAGAAGTGATTTATTTGTTTTGAGTGGTTTTCTTTTATAATCACTCTATCTCACTTAAATTATAAAAATCTATCAATGTGGTACAAAGTGAAAACACAAACAAACATTTAGATTAGAATTAATAAGTTGTACCGTATGCTATAAGAGTTGTAAAACTCTTAATTTTAAGAGATTTAAGTAAATTACTATTTTGTCCTTCTAATATGTATTATATAGTAGTTAGATAGGGGACGGTTAACGTACATATTAGTATTAACGTGCTAAACATAGGAAGCCACAAACACGCCGTGTGTCATCTGGGCAAAGTGCATTAGCGTCTATATAAAATTACAGCCTGTGATTCATAAAATTACAGATTAACATTTAACACCCATAATCAAAGACCACTGGGATAATCACAGACCAATAATTACGGACCGTCTTATATAACAATCACAGACCGTTATTTAACACACATAATCAAGGACAAAATGTATAATCACCTACCAATAATCACGGACCTCGCTATATGAAAATCACGGACTGTCATTTAACATGCATGATCAAAGAACCAACTGTATAATCATGTACCAATAATCACGTACCAAACATAAAAATCACGAACCACGTAAGAAAAACTTAAAAAAAAACTATAACAATAATATACTCAAATTAAAGCTAATAAAATTCTCAATTTCATGGTGTAATTTTTTTTAAAAAAATAATAAAGTGTGTAAAAGTTATTTAATTTTTAAAAACTGAATGGAACTTGTTGTAACATAGGAAATGTGGTTGTTCCTCTTTTGCCCTTCCAGTTATAGTTTACCCTTATTTTGTGGAGAAAGTTTTATAAAGTGGGGACCATAGATCTTGTCCATTGATTATTTGATCAAAAGGTCCACAATTCATCCTACGTTTAGTACGTTAAGTTTCACATGTATTTGATCCGTATATATATAAGGGAACGATAAAAAAGAACCCAATAAATACGCAATAACCTATCAAGATCAAGCCAAATTTTTGATTTTTTTTAACATCATTGTAAACACCTCTAGAACATTTTCTTATTTTATGAGTTTATTTAAAATTATCACCGTTTGAAAGTTAACATCGTTGTAAGTTTTGAGAAAAAAAAGAACACTTGCATCGTTGTAAGTTTTGAGGAAAAAAACACTTACAGTATTGTAAGTTACAAAATTTTAAAACTTACAACGATGTTAACTCTCAAATGGTTATGAATTTACGCAAACTCATAAAATAAGGAAGTGTTTTAAATGTGTTTACAATGATGTTAACTCTCAAATGGTTATGAATTGACGGGTTATTTCGGGTTATTGCATATTTAGTGGGTTATGTATACAACCATCTCCTATACATACATACATACATCATGGTTGGAGAAGTCGCTAGGCGCTGTCTGGTCGGCGGACTCGGGAGTTGCGAGTACTCGGCCTAGGCGGGGAGTACTCGGGTAAAGAAAATAATTTTTATAAAATTATATATATGTTAAATATCATTAGTTTACTACTATTTATAACAAATAAAGTGAATATCAATAAAAATAAACATGATACATGTTAAAATCGGTAAAAAAACAAGTGAAAATCCCGTTTTGCAAGGCATATTTATGTAAAAAATTGAAAATCAAACAATAATTAGTAAAAAAAATGAAAATTAGTGAAAAACAGTAAAATTTGGTCAAAAATAGTGAAAATCGGTCAAAAACAGCGAAAATCCGAGTTGCCCGAGTTGGACCGAGTTGCCCCGAGTTGGACCGAGTTGCCCCGAGTTGGTCCGAGTAGACCGAGTACACCCGAGTAAATCCGAGTTGAACCATTTCCGAGTACAGAGGGCCGAGTTGCAAGAAATCGCCTCGAAAGGTGGCCGATTCCTGAGTACTCGCCGAGTACTCGGCCGAGTTTTACAACACTGACATACATATATAGGGTAAGGAGTGGTTGTTAACCCACCATAATTGAGGTAACCCATTAATAATAGCAAAATTCTCTCAAATTTCTGAAAAAAATTTTCATGGACTTTTTTATACATAAATAGGGGGCCCCTTTTTATGTTTTTGCTAATTTACAAGCGTTTATAAATTAAACCAAGTGTAAGTTTGTGTTACACTGCAAGTTATATTTAATTTTGCCTAAATTACACTGACGTAAAATCCTAAACGGCGATATTCTAGCAAAAACACAAAAAACAAACCCCACTCTTTATTAATAAAGGCCACGAATTTTTTTTTGAAAGATTTGGATGAATTTTGTTAGGGTTAATGGGTTACCTCAATTAAGATGGGTTCTTATTTGAGCTCAATCATATATATATATATGTCACACCCCCACCTCTTGTCACCCGATAATGTCACTTGTTGTTGTAATGTGTTGCGAAAGCTTGCTGGTGAGGTCTCAGAGATGGGTGTGACTAATTGTTACCTTGGTATCATACATCCATAGTCAAAGGTTTCCTATTGTGTGATCTTTTTGTGTATCCTCACCTTCGTTCCTTCTGTTATTCACTGTTCCCCTAAAATTGGTTTTTGTAATGTGAAAGATCAGCAAGGATGCTGGTGAGTTCATAGATGTAATAAGCTTGATATGAAATGATTTGATATGATATGATAAGTATGCATGCATATGCAATTTTATGAATATATGCAATTTTATGAATATGATTCACCATGAAACCCATAACCAACGCCTTTGTGACTGTAATGTAATTGGCGGCAATACCCGAAGGTAAAACCTTAGCATCACTCTTAATGCCTATTGTTGCATTAAGCTGTTATCTTGTAATGTAACAAATGGTACAGGCATTCACACAAGGGTAGATGCTATCTACCCGTGAATGGGGTTGTCATCCCGATAGTACTATCATTGTTATCATCCGGCTCATCCATGAGTTTATTGGTTATAGTTGTTATGTGAGGACTTTTACGATAGCATGGTACAATTTTCATGTAATCATCAGACAAGAAATGAAATGCACATGCAACATGCAAACATATCATTGTAATTGGAAATATGTAACCATCATGTAATTGTAATGCAAACCCGAGTTTTAGAATCAGAAGATTTGAAAAGGGGTAATGAAATCATGTAGGTATACCACTGTAATTGAAATATGTTACCATATTGTCATTGCAATGTAATCACATTGTAATTGTATTGACACCCCCGAGTTTTGGAAAACAAAACATTAAAAAAGGGAGCTATGAAACTCACCGGTGTTGTTGCAATGTAACACACAGCTTCAATTGAATTATGCATTTCATTAAGGTTTTATAAGTTCTTTGTATCCAATTTGGATTACCAGAACATTCCTTGATATTAAATATCAAGGATAATGTAATTTGATTTATCAAACTGATTCTGAATTATGTATTTATTCAGAATCAGTGTAATAAGGGTATCAGTTAATTTGTAATGTTAAAATCACTGATTCTGTTTACTAATTAAATTCTTATACTTATTTGATTGTAACTTGATGATAATTGTATCCTGTTATCAAAACCAAAATCCTAATCGACTTTCAGATTAAAAATCGGGTTTCTGGATTATGAAATTGATTGCAAAATCGAGTTCGGAATGCGAAATCGATTGAGAATATGTTTTCGTATTGAATTTCAATGCTTAAATTAAGTCCTGTATTGAAACCAGAGTGTTAATCAGAAATCTGATAAAAATCATGTCATCGGATTGAAAAATGGTTCACGAAATCGAGTCCAGAACGCAAAATCGTTTCAAAATATGTCATTTTTCATCGAAAACGTATCATCGGATTGCGAACCGGAGCGCGAAACGCAGTTCAGAACGCAAAACGGACAAAACTAAGGTTACTGCCGGAATATTCTTTTTGGCCGGAATGTTCGCCGGAATATTACACCGGCGACGACCCTCGCCGGAATTTGGCCGGAGTCCGACGACGGCTCTAGTTTGTACCTATTAGGAATGTTTTTCTATTAAATAT
This sequence comes from Mikania micrantha, assembly GCA_009363875.1. Taxonomy (NCBI): domain Eukaryota; kingdom Viridiplantae; phylum Streptophyta; class Magnoliopsida; order Asterales; family Asteraceae; genus Mikania; species Mikania micrantha. The sequence goes on along the minus strand of CM018694.1, from coordinate 53,882,279 downwards.
ATTATTTATATTTTAAAACATATAAATAATAATGGAAATATAAATATTTGCAATGCCAATAATATTAGACAATTGGGCATTACAACGGCTTATAAGACTGAGGTTTCGTATTACTTGTTTTGTACAGAGTCTCTGCCCATAAAAGTAAGGTTTTCAGGTTTTAAGTTGGGCAGAACCTCGACTTATATTTCTTAAGTATCCTGAAAACAATTGGGCAGAATATCTGCTTATAATTGTTTGTTTTACAAAAATTAGTCGGGCAGAACCTCGACATGTTTTTTATTAAAACCAAACAATTAATTATAATCTTATTATATAATAATAATAATAAGATCTAGAATTATACGAGATTTTTACCTCGCAGAAGCTCGGCAGTATCTCGCGTCAAAAATAGATAATTGAAGGGGTTAAATATGAGTATTTGGAGGTGTAGGGTCAAGATTTGAGAGTTAGAAGGTGAAAATTCTCAAAAAATTTTGAAATCTGACTTGTAGTATTTATAGGCACAAATTCTGGTCTGGGGCGTATAGCCTAGCCCCAACGTTTGGCTCGGGGCTATGTGCCTGGAAGTGGCATGTTGCATGCGTGCCATGTGTCCGGGGCGCATATCCTAGCCTCGGAGTTTGGCACAGGGCGGTGCGCTTGGATGGAATATCTTGCATGCCTGCCACGTGTTGACACGTGTCGCCACGTGGCGCGTTCAGGCGCGATCTGACTGGTTTTTTGTTTTCGCGATAACTTGAGTATACGAACTCCGTTTTACGCGCCGTTTTCGCCCACATTCACGATTTTTCGAGCTCTTTCCAATGGTTATAATTTCAAAAACCTGAAGAGTTCAAAATATATGATCTCTTATTTAACGATATATTTGATTCAGTGTATCTTGAAATCGGAGCCTCGTTTCGTGATTTCGTTTACACTTATTCTCTTTATTTCCGTGTTATGATTCTAGACATGAAGTCGGTTGGTCACCTATTTGAACAAGCATTAGGTGATGGATTTTTCTTTACGATCTACTAACATCAGATTTCTGAGTAACTATAAGTCATGAAAAGTTTTTGAGTTCATGATGAATACACACAAACATATTCATACATGTATATAGCCAGAATAGATTTAGATGGACTGTCACAATATATATATATATATATATATATATATAGGGAAAAGATAAAATGAAAACCACATCTCAATAAGAAAACCGCTAAAACAATGCAAAAATCACGTAAAAACGTTTTTTATTGAATTTTTTTTACAGGTTTGTAACACTATTGGGCACATTTTTAAAAAAAAAATCAAAAAATCGCCGACCAAATATTTTTAAAAAAAATATTTTATAAACCCACGTAAAAACTACGTAACAAAACGTAACGTTTTGTTACGTAGGTTTTACGTGGGTTTATAAAATATTTTTTTTTAAATATTTGGTCGGCGATTTTTTGATTTTTTTATAAAAATGTGTCCAATAGTGTTACAAACCTGTAAAAAAAATTTTAAAAAAATGTTGTTTTTACGTGATTTTTGCATTGTTTTCGTGGTTTTCTCATTGAGATAGGGTTTTCAAAATAACCATACCCTATCTATATATACACACATACACTAGTGAGATACTCGCGCGATGCAGCGAAAAAACAAAACAATTAGGCTTCTGATTTTGGCTCATAAAAATCTTAAACACATAATTTTTGTCAAATCAACTCATTTAACTATAATATTTATTATGATAAAATTCATAATTTAAAATGTCAAATATGATATGACAAAAGTGTAAGAAGTAATTTATTTGATTTGAGGGGGTTTCTTTTATAGGTATCATATGACATTTTATTTTTTATATGTATCATTGTGAGACAAACTAAAAAGTTGTACTTTATGTTCTAAGACTTATAAAATCTTAATTTTAAGAGTTTTTAATAAAAGAATATTGTGTCCTTTCTATATACATTATATAGTGTGTGTATATATATATATATATGTTAGTTAGTTATTTATTTAAAGTACTGTTCATAATTTACGAACAACATTGCATCGTGTACAACTTCACTTGTATGAATTGCTTCAAAAGATAGCCGAGCAAAGGAACTGCGTCAAAAAAATTTTGAATCTATCCCTAAACTTTAATTTATTCCAAAGTTGACTCTATACTTTGGACACATTTTTATATTTCTCTCCTATCATACTCCTATATTTTTTATTTTTCACATTATTTTAACATGTTCTCATGTTATCGGATGATAATTATTTAACTATGATTATATTAAATTGATCGCAATTAACTGACGAACGTTTATATAAAGTTCGAACTCAAACATTATCAAAAATTTTGAGCGGTATTCAAAGGTTTATCATGTGTCAGTACGTTATCGAGTATTTGTATCGTTTATATCATTTTGATCATAATTACTTTACAAACTATTTAAATTTAATAACAATATTTACCTAATAATAATACTTAAGTCATAATAATAATTATATATTATCAATAATTAAATATTCCTAAATAGTTAAATAACAATATTCAAATGATAGTAATTAGAAAATGTAAAGTTTTTTTATGGTTTGGTTTATGATTTATAAATGTATTTTTATGTTTGGGTTCGTATTTCTTAGGAGTATGCTATCATGATCAAACACTTATGTCGGTCGAGCGAATACATTTACAACAGCTTCCCTTTAGGGATTTACATTAGAGTGACAAGACATATTTGCATTTTGATTTATGGAACCGTGACAGAATACCCCGGCGGTGCGTGAGAAACCCACTGGTTTTCATATAAATTAAAAGAATATAAAACACCACATAAAAATAAAATATTAAACCTTAGATGTTATTTTTTTAAACCATGTTATATTTTAATTGTTTTAGTTTTGATCGTCAATTTTAGTAATCAATTCATAACGATCTCTTAATACTCTAGTTTATCACCATTATCAAGCAACAACATGCTACACATGCTAGTCGGATATGTTTTCTTAATTTTCAAGCAAAAAATGACAAAAACGTGTCACAAAACACGTGGTAAACGTGTTTTTTTTTCTATTGATTATGTATGAATTCTCATCCTCTATTATTGTTAGTTCTTCTATATATCTTGTTCATATCTATCGTTGAAAACTTACACGCAAATGTTGCTAATATAAAACCTAGTATTAGCGACCAAGCATAACATCCAAATAAATATATGGCTGTCGTTGTAAGTCAACAATGGAACCGGTTTTCGGATTTGTGGTTATCGAAATAAGAGGATTTTTAAACAATTACTATTACGTGAGAAATAAAAGAACCATTAATCATAAATTTTTGTATATTAAAATTAAAGTAGAGAAAAATTATTTAAATTTTATATTTTTTAAACATGTGATCCATAAACAATTACCCCACTCCCACACTTGTATCTTGTTTTGACGAATGTTTCATTATTGAAAGACAATTGCACATGTCTTTCTTTCCAGCTCATATGTCACGTGTTTCAAGTGTTATGATGGATACGACTTACGAGAAGCAACTCTGCATAACGCTCACAATGTGATGATAAAATATATATGGAACGATACTTATGGCTTAAGTTTATGTATAATGTACATCATATCATTTAAAAAAAAAATAAATGAAAAAAATAAACTTATATATAAGGAACAAGTTTTTATCTAAAAACATGAAAACTAATTTTTACTAGATTTTTATTTTTTAATTACTATTAAATGCAGAAGGAAAAAATAAAATATAATACAATAAACATATTTAAGTTTTTTTTTTATTTCCCTTTTTTACCATATTTAAGTTTTTTTGCAATATTTTTTTTTTTGTATAAAATTTAAAAATACCTAAATAAAAACCGATATATAGATATAGTTTCAGTAATTACAATTACTCTCCTTACAACGATAACTTTTAATAATTCGCTAAGATTAATTCATATCTTTATTTTTTTCCGATTATTATTTTTAAACATGTAGAACAATTTCATTTATATATACATACATTTATGTATGTATGTATGTAAATTTACATTCATTTATGAATTAATATCGGTCCAAAGTTTTGAATCTTACATCGATGTAAGTTTTTAGATACAAAAAAAAAATCTCATTAGTGTTAACCCCTAAACAAACGTGAATTTACACATACAAATAAACTAAAACTTATTGTGCATATGTAATAATGATATTCGTAGAAAAAAAGATTTTTACAGATCTTGGCAGTTCGTTGGTTATCGTCGCAAGTCTGTGTTATTATTTAAACATTGGCATATGTATGGATGTAAGCATGTATGCATATGTATGTATATATAAGTGAATGATCATATTTAAGTTTTTGGATAAAATTTTTTTTTACGTTAGTGTTAACCGCTTTATTGTTTTTTCAATATATTATTATTAAACACAAACAAAATTTGTTTACTTTTATATGTATGTGTAAATTCACTTGCATTTACTATTTTACACTAATGTAAGCTTTCGAATATGAGCCGGAAAGAAATACTAAAGTGTTGATACAATATTGATATTTGAAACAAACATAAACATGGATTTGGATTGATTCGACGGGTTATCATGGTGGTGAATTATATACGACATGTCTATATACATACATATATATAGGGTAAGATTCCGTTGTCTTAATTATGGTAACCTATTTTTACTCTAACCTTATCAACTCAAATATTTGGTTTTTCTTTTTCAAGATTTTTATTATTAATGTACAATACTATGATCTTTTATGTGTATGTGTTAATTCACAAATGTTTAGGATTTAAAATAAGTGTAAGTTTACATTACATTGTCAATATTTAATTTATTTAACATAATTACACGGATGAAAGTTCTTAAATAAAAAAAAATTGCTCAAATGAAATAAAAGAACATAATCTTTTACATGTATAATAAAGATAATGAAAAAAAATAAATATTTGGGTTGATCTTTACATAGTTAGTTGAAATATCACAATTAAGAAGGGTTATCCCTATTATAACTCACTTAAAACAATAACACATAAAATTTCGGCAAGATCAATCTGAATCTTCGATTTTTTTTTTTCAAAAAGCATTTTAACACAAGTAAACTATTTTTTTATGTGTATGGGTAAATTTATCATCCTTTAAGAGCTTACATCATTGTAAGTTTTTTGCTTACAACAAAGTGATTGTTATTAGATACAAATCAAAATATTATATCAAGTTCATAACATTTACTTTTTTATTTTTTCGCCTTACTTAATATCCACAATTTGGTGCGTTCAACTTATAATTTTTTTTAACATATTCATAATTCTTTTCAAGTTGAGGCCAAATGACATCAAATTTTCCGCACAACCCAGCACATACAGTTCTTCCAACACGTGCAAAGTTATTGTTTTCCATTGCACTTGCTCTAGCTCTAGCTTTATTACCTTTTGCCTTGTCATAAATTAACAAACAATTAACAATACTTATAAAAAATAAATATATAAATGATGACAATAATAATGATAAACATAATCAAATTACACATACCACAAATGATTTACTTGTCTCTTGTTTACAAAATTCATCCAAATAGGCAGGATCAAGATACTCATATTTCTTAAAGGACGTCGTCTTTCTTGACATACTCGAAAACAAGCATGCTTTTAAAATTGATAACAATATTTTCTTTTGGCTTTTTTCAACATATAATTTTTTGGCGCATCATCTTGAATATTAAAAAGATCCTAAAAGTTAACATACAAAAGATTAGATATAATAATTAGCAAATATTTAATATGATAAGAATTTTCAATACTTAATTTCGTTTTTATGTTTGTATCTAGACGCACCACATGTACCACATGTATATTCATTCTCGAACTCCTTTCCTTACAATATACAATTATTTGGACACGCATGTATTCTTTCAATTTCCAAACCCATTAAACACATTAATTGTTTTAATTTGTATGTTGTAATTGGTAACTCATTATCGTTTAGAAGCATGTCATGTAAAATAATTAAGAGATTTGTGAAACTCTTATCACTCAATCTGTAAATTGACCTTTAAGTTAAACAACTTTAACACAACACTAAGTTTTGAAAACTTTTTACAACCCGGATCATGGTTGTAAAAGTCGCTAGGCGCTCTACGCGCTAGTTGGGACGCGATGTACCACCTAGGGATTAATCGGCGTGAGGCGGATTGGAATTTTTATATGTAATTTTACAAATATATTTTATATACACACATATATATCAATAATTTAATATAATACTTTAAATAATTTTAAAAAAAAATAAACTTAAAAAATACTAAGTCAAGTACTACAAAGTTCAAACTTAAACACCGAGTTCAAATTTTAGAGATGAATTTCAATGTTAAGTTACTGGATTCGATGTTTCAGAAACATATTAAGGATTTTGGGTTAAGAAATGTCTAAATAATTCTGAAATTGGTCTCTTTTTGCCAGAAAAAAGTCAAAAAAGTCAAAAAAATCAAAAAAAATAAAAATTTTGACTAAGCCGCCTAGGCCCCGACTAGGCCGCCTAGCGCCTAGGCACCGCCTAGATCAAAATCGACACAGTAAATGGCCGCTTAGCGCCTAGGCGCCGCCTAGGCCGATTTTTACAACAGTGACCCGGATATAATGGTTTTTATGCATCTTCAAACAAGGCATGCAATTTTGTTTGATCATTATCATCAATATTATTATCTAGATCATGTAATATTTCACTTAAATTATCATTTGGATTAGTTGAAGGGTCCTCATTGTCAACAATATGTGAATCGTTGTGCTCTATATCATTGTGTAAATTTATGGATGACGCGCTATGAAAAGTACATGATTCTTCATGCATTGACCAACAAGTGTGTCTAGGTATAAAGTCATGTTCCATTAAATGAAACTCTATTTCCATAATATCATCAAATCTTTTAAAGTCTTTACAAATCATGCAATGACAACAAATTGTGCCACTGCCTTTATTCACCCGCTTAACTTCAGCAGTTTTGAGAAAACTTTGAATGCCCTCTGTATATACTGAGGAAGTAGATGCAATATTGTACATCCAATTACTTTGATCCATCTGAAAATTAAGATAAACAAAGTATCTGACATAAGTGCACTTTTATGATGTAAACCACTATTCTAATTTGGTGGATCCTAACCCACTTTTGTATAATTTATCTCATATGTATGCATGTTAATGAGTTAACATTTAAAAAAATTGACAACATTTCCCCTTAACTCTCCTAGTTTGTAGATAATCCACAAACTCAAAGAGAAATATCAACCAATTTTTTCTTAAATGTCATCTCACTTACATGACATGAGATATAAAAAACAGTCCCAATTTAGGAACTATCCGAATTTTATTTGTATTGGATAAATTTTAAACATGTACATACTACAAAGGTTATCTTACAAGAACACAAACAACTAAATGTATTAACAATTCTATGATATATATAACGTTAAAAACAATAAATTCAAATATGATGCTAACCAAACATGATAATATTTATCCAAATAAAATAAATATATAAAATAAATGAAATATAGAAGATTCAAATCTTAAAACATAGATTCAAACGTGTAAATTGAGGATAACATAATGAGTTAAATAAATATGATCCAAACCTACAAACAAAAAATAGAGTTGAAGTTAAAATAATGTGTAAAGCAGAAATGTTACCTGATTGATTAAAATATGTAACGAAAAATTAAGTTAAGGATAGTGTGAGTATACTCCTAGAATCAACAGAAGATAAAAAGTAGATAGCAATCGAAGAAGATGTTGAAGGTGAACAAACGCTGGTATACAAATTAAAAAAAAAATCTCAAAAAGAACATTAAATCAGCCTCAAGATTTATACTAAAACCTTCCCAAAAATAGTCTAAAACCGTCCCATAAAATAACTAAAAACCGCCCCATAAAATAAACATATAATTTGAACCGCCCCACAAAATGAACATATAATTTGGATTGTCACAAAATAAAAATAGTAAAACCGCCCCAAATGTTAAATTATAACCGTTCTAAAAGGAAGCTAATCATAAAACGCCTCAAAAATAAATTTGGACCGCCCCAAACAAAATTTCCCCTCTTAAAACCGCCCAAAAATAAGAAATATAATATTGAACCGTGAACCGCCTTAAAAATAAAAATTTGATCGCCACAAATAATGAAGTTTCTACTAGTGAATGAGGTTCTTTTTGCAAAATCACCTCTTTCTCCTTATCATAAAACTCGTATAAATTGCAAATGTTGAAATGCATTAAAGAAAGCCTAGATATGATATGAATCTCACATCTATGATGAAGACCCATGAAAGATTTGGAATATCTTTTTAGTTGAATTTAAGTGTAATAAAACTTTTCAATTTTTTTATCTTTTCCTTTTATTTTTCTTATTTTGATAATTTATATTGGTTGAAATAATGATGTGTAGAAAATCATCTTTTTTTTTTTGTTGTTAAAGATTACATATAGATCTGGGTATTTTTAAGATGGTTTTAGGGATCTACTCATTATTTTTTAGTATATGAGTTTACACGTGTGTATTTGAATTATTGCACATGTGTATATTATTCATTACATATTTTTTGCTATGTTTAATAACGGATAAGGGTATTCTTATCGGTGGTCTAGGTTAGATCTAGGGTATTGTTTTTGTTGGCGATAGTTCTTTGGGAGCTACTCAAACTTTTTTTTAATATATGAGCTTGTATCATTGTATGTCGAATTTTACATATATGTATTTGAATTATTATATATTTTTCGTTGGTGATGCTTTGTAACTTTTATGTATGTTTTCTCTTGGGATTTTAATTAATGCATTGATTTTAAATTATACATATGTAAAGAGAGTTTACACAACACATAAAAAGTTGTTGTTACATATATTTTATTATTATTTTACTGTTTTGTGAAAATAACGTTAAAAGTGTTAATATGAATAACTTTTAAATGATAAATATTAGCTGAATACTTTTTCGGAGCTGCCTCTTTATAACAGAATCTCTCATAATTATACGTGAGAAAAACCGTTTTTCTGGCTCATAAACTATTTTAGTTAATTATTTATGCTTGCAAATAATGTTTTTAGAGACGTGAAAACATTAAATAGGTTAATGAACCCATTTAAACTCAAAGAAATGGAGTTATGAGTAGAAGTCCACTTACCCAATGACCGAATCTCCTCTCTAATCACATGAAGAGGGTGTTAATATGCTTTGGAGTCAAAAGTCCTTCCTTAAGATAAAACATTCTTCTTCCACACCTTTCTAGCTTTTGTATTCAATAATTTCTTTTACGTTTTCTCGCATATTTTTTGTAACTTTGTCACATCTAGTTATTCGATCTGCGACCTTTAAATAACTACGACAAGTAAGATTTTTTGAGTATGGTTATACTTTTTTTCTAAATTTCCATCTATGTAATCAGTATGCATATAACTTTGATGATTCACATTTATAACCATACAAGATTGTTAACCCGTGCATTACATGGATTAAAGTTAAAAACTAACTATATAATTATAAAATTTAGGAATTATAAAATAAGGTTTCATATAAAATGAATAAATTATGTATTAATTAGCAAACAATAATCAAAAACTTCATTAAATAAAGAAATGATACCTAACATTCTTGATTTGTAACATTAATTAATCCAACAAAGTTAGCCTAGTGGTTAATGTTTGGCCCTTTCTCTTTAGAACATGGTTCAAGCCTCAATAGTGAAACTTTAATGGATACCACGTAAGTGAGGAAGCTTTAGCTTAATCTTGGGTTATGAACCAAAGTGAGGCGAGAGTTTATATATTCCATGGGTTTCCCGTGCATAAGTGGTACGGTCTCACGGTCTTCGATCAAAGAATCGATCCTAGCTCCCAACCATCAAGATAACTGGAGGTAGCACAATAGAACACTCAGCCGTTAAAAAAAAAACAATTAAGAAGATATTTTAGCTATTGACTTTAAAATTTCATTTTTTTTAAAAGCTAACTGTGGTAAATTAACAAGGTAAAAGTATTTGTAATGCTTAGTTTTTATACAAATCTATGTATAACACATGTTAATAAGCTAGTTATTTTTTAAAATAGAGAATTGAGAAACACGGTAATAATTTAGAATATTCATAATTTATAAGAGTCTAAAAATATAACTAAGTGATAAGAATATTTATTTATTATAATAAATAAAAGTGATCTGTCAGCAACTAATGTTTGCCGTTCAAAAAGAAGTGATAATAATATATTTATTTATTATAATGGTAAAATGTTAATTTAAGTGAATTCTAATCACATATTTCATAATGCTAAAATTATTCAGCGCAACTACAACATAAGTGGATCTTCTTCTTTATATTAATTAATAATAAACTATTTTTAAATTAAAACACCACAAATTTAGGGTATTATATAACCATATGTTTCTTAACCCGAAAGTGGGTACTCCTGCAGTTCCAGCACTTTGATTAATTCATTCTAATATACAATAATCGATCCTAGCTATACTAATTTTAGGGTATGATTTAATAGAATGGTACCATATTTCACATATTCATGTACCCAACTTTGTAACGAAGACTTTAATTAGTTTTAGTGGCTATCAATATAATGCTCGCGTTCAAGTTGTGTCAATATCAATACGAATATATATATTTTTTGAGTAGATAAGGATTCAATTCTGGTAAACAAAATGTGTAAATTTTTGAGTCAGAATAGTCGATTAAAGTGTTTCTCAATCAACCGTTTAAAAAAAATATAATACAACTTGTAGTTGTAGATCGAAAATTCCATAATGGCATGTTTAATCCTAACCGTTCGTTGGGCTTGAGTCAAACTTAGGAAGGATCATGTAATTAACGATGCTTGCTAGTTGCTACCCGAGTCAATCTTGTAATAATCACCAAATTATGCATTCAAACTCCTGTTTATGACTAACTTTATCATGCCCCACAAATAGTCCGTCTTTGTAGAATATGTCTTCTTCGATGGTGAATGAATTTTATTTAAGGTTACGAAAAACGTTTTTGATGTTTAGTTAAACAACTTTATTTTGTGGCTATCATTTTATAAATTTAAATCATATTTTATTTAAGGTCCTAAATTAAATTTACACGGCTAAGATTTATTCTGAGCCATTTTAAACGACTCAGATCTTCTTTTAAAGTAGTTGAAGACCAGGAACCACATATATACAATTGTATCATAAAATTAACTGCTTATATATCGATCATATTGTTTAATGTTTTTAATTATAAACCACCGTATTAAAATAAATATTCACTTTTATGAACAACATTGTTTTATAAAACATCTAGTTTTTATTTATTTTATTAATATTTTTAAATTGAATATATATAAAGTGAGGGGATGTATTAGTTAATATCATATCTACTTTAAATCCTAATTTAAAATGATAAAATTATTCTATCATTAGCTAGACCTAGTCACCTAGAGTCTAGTGATCGATGCCACATACACACATCATTTTGAATTTGTTTTCATCTACGTAATCTCTAAAAGCATACAAGTGACAAAAACCATTCACAATATATATTCTTGCATAACTCTTTTATTTCTCACTCTTCAATTCGCCTTTATCTCTGTATCTCCTTTATAAATTTAAAATGTTGAACTATTTTCATCTTTATTTGAATTTCTATCTTTATTTTTATCTCTAAAATTTATAGTTTTTAAAAAGGATTCTCTGAATATATAAATTAGGGGCTTGTTAGAGAGACGCCAGGTTGGTTCAACATACACCATCCATACGGGTCGTATGGCTCTATACGGGTCGTATGAATATTTTATTTTCCGACAAAAACTGGCACATCAAATCACGTTTCTGACAGATATCCATACGGCCCGTATGGGGCCATACGGCCCGTATGGTTCTTTATTTTTGAAACTGAAATTTTTACAGAAGCATGCCATCTAGCTATGTAGGTCTATTGATATTCTATAATAGCTTTGCCAATATGTGGTACAGTACAATCAAAACCTGCGTCACGAGTTGTAGAGAGTAAATGAAAGATTGATTGATGACTAATGAGTGTAATCCATCCAAACACACTTTCTCTCGCTCAATTCATTACACTGTAGAGAGTGAATGAAAGATTGATTGATGACTAATGAGTGTAATCCATCCAAACACACTTTCTCTCTCTCAATTCATTACACGTTGACTCTCTCTCTCTCTCAATTCATTACACGCTTTCTCTCTCAATCCATTATTTTGGTTTTGATTTTGGTCCTATACGAGCCGTATAGCGCCATACGGCCCGTATATACTTTCAACCGTCAGACATTAACCTGACAAAGTCTGACAAAATCTGACACCCATACAGCCCATATAGGGTCATACGACCCGTATGAGCCTAGGTGGTGTCAACTGATCCATAGAGGGTGTCCAAATAACCTGACCCATAAATTATTATTCATCATCTATATAGTTTTTGTGTGTAAGAGAGAAATAATAATAATAATAATAATAATAATAATAATAATAATAATAATAATAATAATAATAATAATAATAATAATAATAATAAAATAAATATTTGTTTATCACACCCCACTAAAATGTAAACAAGAGTCAAGAGTGTGTAACATACAGTAGATTTTATAATTCATAAGACAATTAATATAACAGAACACAAACTATATAAGCATTCAAAGTACTTCACTCAAGCTTATGCAAATTGTCGATATCTGGTTCATGGGTTACTTTCTTGAAAAGATTAAATAAAATAGTTTGAGAACTTGTAGGTTTGAGACTTGAATAAATATTAAGTTTGAAAATAACATTATGAATCAAGTCCTGCCTTATTATGTGAAATACGTACAGGTTACTAAGTTAGTACAATATACATAGCCCACAACCAACATACCATTAACAAAAGTATTGAAAATATGCATTAATTTATCGAAAAAACAGAATGGTTGGTGTGACCAATTACGAATTGGGTGTTAACAATAGTGCTTTTCATAGTAATCGACGAGATCGGAACTGTGAATAAATGATTATGCAAAATAAGAGAACTTACATGCCATAAAAGCTAGTCTCATGCAATATTCAATTGTATGATTAAATCTCATGTGTATCATATTATACATTTTGTGAAAACATCATTTCACTGTATTTTAATGTCCTAATATATAGGTAACATGTCTAATATGTGAAACCTGCATTGTAATCAAAATACTAGTTTATCTAGTTTTACACAATTGGATTTTTATGTGCATATTCCTTATATGTGTGTAATTCTATATCTTAAGAATAATTGATTATGTCCAATTTAATCAAAAGAGTTGTTAAATAATTTTCATTTATTCAAATTATACACACACACACCACAAAGGTGTACATATTTATATAGAGACACATATATATGTATATATCATGTTATGTTATTGCTATAATGATAATTAATGTAAAAAGTGTAACAAAAATTTAGGACATATACTTTTTTCACATTTTTTTATCTTTTGTTGTAAGTTGATATATAATCTATGACGAAAAAGACATTATCAAGGTTCTGTTTTTGATGTTTGAAATGTTGTGTGGGTACATATGCTGCTCTATTAGTTGTGCACCATCATCTGTTAATTCTGAGAGTTTTTTTTTTACAAAACGTGTCTCTTTCACTACTGAGCAGGATCATAGTTATGTTGATTGTTCATCACTTGTAATTCAAACAATTGTTTATCAGTGTATACCCTTACCGATATAAATAGAAAACAAATTTTCTTGCTTCTAGAACATAGGGTGGCTATGCTCTTGTGTTTGTCACCACGATCGTATATAATCCATATTTTTTACATGCCTTCCTATTTCTTATATCACACTGTGACGATGATGTAACAAGGGTATGGTTCGTGTCGAGTGCTCTGCTTTTTACCTAAGTCACCAAATCATCATGTGACAGAAAATTATGAAATAATGGTATGGATCATGTGTTGGATCGGGTTATGCAACTTACACAACACTTACACAACTAATCTTCTACTAAATTGATAGATGCGGGACCTCTATCAATTCTGATCACTCATATGCTTACAAACAATACTAAAAATGCAAGAAATAATTCAAGGTTAAAGTATGTCTCATTCAAATGTAAAGCATACAAAACTCCTTACTCAAGCACTATTTGCTAAAACCTACAGCTGTATCCTCGTAGGGATACACAGCTGGACAAAATACTAGAAACAAATTAATGCTAAAACTAGTATACTGTTATGGCTTGACAGACCAAGCCATATTAATTACATTCAATACAAATAACTTCTTTGACTTTTACATTAAATGCCTACACTACAAGTTATTAATGTACAGTGTCTTATGCTTGTCTGACAAAAATACTTTGCTTTTGAGTATCAAGAGAATGTCTTCTGAGTTGATCCTGGTGACGGAATGCCTTGCTGAATCTTTCTTTAAGTGAGACAGACCTTGGCAGAAGAGTATCTTTAGAAGTTATTGTATCGGAAGCTGTAGGTGCTGAGGAGGCTTCGGAAGCTTGAGACTTTTGTATGGCTTCCGGAGGGAGACAATCATCCTTCGGAAGCATTAGTTCCTCCGAGAGTAAAAGACTTGTGCGGAAGAGACTTTTGGTGAGCATCAGCCTTATTTGATCTTACATCATGCTATATAAAACTAAGAAGACATAAATGAAGAATTGTCATACTTGATTGTTTTACCACACCACTTTTACATTAGAAGGTCAATTGATAAATTAATTATTGTTATGTTACGACTCGGAAGGCTCATTGTCATACGCAAATTACAGGTTGCTTTGTTGTATGTCAGAATAGACGAATTAGTAATTCCTTCCTTGCGGGTATGAAGCGTGATTTCTAAAACCAAATTCCTTATTGTTTTGCTAAATGAAAGAAGGTTGAACGTAAGGTTCCTTATTCAAATTTACCAGTATTTTTCACACCCCCACCTTTCGTCACCTGTTGATGATGTCAATGAATACTCTGAGAAGGTTGCAAAAGCATAGTGGTGATGTCTCAGAGATGAGGTGTGACTTACTTGATCCGGTATCATAACACACAGATTAACTTAAAGATAACATATTACAAGGTTCCGTCATCACAATCAGAATTATAAATTACAACAAAGTTTATTACATAAGCCAATTTATTTAATTACAATTGTTTAAACGTACAACCTCGCCACTTGCTCACTGTCTACCTGCAAAATATTTGAGTTTGGAAATGTCAGCACAAAGCTGATGAGTTCCTAATGTTTATGTTAAACATATGATATGCAAGTTTTCGATATACATTATTCAAGATAACCATGAGACCCGTATCTAATTCCTTTCGAACACATCTGCGTTTTACGAAGACACCACCCGTCGGTAATATCTTTATGCCTCATTATCTTAATGCCTATCACTAACATTAAGAAAATGTTTCGGAAACAGGTAACAAACATTCACAGCAAGGGGAGTTGCAAGCTCCTAGCAAATAGGTTGTCAGCCGATAGTACTATCATTGTTCACCCGTTCGGCCTCACATGGGTTCACTAGATACAGTTTCGAGGGATGAGAACTTTTTGATACTATGATAAAGAGCTAACGGAAAAATCCCATGAAACTTACAAAAGTCACATGAAATCACACAGTTAACAGTAATACATATCATATGTTCAAGAAATATTTCATAGTAATACCCCCGATGTTTATAAAACATTAAAAAGAAAAAGGGTTGTACGAAACTCACCTAAAGTCTCAATATAGCATAATCACACGCATACTGATAATGATAGCTTAATTCTGCATTAGTTTATGTTTAATAAGTTATTTATGTTTTAACTTATTGATTATATCTTTCTGAACATACAATGTCAAAGACATTGTATTAAAAGTCATCAAACCAATATTAGATATTTAATTAGTTTTTTTAATGTAATATCATACAATGTATGATAATGTAGGAACCTATACTAATTCAGGTTCTTAATACAAGGTTGATGACTCATTTGATTAATCATAATATTCTCAGATTAACCAAATAGATAATGTTGTTGATTATATTACTGAAATCGTTTCTAGATAGATTTATGGCTTAGTATTGATCAATTCTTGTTATTGATCATCCATGTATCATGAAACCTAAGAATATGACATTGGAATGGTTTAATAACCATGTTCAACATACTAATCTGACTATTATCATAAACATCCAATAGTTATTCCAATGATTATCTTAACGATTGTGATTAGTTTGAAACACTTGGATTTAACCATGCATTTCAAGGATTGATCAAAATAATCACCTACATTGTTATAATCAAATGGTTTAAACCATTATAATTATAGGTATAGTTTCATGATAACCGGGCATTACAACAAATCAAAACAATAATTTAACTGTTAACATGTCGAGTTCTTCGTTTATAATCATTCCTAGCGATCATCTAGGCAATAATCAACAACCCTAGCTATTGCATTACGTCCAAAAACAAGATCTAATCAAACCATTATCAAACCAGCAGGTTAAAATGAATCATTACCTAATCGGACGGATTTTCAATCGCAAAACAACGATCAAATGTTGTGGAAGTGTTCTCTAGCAAGATCCGGACGATCTGGTGGCTTTAAACTTGAATTTTGATGATCAAAGGTCGATCTGATGAGTGTATGAAGAGCTGGAGTTCGAGAAAGATAAATATTTGAGTTTTTGCATGCAATCTGATATTTCATTCTGATCTGCCAAACCGCCTTATCCCTCGCGTACCGCCTAGGGTGGCAAGCTGGTGCCAGGCGTAGCGTGCAGGTCTCCAGATTTTGATATTTTTGTATTTTTCTTCGTTTTACGATTCCGGAGAATCCGGAACTCCGTTTCGTGCTCGGTTTTCACCCGCGTTCACGATTTATCGCATACTTTCAACCTGTAATAATCATAATTGCTAAATCAATGTGGATTTCAAGAACGATGATATGTGCTTTCGTTGGTAATGACGAAATCTTCGAACACAATTGTCACAATATTTTCTTTTGATAACATTAAACATCAGACTCCTTATTCAAATCTGGCATTTGACAGCCTGATTTAGTAAGAATAATGAATGCTAGACTCATTTGTAAGCAACAATGTGATTGGTATTTTTATATAAAAAAACAAGTGATAAAATATATACATAATTATTTCCTGTCATATATGAAACGTCAAAAATTATTGTCCAAAACGACATTGATAACATATAGAATTGAATTAAATAAACAGAACAAATATATTATACTGAGTTTTGAACGACAAGTTTTAAAGAAATCTTGAATTGCGTCAAATAATTCGATTGTTTAGGCATCTAAAAAAAATTAAATCTTGCACGGGTCGTATATTTTTATACCTCATGTATAAATATCCTATACAAAGAATGGGGCTATACATTGTGTTTTAGTTTTTGGTTTGACAAAAGTAAATTATGCTTGTTTTATTGGTATGCCACATATAGGGATATACATGGTGTAAACTTATCAAATTTTGTCAAAATTATCAGGCTTACATGATTGTCCTCATATAGGCCTAATATAAGCCTACATGATCCCTCTATATATATTGTGTGAAATTAGAATTTTGAATGTGAGTTTAAGATAATCATATAAATATGGATGGACTCATTGTCATGTAATAATTCCTATGTGAATAGCTAGTGTTCTATTCAATCAATTAGTTATTCGTCCCAATCAAACTTATTCATTTATTTGTATACTTATTTATAGTTTTTGGATGGAACCATAAACATAACCGTTATTAACGGTTTTTGAATAATAATAACCAAAACCGAACCATTAAGAATTAAAAGCAAAACAAACCGCTAAACGGTTTGGTTTAGAGCTTGGGCATTTTAGGTTTGGAATATTTGACCCGTTAAAAATAAAAACAAATCGTTTTATTATTTGAGATTCACTACTTGCATTGTAAGCCCAAATATATGTGTGTGTGTGTGTCAATGATGTCTAAATCAATGAACTTATCTATGTATCTATTTAATATGTGTGTATGTATGTGTGTGTATCATAAAGTCCGGTTCGGTTTTTTAACGACCGGTTTTTTAGTGAAAACCATAAACCAAAACATTACTATCACTTCAAACTTTTGAAACTGCTGACCAAATATTTTGGAAAAAACTGACTGTGAAACTAAACTGACCGGTTCGTATTAAATTTTATTTGGTAACTGAGCCATACCAAACCAAGCCGAGCCGCTTGGTTTTAAAACAAGCCGAGCAACGAGCACAACATTTGGCTCGATTTTGCAAATCCGAACCAAACTGAGCCGCTCAATTTGTAAACGAGCAGTGCACGAGCACACTCTCGCTCAGTTCGGTTCGGCTCGTGGACAACCCTATATATATGGGTCGATAAATGAACCTCCCCTGGCCTTCTTCCTTCTCGGTTGAAGCTGTCAAGTTGAACACATGAAGCAATGTCTTTAGCAAGGGTAATGTGCCTGGCAACCTCTCTCAAGCCGAGCATAACAACACCCTCCACCCTTACAGTTATTATCTTATAAATTCTTCACAGAGATTGTTTAAACTGGCCCATTCGTCCTTTAGATTCTTACAAACTAACAAAGGTTATTGTAGCATGTAG
Source organism: Mikania micrantha (assembly GCA_009363875.1). Taxonomy (NCBI): domain Eukaryota; kingdom Viridiplantae; phylum Streptophyta; class Magnoliopsida; order Asterales; family Asteraceae; genus Mikania; species Mikania micrantha. Next base: position 53,863,713 of record CM018694.1, on the reverse strand, counting down.
TACACCATGTTAGCACATTATTATTTCATGTGTACGTCTTAAAAAGTAACATCTTTAAAATGAGATTTTACTCGATATGTTGTTATTTGTTGGTGTATCTTTAACTAATGTCAAGAGGTCAATATAAGAATTCACATTAAACACATTATTAATTGTGAATTCAATCTAATATTACTTGATATTATAAACAACTTTAACCAAACTCGTGACTCTATTGTGAAGCAGTGTTGAATATAGTAACTAATTTTAAGGTGTCTCATTCAAAATGCCATTTGGTGTTCGAGAGATGTAATGTTTCATTAGTTTTTCTTAGGGTCATATAAAATATGGAAAAGACAATATTTACACTAATAATAATAATAAGCAAATTTGTATTAATTACCAACCGAAACATAACGATAGCAAAGAATTGTTGGTGGTCACTAACGAATAAAAGCAGTTGAAGATCACTTAAAGAACTCTAACATAAACCTTCTCCTAACAAAATAAATAAATATAACTAAAACTTTGGTAATTATAAAGAAATCCATCCAAAATAACCTAAGTTTATAATTTATAAAAACCTAGCTAGGTTCATATTTGTAACATGCACTTATTACATGAACCATTTGTGTAAATAACAACTCCTTTAAAATATTTAAATTATTAGCTATAAAATAACAATTTTTAAAAACATATTAATTGTTGGGTGTCAAAAACGTAATATGAGATTACCTGGCTTCTACAATTTACGAGTCAATTAAAAAAAATGAAACATAGTCTTAAGAACTTACAAAAGGACAAGTACTTTGCCTTTAAACAAGTAAACTAAGACTCTAAGAGGTTGTTTGAAAGTCTGTTAATGACCATTAAGAAATTATCTCTTAATGGTTCGTAGTTTTTTAATGGTTAAAAGATAACCTTAAGCTTGAATGTTTAAAAGGTAACATAAATAGGTAGCACTTTAAGTATTCAAACGTATGGTTACCTCTTAACTATTTAAGACTATGATTCATTGAGAGCTAACCTCTTAATGTTTCTATCATTTTCTAAGAATTATAAGAAAAAATAAAAATATCATCAAACCCTCCATATTTGAAAATAAACCCACTAATTTCTTTTCTTTCAATAAGAATAACATTTATGTGGTACCAACTTTTAATAATTTGATTCCTTTTTTTCTATTTTTATATACCAAACACATGCATAGGTTACCCAAAAAAATATTTTACTTTAGTTTAGATATTCTAACTTTTTTTAAATATATGTTATCTCTACTTAATACATAAATAAATCAAGCAGCTTTCTAATAAACTCGAGATCGAATCGATAAAAAGTTCAAACGAACCGAGCTTAAATGAGTTTGAGCTGAAGCCTTGAAATATGACGCGTTTAGTTATCAAGCTCGAGCCGGCTTGCGAGCCTAGCTAAACGAGCTTTTAAACTGCATAATTTTTATTTAATTAATTAAATGTGTATTTTATAAATAATTATTTTATTATATGAAATCATGATAATTAATAAAATCATATATATGAGGTTATATATAAAAAGTATATGTATAAATATATATTAAAGTAATAATTAAAATTAATTAATAGTGAATGAGCAGTCCCGAGCTCAAACTTGAAAATTTTCTTTCGAGTCGAGCTCAAGTCTTAACGAACTAGTGCTTGGTTCAATACTTAGATTTTTAAACTACATCCAATCTAACTTACATTTTATCCAAATCTAAACTTACGATCTTACATCTAAGGTGTTAGGCCTATACTAATTAAACAGGCTGGTACAACATAGACGATTTAAAAGCACTTGTCAAATTTCTAAAACTAGAAACACGATTATTTATCTTCGCCCATGCTAAACTGTAAAATATGTGTAAGATGTGTGAAAATTTATCGTGTAGGCTTTTTAGTAGCAATTTCATCTTCTAATTAATAATACAACCTTATTTATTTTGAGATTCGAACTCTTGACTTTACGAGACACTACAAGAATACTAACATATAGCGTCGACACCTACAGCGACGATCCCTGTCGTCCCTACTGAAAAGGCTATAGCGACGACATGTCGTCGCTATAGGCCTTCAGATGAATTTTTTTACTTTACCTATAGCGGCGATGTGTCGTCGCTATAGGTCTAGGCGGGAACACCAAAAATTTTCGCGGTTGAGGGAAAATAATCAGGGACGACTTGTCGTCGCTATAGCTAAATTATTAATTTTTTCACTTTTTTTTAATTAAAATACTTGAATATCAATAAATAAATTTTTTTAAAAAAATTACAAAAAACAATAGCGACGACATGTCGTCGCTATAGGTATTTATTGTTTTTTAATTAATTAAACGCGCGTTTTATTTATTAACCTATAGCGACGACATGTCGTCGCTATAGGGTTATGTATAGGGTTTTTTCCCAGACTTTCCAGAAACGCTCGCTGGTTCCGTTCCTCCGCCCCTAAACGCGATTTTTGGCGATTTTCACCATCTTTGGGTCATTTGAAGGTATTTTTATGCTATGAATCATTTGAGATGTTTATTTAACTATGAGATGCTTTTTTTTTTTGCAATTTTTAGTGGTTTTTTGTTATTTTTTGAGATTGGTTCATATGAATGGTTTTTGGTTCGTATGAGTGCATATTGGTTCGTATGTGTGATATAATGTTTGTATTTATTGTGTATTTGGCCGTAGGTATAAGTGTATGTTCATATGTTTGTGTAATTTTGTATGTATATGTGTTTTGTATGTACATGAGTGTTGTGTATGTGTAGGTGAATGTGTAATTAGTATTTGTATATGTATGTGTAATGTGTTGTATGTCTATGTGTATGTGTATGTCAACAAATATTGTTTGTATTGTATGTTGATTTGGTGTATTTTTATTTCTATGTATTATTACAAGTTCATATACATTTGTAATTCTTTATTAGATTATGTATATGTATGTTGATTATGTATGTGTTTTTTATGTTTTAGTTATAAAAGTTTGTATGTGTAATTCTCTATTTGATTATGTATATATATGTGATTTGTTAATTATAAAAGTTTGTATGTGTAACTTTATCTACATTAATTGTAATGTGTATGTTTTTAACTTTAACTACACTAATTGTATGTCATATGTGTATGTTTATGTTTCATTATGTAATAAATATTGATTTGATTTTGCTGTATTTTATTGTAAATTAGGGCATTATTGCGATTGAAGAAAAGTTTGTATTCAAGATATTGAAAAGGTATGTAACATGACTTTTTAGCTTTTATCTTATTGCGACGACTTCAGTAGCGACGACTTATCCGGGCAACAGCGACGAAACAATAGGAACGACATCTCAGCGACAAGAAGTCGTCGCTATAGGCTATAGAGACGAAAACTGCACCCTATTGCGACGACAATTGTCGTCGCTATACGTAGGTATTCTTGTAGTGAGAAAGGCAATACGATAAACACTGGATACTACTAGGCCAGTTGTTACCGCTTGCAATTGTTTTTGATATGTAGTTGCCATATCACAAAATTGCTACTAATCACAACTACGATTAATAGTAAGTTACCACTAACGATTCGTTTCCTCTTGCCCTTCATCTGGTGTTGCCTTATAGGTTTTGATACATAGATTGGAATGGTATATCATGTGCTATGGTCTCTACATGCAAGCTTTCTATATTGAATTCAGCTACAAACATTGTTTATAATGGAACTAGTGTTATATTATAAGACATCCTTAAATGAACTAAAATCTCATCCCCATACCAGTGTGCACTATGTCTCTTGCTATCCTTTTGGATAGATGATAGGTCAGATTTTTCTTTTCGTGCAAACAAGCTCAAAAAAGAACAAACCATGCATGATGAACTCATGAATCATGCCATATCTAACACCTAAGGGTCCAAACTTCCCGTTATATCTTAGTATATTAATCAGCATTAAAATGATTACAAGAAATGAGCCGATAAATGAATGCTTTCTCAGTAGGCGGGCAAAAATGCAAGAATTCTCTTTTTCTAGAACATAACTTAATTGAGGTTTCTTCAGAACATTAATTCGAGTCAAAGCAGACATATGGAACAAGTATAACTATAAAAAAAAACTCTTTTGGGGATCTTTTATATGTATCGAAATGGCTTAGAACCAATCGTTCATTATCTAATGGATCTTTCAGTTCTAATACTCTATCCGAGAGTTATCAGTATTTATCAAATATGTTCCTATCTAACAGAACACTATTGGATCAAATGACAAAGGCATTAGCGATGATCTTGAGGGCATATCCAACTAAATTTTGTCTTAAGACATCTCTATTATACGTGGATGATGGATTTGAAGGATTAATATATTGAATTTTAAGCTTCTTATCAATGAACACATGATGATATACTTTGAAACCCCCTTATCAAGGGTCCAATTGCAAGAAAAACATGGAACTAAAAAAACCAGACTCGTGTTAAGGGACTATAACCTTTGATAAAAATGGTTGCTAATCTCTTGACTTATTATACTAAAAACAATGGCTCCTTTTAGAGATATCCACACCAAGCAAAGAATTAAAGTGAACATGCAAGCCAAAATCCTTTTTAAGATCAACTAGTATAGTAGAAGAACAACTAGAACCAACTAGGATAGGTTTTGACATAAAAGAACACTTAAATAGAAAACAAACTATACCCAGTAAAATCTCACTTTTGAGTGGGTCTAAGGGAAAGAAATGATGATAAACCTTACCCTTTCCTAATATGGGATAGCGAAGTTGCTTCAGAGGAGATTCTCGAATCATATAAAAGTACACTTAAAGAATACTAAATAGCATCAATGAAAATAACCATTAATTAGAGTGTGGTGTGTGCTTTTGCAAAACTTATGTGTTCAATCAACTGATAAAATGAAAAATTATGTACATATATGAAGCTCTTGTTCATAAATCTCAAAAGAGATGATAAGGTGTCATGGTGTAACGTGTTCTATCTTGGAGGTGCATTCGTCGTTTGGTGTTCCAAAAGCAAACGACAGTTGCACTTTCATCATGTAAGGGAGAGTTCATGGGAGCCACAACTTTTTAGTATTTACAAATTATAATTGGGTTTAATGTTATTTTAATATTTTACACATTTTTGTTCGTGATTTATGCTTTTTATAGTCTTCTCCTTTATGATAATTTATGTTTTTTATGTCTTAAACTCAAGAGTTTTTATATAAAATAAAAAAAATATGTTCACTTTTATCTCTGTTTTGAGCCACCAAAAGATTTGAGATGCCTTGGCCTTGTGGTTGTGAGCTTATAAGCAAGTTCACATAGAGGAATGAAGAAATTGTTGGTTTGTTAACTAAGTGACAATAAGTTCGTGATTGCTTTGATAAAGAATCCTATTTTTCATGGTCAAAGAAACCATATACACACTCGGTATATATCACCGTATAAACATACATTACCAAGTGAGGGTTTTGTGTGATACTTTATTATAATTGATTTTTTAGTTATATCTATCAATATATTGAAAACGAGTTTTTGTAAAAAAAAAAAAAATTTTTTTTTTGATTGTAATTTATCCTTAATATTTTGATACATAGTGGTCTTCCACCTTCTAAGACAACCCTTCATCTACAATGGATATCATTGGTCAATTAAAACCATGTCTAATTTAGCTTAATTTTTGTATTAAGTGATTCAGACCACTAAAAACTACACCGAATAAAATCAATAAATTAGCTTAACATCATCCATACATCTGAAATGTTCGATATTTTCAAGTTCCTAATTGTCGACACTGGTTTCATATTTTTAACATAATTTAGCAAAATTATTTGCCAATTTTAGCCCTAATTAAGCCTAATCAAATTTAGAAAGTAGCAACTAATTTTGGACCATAACGTGTCTACCAACTTTCAATAATCTGGTACAAAATAATATAAATAATAATAATAATAATTTTAAATACATAGTTGTGTATATTTTTTTAAAGTATATTGTTGCGATGTTACATGTGCTTTATTAGTTTTTAACTCTTGATCTTTAAAATTCAAAAATCATTCATATGGTATCAAATAGTGACGGATTCAGAAATTTTTTCTATGGGGGCCGAAAATTTTTTATGCTCATATAAAGATCTAGCTTAATAATTTTTTTTATCTTTTGTTCAAATCTCGTGAGGTCGAATTGGGTAGGGTCATTTTAAAATAAGACAATTAAACTAAATTTCATATATAAAAACATAATAAAAATATACAATATATCTAGGATGAATGCATGTTATAATGAGTTTTAATCAAAATAAGTTTAAGTTTAAATTAGTCATTTTAATAAAAATCAATTTTTTTCAACTTGAAGAGAATTGTAACTAAACAAATATTTTAATTGAATAATTTTTAGTTATTTTCTCATCAAATTTATTACTGATCATTTTTATCTGTTTGAATCCATTATATTCACTTAATTTTTAAGTTATCCATCTTGACCTTTATTTTGTTAAGGTGTTACCATCTCAACCCATTATATGTTATATTTCTGCCCAATTCTATCTAAAATACAATATTTGTTTATCCAATCTATGCATTTATCTTGTTATGAGTTAAGACTTTCAGACCTAGTTGATCTCTACTTGGCTTTATTTTTTAAAATATATCCAAAACAATATATATGAAGACTTTTTAGGTTACTCTTTTTAAAAAAAAAACAAGTATAACTATCACTTAAATTCGCATCACAAGTCCAATTATACAAATTTAAGAGGGCGATTGCAAAATATTAAGAGGGTCGGTCAGAATTTTAACATATGTATATCACTGAAAATTTTTTCTTTAAGGAGGGCGGCTGCCCCCTTCCCCAAAGGGTGGGTACGCCACTGGTATCAAACATTTAAATATCTGTAACCCATATAGTTTTTAAATCATTAAATTACCCTCACATACTTGATCATATTACTCTTATATAATTTTTTAACGGCAGATAGTCTTGTCATGCTACATTCAGTTATCATGGCTGTTGGTAACTAATATCGATTCCTCGATCGCCGACCGTGAGACCGTGCCCCTTGATGCGTGGGAACCCCATGGAATAGGTAAACCCTCGCCCCCCATTGGTTCAAAACCCGAGATTAAGCTCAAGATTCTTCCCCTCACCTATTATCCATTAGAGTATCACTATTAAGACTTGAACCTTCGCATTTAAGCAGAAAGAGCCAAGCTTTAATAATTAGGCTAACTTTGTTAAATTACCCACATATACTTGGTCATATTTACCTCACATAAAAGTTGTATATGTTTAAATTTTAGAACTATATTATTAATTTATGAAACTTTAACATAGTTAAATACTAACAAAACATATGATAATCTTGATAATTTATTTAATTTTCTTTTTGTATATAAATAACTGTTTATTAATTAAAATAATTTAGAAATGAAATTTCAAAGAAATGTGGCATATTATTATATTTTCACATTCATTTCTCCACCCAACCCCCTTCTTTGATTATAAATTTTGTCCATTCTTCCATCTCCCTATGCAAACTTCATCTTCACCAATCTCTCACACACACACACTCTCTCTCTCTCAATCTCTCTCTCTCTCCCTCTCTATCTCTCTCTCTCACACACACAGCCATGGCTGTTGCAGGGTCGGCCATGAACCTGCATCTCACTTCATCTCCATACAAGAAAGTTCCATCACTCTGTAAACTCACCAAAAAACAGGTCATTTCCTATGATCCTTCAACGAAGCTTTTGTTTATATGTTAATCGCTTAAATACAACACGAATCATCACACACCCATAACGGATTTAATCTCACAAATCTAATTTTCGATGTTAGTTTGCTAAATTGTTATTGATCAATGGGTTTTACAGTTCCGATTAAACGCTTCTGCGAAGAATCCCGACGCTGAAGATGGGAAGATGACGATAAAGAACGATAAAAGCAGTTGGAATCTGGATTTCACTGGGGAGAAGCCAAAAACACCATTGTTGGATACCATCAATTACCCTGTGCATATGAAGAACCTCACCACAGAGGTTTGGTTTGGTTGTTCATAGTCAGTTACTGCTTGGTTGAGTTGTACACTGTGCATAAATTGTTGTTCGTTTGTTTTTCAGGACCTAGAACAGTTAGCAGCAGAACTTAGGCTAGATATTGTGTATTCAGTGGCTGGTACTGGTGGGCATTTGAGTTCGAGCTTAGGTGTGGTTGAATTGGCTGTGGCTTTACACCATGTTTTCAACACCCCAGAAGACAGGATCATATGGGATGTTGGTCACCAGGTGAAATTTTGACTAATTTTGACTAATTTTGACTGTTTTAAGTCATGATTAGTTTCATGATGAGTTTGATGGAAAACATTTTAAGTTGAATGTTGGCAATTTTGACTTTGAATTGGAAAAACAGGCATACCCACATAAGATTTTGACCGGAAGAAGGTCAAAGATGCACACCATTAGAAAAACATCAGGGTTGGCTGGTTTTCCTAAAAGAGATGAGAGTGCTCATGATGCTTTTGGTGCTGGACATAGTTCTACAAGCATCTCTGCTGGCCTAGGTAATCTTTAATACACACATCTTATATAACCCTTTATTTTTATTTTTATCTTGGTTAGATATTAAAATTAAATTAATATGATTGTGTTGACAATAAACCAAAATCAACAACGTAAGTGTTTTACTTCCTATCGTGTTACATAAGCACCTCACTTGTATGTCTCAATAATCGTAGACACATAAATATACTCACACACACACACATATATATATATATAGTCTGGTTAAAGATAGAGGGTATTTATTGTGCAAAATGTATAAAGTTTGCATGAATTTTATGACAAAGTATTAAATGTTTTTGCGTGAAAAAAATCACATAAACATGTTTGTTCTGTTTGATAATTTCATCTATATGTGATAACCTTTTTTTCTTTTCGGTGTGATTTTGTCACATATAAACAACTAATATTTATATGTTTCGCATGCAAAAACTAGTCACGTGTTTCAAGCAATTAATGTACACACGATCTCACGTATCTTTAAAAACCACGTTGTATCTGATACAAATCTTCATTTTGATACGTTTTAATTCTTTTTTAAATATATCAATTTTTCAATACAATTTTCAAATTAAAATTAAAAAAAATGTTGGTTCTATATTATACTTTACAAATAAATAATAACGTATATATGTTTTCTAAAAGCTTAAATTATTATCATTTGTCATTAATGGATATTGAGAGACATGGGCAAAACTTTTATAGGCCGGTTCCCTCATTTTCCGTATGTAATGTTAATTTTTCGGCTGAAAAGTTATTTTTTGTTATAAATATTGGTTACATTCGTTGCTTTAAAAAATTAACATGTATTATTGGTCCTATAAATTTCCGTCCCTCTTTAAAATGTTCAAGATTCGTAACTATATACAGAAAGGGTTCTCTTTTTTTGTCAACAATAATTTTCTATTATGTATACATAGATAGAGTTCTTATATTTAACTAATTTTATTTAACATGAGTTGGAAACAGACAATATATATTTCAATAGGAATCTTTCTAGTTTCAATTTTAATAATTCGAAAACAGCTAGGTTTGGATTTTATTGCTTACACTTTTTTCTTTTTTATTTAATTAAAAATTATGTTTTAAAATAAACTAGTTGTATCCCTGTGCGGTAGGACGCGTGTGTATCGTTTTCAATAAACATACTTATTTACCAGTCACATGTATCAGTAATCAACACGATCTTGAATACGAGAAAATAAGGTTGAGGGGATATCTGAGTGTAACATGTATTCTTCATTGCGTTACAAATATTTACAGTTAGGACCATTTGAGTAATCTATAAAATCAGAATACCAAGAGTAAAATACTGACTAACACATGAACCAACTCAAAAAAAAAATAATAAATATATATATATTCTAATAAATCAAAGTTTGTGGGGACACATAGCGGGTTTTTAAAGCATCTCCACTTTGATTTTTCCTCTCTTTCGTATTAAATACACCTCATATTACATATTAAATACTTTCTTACATTTTAAAGTAAAAAACATATTTTTTTGATACATTAATAATATATTAATATTAAAATTTAAATATTTTAAAAGTCCAAATTATTTTAAAATACGCAATTTTTAAATATATTATTCTGAAACAAAATGTTTAAAAAACAAACTTTGAAAAAATTAGTGTTTATATAAATAATATAACTATTTTATTACTCAAAATAGTAAATTATACAAAATTTTAGTGATATTTTATATCAAAAAAATTTCTTATATTGTCTAGATTAATTATTATATATTTTTAATTCAACCGTGGCATGTTTGGTAGCCTCTTAATCCCATTCAAAGGTTAGCTCTTAATGGTTCATAGCATGTGAATGTTTAAAAAATATCCTTAAGTCTGAATGATTAAGAGGTTGGTAATGGTTCATAACCACTGAATGGTTAAGAGATGGTTAAGAGGTAACCCTAAGTATGAATGGTTAAGAGGTTATGAACCATTTAAAGTTAACCTCTTAATGTCATTCAGATGCAAACAAACAACCCGTAAATAATCTTATTAAAAAGAACATGTTGTTTGAAGGTAATCTAATCTAAGGTAACTTATCATTTACTGCAGTAAAATATAAAAAATAAAAAAATATTTTTGATGTTGTTAATAGGCATGGCCGTGGGAAGAGATTTATTGGGCAAAAACAACAACGTGATATCAGTGATCGGAGATGGGGCAATGACCGCCGGACAAGCATACGAGGCCATGAATAACGCAGGCTTCCTCGACTCAAATCTAATCGTCGTTTTAAACGACAACAGGCAGGTTTCATTACCGACTGCCACGTTGGACGGTCCGGCGACCCCTGTCGGAGCTCTCAGCGGTGCTTTAGCCAAACTGCAAGCCAGTACCAAATTCCGTAAGCTTCGTGAGGCCGCCAAGGTGATTACTTATGCATAATTTTAGTTTTTTTTTTCTTTCATTAAACCCAGCATCGCTTGTTTTGTATGATACATCGGTGTGAGTTTCTGGCGTGACAATGGGTTTAGGCTAGAGATGTTGGGTCAGTTTGAGGCTGAACCGGTTGCGTAGGCCACGTTTGAAAAAATAAATAATTTTTTTCTGGTTTAATAGATCATGTTTGCTTCAATCCACAAATAGTTATACCGGCAATCTTTGACTTAAATCAAGATAAATTGGTTAGTTTTTGGTAAACAATTATTGTATTTTGGATTAAAATGAGTAGCCACAAAACATGAAACGGGTTGAGATGAATAACACTTTAACCAGTGGCGCATCTTAGTGAAGATCGGGTGGGCGACCGCCCCCTGTTTTTTCGTGTAGTAATGTATATTTCCCGATAAGTAGTGTAAACTTTTTTAAAAACCTTTATTTCTCCCCCTGAAAAGAAAAAAATTATTTCGCCCCCTGAAGTTTCTGTCAAGCTCCGCCGCTGACTTTAACATAACACGGGTTAAGATGAGTAACATTAAAACTATGAAAATAGAATAAATTGAATTGGGCAAGACTTATCAATAATATATTTTTTTGCAAATAAACTGTTTATTTAAAACGCATTTAAACTTGAATTAAATTGATGTTTTTTTAAAAACTACTCATTTGGGCTCAAATTGATTTTGATTAAAACTCATCCTAACCCGAACATGTTCTGACAAGTTACCCAACCAGACCGGACCCGACCATTTTGTCAGGCTTAACAAATACCATTTTGTCAGGCTTAACATAGCGAACCTTACCTGTTTATTAACCCTAAATTCACAATTTTTTATTTATTTCTTTTTGGTTTTGATGTCTATAGACCATTACAAAACAAATTGGACCTCAAGCACATGAAGTGGCTGCAAAAGTGGATGAATACGCGAGGGGTTTGATTAGTGCTAGCGGGTCGACTTTATTCGAGGAGCTCGGTTTGTACTACATTGGTCCCGTTGATGGCCACAATGTTGAAGATTTAGTCAACATTTTTGAGAAAGTTAAGTCGATGCCTGCACCCGGGCCGGTTCTCATTCACATCGTGACCGAGAAAGGGAAGGGTTATCCTCCTGCTGAGGCTGCTGCTGACCGTATGCACGGTAAGCACCACGGGTCCAAAACGGTTAAGTTGGTTAACGGGTCAAAATCTGTATGTTGTTTAAAACTAATTTAGAAGTTTGTTTTCATTTCAGGAGTCGTGAAGTTTGATGTTGCAACGGGAAAACAGTTCAAGACAAAATCCCCAACACTGTCGTATACTCAGTACTTCGCGGAGGCGCTTATAAAAGAAGCCGAGGTAGATAACAAGATTGTAGCTATACACGCGGCCATGGGAGGCGGGACCGGGCTCAATTATTTCCAGAAGAAGTTTCCGGAACGTTGTTTTGATGTGGGTATCGCGGAGCAACATGCAGTTACGTTTGCAGCAGGCTTAGCAACCGAAGGTCTTAAGCCATTTTGTGCCATCTATTCGTCGTTTTTACAGAGAGGATATGATCAAGTGAGCACTTTGTTTCTTGTAACATGTAACATATAACAGGTAACGGACGGTTGTCTAACGACTAGTAAGTGGATTTAATGTATGACAGGTGGTGCATGATGTTGATCTTCAAAAGCTACCTGTTCGGTTTGCAATGGATAGGGCTGGTTTAGTTGGGGCGGATGGACCGACACATTGTGGAGCATTTGACATAACCTACATGGCGTGCCTGCCAAACATGGTGGTGATGGCTCCAGCCGATGAAGCCGAATTGATGCATATGGTTGCTACGGCTGCAGCCATTGATGACAGACCGAGTTGCTTTAGGTTCCCTAGAGGCAATGGCATTGGAGCAGCTCTTCCTGAAAATAACAAAGGAGTTCCCATAGAGGTTGTTCTTGAATTTGACTTTCTCGGTCAACACAATCAACATTTTGACATAACAACTGACATCAAATCTTTAAATTCTTAAACAAAAGGCTGCTAATTACATTTACCCACTTTAAGATACACTTGGATCAAATCAGTTTTGATGTTAAATGCGCGATAAGTTTCAAAAAATTTCGAATTTGAAAATCATCCATTTGACTCTGAGCAGGTTGGTAAGGGAAGAATCTTACTAGAAGGAACTAGAGTTGCAATACTGGGATATGGCTCTATAGTTCAAGAATGTCTAGGTGCAGCTAGCTTACTTCAAGCCCATAACATTTCTGCAACAGTAGCTGATGCCCGGTTTTGTAAACCATTAGACACAGAACTGATAAGAAGGTTAGCCAACGAGCACGAAATCTTGCTTACAGTAGAGGAAGGCTCGATTGGTGGCTTCGGATCACACGTTGCTCACTTTCTGAGCTTGAATGGTCTTTTAGACGGAAATCTTAAGGTAAATCTCAATCTAAACAAAAGCAAAATCATTTGACTTGACGTTAAACGTAAACTAATTACGATTATTGGATTGATTATTTGCAGCTTAGAGCAATGACTCTTCCTGATAGATACATTGATCATGGAGCACCACAAGATCAGCTTGAAGAAGCTGGTCTTTCATCAAAACATATTTGTTCATCTCTTTTATCACTTTTGGGGAAGCCTAAAGAAGCACTTCAGTACAAATCAATAATGTAAACCAAAGATCAAAGCTTGATCATCCTGTTTATGAAGGATTGGTTTTGGCTCATGTATTAATTAATATATATATATAAATGTTGTTCATGTCTTATTAATAACATATTGCAGAACTTTAATTCATCAATAGTATATGATCATTAAATCAAGCTTTTTAGATCTAAGGCTACATATATTTTCATATTTTTCTTAATGAATTAACTGTTGTGTTTCATCCTATGTACAATTCACATTGTGTGAAAATAGCTGTCCGGTTTAGCCGAAAACCACATCAACGAGCAAAACTAACATTAACGATGGCCTCATCGATGTTTTGAACCCATAAGGCTATGTGTAATAGAACTTGACGTCAGAAATTTATTAAATGGCTTTGACCATTTGACAATTATGGTCCTTACACTCAAGATGTTTAATTTGATTAGAGTTAATATCTTAGGGGACCAAAATGTAATATTGGTGGTAATGATGTAGTAGTTTGTTTGGCCTAATTTTCAATCGTACGTATTTTTCTTCTTCTTCAACATTTTTCTCAGTCAATTCTTCAAGAGATCAATAACACCATAACATATTAAAGATCCATCAAGATTAGCAAACAAGACTCTTAATCATAATCTTCTTCATGGTTTCATCATCTATACACAATAATGAATCATCTTCTTCAAGTAAGCATTTAATTGATTTGGGACTTGTTGATTGATATCATATGTAGATGAATCATTCCGCATGTGGTATGAGAGGCTCAGAGCGAGGTTAATTTAGTTTATTGATGATACGAATACCATGAAATTTGATTTCCAATTTCGAATATCATAGTTAATCAATTAATTAATGATTTTGACTAATTTGTTTTGACGCTACAACCATAAAATTTGATTTCAAATTTTTGAATATCATGGTTAATTCAATTTATTGGTTATCAACGAATCTATTTCTCAATTTTGGTACAAATACGAAACAGTGGACTGACATGGATTTTCCAACCATCAATTATTTCCATATCTCTTAATTTATTTTTTTCCTAAAACATAATTTAATTCTTTGAATTTGATGATATGGAAATGGATTTAAAGTATTATGTATTTGATATGTGAATTTGATTTTATGATTTTATCTAATGTATGATTGGTTCAATTTATTTTACAAATCGAGTTTCAGAGTTTAACAAGTGAATTGGATTTTATGACCTTATGTCATGGATTACTCATTCGTATTTGGAATTTCTAAATTGATTTGTTGGAAGATGATCAAAATTAATAACCATCACAAAAGTTAGCATGCATTGAAAGATAGGCGTGTAAATAAACCAAACAAACACGAACATGTCATGTTCATCTTCGTTTGTTTGACTTTAACCATACAAACAATCAAACTAGAACATTTAAACGAACCTTATTTTCTTGCTCGTATTCGTTCGTTAAGAAACTTCGTGTGTTCGTGTTCGTTCATTAATAGTATAAAAGAACAGTCCACGAATGTAGATGAACATAAGTAAACATAAACGAATACAACTGAACAAACATAAATGAACATAACTCAAGAAACAAAAACAACCATAATTAAACACGCATAGTTAAACAAACATAAACGTAAAATTTGATATTAGCCCGTTTCAATTAATAAATTCTCTAGAATTTGAGTAAAATAAAATACAAGCATATTAATTTACAAAGAAGATAAATATATCACCGATTTTTTTGAAGAAAATTGATTAATTTATTAATAAAATAAACAAACGAACATAAACAAAAAAATGTAAATGAACGGACATAAATGAACGTTCACAAACGTAAATGAAAGAACGAGACGTGTGTTCATGTTCGTTCGTTTAGTTATATGAACAAAAAAAAATTGTTCATGTTCGTTTATTTACTAAATAAACGAACACAAACGAACTTTTTGTTGAACGATTCACTGAATGTTTGGTTCATTTGGAGGCCTATTGAAAGATGCTAATATGCTTTTGTGACAGAATTGAATATGATCACTTGTATGTTTGTTTGGTTAATTTAATTAGAACAAACATATATACTGGTTATATGATTATGCACATAAGACTACTACACGATTATATATAATTGAATCATGTAATCTTGTTTAAAATGTTGCATATATTGATGAAGTATGATTGTGTTGAAAGAATTTTCAAAATGATGGGTACTATATTAAAATTTTGGTATACATTTTTGTATTTGCTACTAATTTTTTAAATGATTCCAAAAGCAACAATGTAACTAGAAATTGCTTAAATTTGATTGCCATGTCTGTGTATTGGCGATATATGCTTTAGCCGCCAGAATGGTCGAACCAACGAGAAGCTATTCGAACCAATATAAGCATTAATACTAAGTTACTTGGTGTATATTATTTAAATTATTGATTCATGAATCCAACGGGAATTGTTTTAATAATTTAGATAATATAAATGAAATATTTATTGCATCTTGTCTAACAATATTTTGCAACAAGTATGTTCAATAAATTATTTAATAAAACATTTTAAGTTCAATTGTTAACCGAACCAAAGAGATGTTGATAATTGATCATGATGTGTATTCTTACCTATTATTTGGTGTTAGTAATAGGTTTTATTTTATATCTGATAAGTTTTATATTTGTATCCAATTTATATTTATGTATAGTCACAATTAAGCATAATGTTACTTCTTTGAATGCATCAGCATCTACCTTAAAAGCAGGTTCCAGTTACTTGCACGAAATCGAACGCTTAAACGAGAATAACTTTAGTAATTGGTTGGAACAAGTTGAGTTAATCTTGAGATTTATAGATGTTGATTATCTGTAAGACATAATGCTCCACCTCCTTTTGACACTGATTTTACGATAGAACAAAAGAAAATTCATGAATAGTGTGAGCGTTCTAATAGAATGTCACTTATGATAATCAAGAATTCAATCTCTCCTACTATTAGAAGAGTCATCCCAAATTCTGAAAATGTAAAGGTTTAGTTAGACTTGGTTTAGGAGCAATTCGAAGGTGCTTAAAAAACAAATGTTGGTATCTTAATCCTCAAAATGTTACCAACCAAGTACAGTGGGACTGGTGGTGTGCGTGAGCACATCATGATGATGAATGATATGGCTAATCAATTAAAAACATTAGACATGGAAATCAATAAAGGATTTTTTGTTCATTTCATAATGACATCTTTCATTTCTTAGTTTTATTTTTTCAAGATCAACTATAACAGTCAAAAGAAGAAATGGAAGATGAGCAAGCTGATTGCCATGTGTGTTCAGGAAGAACAGCACTTAAAACTTGAGAAGCCTAGTGTTGCTCACTTAACAACTTCTAATCCCAAGAATAAAAAGGGTTCATTTAAAAACAAGGGTCAACAAGAAGATACGTCAAAACCCAATAAATTCTCTACTCTTGGAGAACTTGGAGAAAGTACTTACACATTCAAATGCACCTCTAAATGTCGTTTTTGCCATAGAAAGGGGCACATTCAAAGGGATTGCTCGAAGTTTAAAAAATGGCCTGCAAAAAAAGGTATTGCCTCCAACTTTATAATTTATCAATCATTTAATGTTAATGTTCCTTGAATACATGGTTATTTGATATTGGTTTCACCGTGCAAATTTCTAATTCCTTACAGAAATTCCGTATAATAAGAGAGAGAGAGAGAGAGAGGAACATCAAATTTTACATAGATTAAAAAACTGACATGTGTATTATAAAAAAATTATTTATTATATAGTATAAATTGACTTATTGACAAATTACATATAATATGATCTCATAGATTATCAGTTCCAACACACTTAATTTTTTATTCTATTTTAAATAACATTATTTTACTCGAAAGTGCGCTAAAAGATTATCAATTTTATAAAATATTTTTTTAATAATAACATATATTAAGTAATAAACATTTAAAAAAGTGAACAATAGTAACATTTCCCAAAATATGATTATAAACAATGTAAAATAAAATTAACTGAAAATTACGTGATAAGACAATAAGTGTTTTTTTTGTTTGTTAGTATCTCATATGTCATTTATATTCATGTCTTCTTTTCAAATGTTTATAAACTTGATTGGATAACGACACGTTGTTATGACGTGTGGTCATTTAATACAGTAAATTGTTGAGTGAACTAACTTTTAAGTCTTAAAGGGTGCGCACAACACCAATGCGCCAAGACTCTTTTTGTTTAATCTTCGAGGGGTGTTTGCGGTTTGGTTTTACGGTTTTTAAGTAGACCGGAAACCAAACTGTTAATAACGGTTTTTAAGTAGACTGGAAAGCAAACCGTTCAAATTAAAATAAAAACCGAACCTTTATCGACGGTTTCGTTTACAGTTTGCGATTTTGATTCCATTAAACATAAAATTGAATCAAACCAAACCTTTATAATTCAAACCGAACTAATTACACCAACTACAAATGTAATTTTGTAAATGACGAATAAACCATGAACTTAATTTATACATATATATAGGGGGATGTTCAAATAAGAATGGTATTTTGCCTAAGAACAATTTAAAAACAACATTTGACAACCCTAATGAAATCCGATTGAACTAATTCTGGATGCGTTGGAACCGTGTCGTCGAACTCTACGATCATAGCATTTAGGGTTTATAAATTAGGTTTTATAATTTAGCTTAGCATTTGGCTTTAAAGTTTAGCTTTTAGGGTTTAGATGTGGCTTTTTAGGTTTAACTTAAGGATTTTGGGTTTCTTTTTAGGGTTTATGATTTAGCTTTAAGGTTTAGAATTTAGTTTTAAGGTTTAAGATTACGGTTTAGCTTTTAGTATTAGGTTTATAAGAGGTGGTTTTCAAATTATCTATTCCCTATATATATATATATATATATAGGGACTTATTAACCATTAAATATGAAATAACCAAAATAACTAATTTTGAACCACATGTTTTAAGGGGTATAAAAGTAATTTTCTTTTAAAATATGGGAAGTTACTTTTTTACTCTTTTAAACTTGTGACTATAATTGGTTATTTTAGTTCTTAAGTACCAAAAGTTCTCAATTGAATATCTCCCTATATATGCATATATGTGTGTAGATATATCTATGTGTATATACGTACATCTATATTTACACACACACACATACAGACCGATTCTGTTTTTTATGACAGGTTTTTATGAAAATAGTAAACTGAACCGTTTATTACGGTTTTGACCTTTTGAAACAAACTGAACAAATGTTTGAAAAAACCAACAGTAAAACCAAACCGATGACCGTTTTACGCCTGATAGAATTGTACCCTATGCTTGACTAGTTGTTTTTACTTTTCATAATTGTGTTTTGTGTATATAGCAATATATTTAAGGGTCATTTTTTTTTGGACACCCCATTTTTTTTATTTTAATACCCTTGAAACATATACGGCCCGTACTGGTCAGTACTGCCCGTATAGGGTACAGACAAACATTCCAGAGGAATGTCTTGGATTCAGTGAAGATTCCGTGGACAGGTCGTACATGCCTACACAGCCCGTACAGACCTTGAGTTATTTTTACAAGCCAATTTGGGTCTCAACCGGTGTGGGAGTAACTTTATACGGCCCGTACAAGGCAGTACGAGCCGTATAAAATTTATTTAGATTTTTTGAACTTAATATATGTATTTTATTAATTTTTAACAATATACGTCTATTATGTTAACTTTTGAACGATATATGTCTATTATGTTAATTTTAAACGTTATAATTTGTTTCGTCATTATTTTAAATGATATTAATTATTTACGTGTTTAAAATAAATCTTTTATTTTATAATTCATTTGTTTATGTTAATTTAATTTAATTTAAACGTTATAAGTTTAAACAAAACACAACCAGAAACAATACAAATAAAGAACGAAACATATACACACACACACACACACAACATGAGGTTTTACATAGAAGGAAATAAAATACAAAAAGACAAACTAAACTATGAACCTCCGAATGATCCAGCGGACGATCAGTCGTCTAGATAGACGCGTGGCTCCGGTAACGGTGGAAGCTGTATCCAATCCCGTCGCGCACGCTCTAAGACGGCGCCGATCGTCCACCGGACAAGATTCTCCAAGCGATCGAGCCGTCGCACGAGGCGTGTCTCCCGTGCGTCCCGACGACGGCTATCTTGGATAAGCTCGTCGTTATATGCCGCTATACGGTATAACAACGCCTCGAGTGGCTCTGTGAGGCGCACCGCACGGTAGACGTGTGGTGGATGCTGCAGTGGGTCCTGCGGCTGCTCCTCCTGTGATGGTGACTAGACCGACTCCTTCCGAATCAGCTCGTGGTCTGGAATCTGCCCCTAAGCCTGGTCCTGGGGCGGCTATTGCTGCGCGACGACCATCTTGGTAGGCCGCCAGATACGGATGTCGGATCCAATAAACCGCAAGCCCACACCCTGTATGTCCACGGCTAGTTTCATGTTCAAGATGACGATCCAGCTTACGTGGCTGGATAGCCGGCAAATCAGGAATCAAATGAAACATGCCTTGGCTATGTGCGATATGGGTGACATAGGCACCTCCCCATAGCGTACTGCGCTTCTGATGATGATAGAAGGATGCGAAGTACAAGGCAAAACACCGTGCAAGGTTGCACAGCCTGCCAGTCATCAGGTTGTGCAGATACAATAGATCTGAGGTGGTCACTCACTCCTGGTCTGCCCACAAGCAGAGATCGTCGTTGTGATGCATCTGTGAATGTAGCGAATGAGAGGATCTCTGATGGTCGACTCTCGTACTCGGTGGCTGCGAAACTGTGTGTTAGAAATCTGAGGCCACGACGACCTTATCACCCCATCCTCTCCCTTCGTCAGCCCCTGGGAGAATGCCTCTGTAACGGTCTCCAGCTCGTAGCAGATACCAAGAACCACGGCGAACCGCTCTATCGACATCTCCATGTGTTGTCCGCAGATCGAGGATTCAATGTCAAGTGGAAGTTCCTTATCCTCCTACTCAGGTACGGCCGCCTGGTGGGCTCTGTAGCGGAATGTCTAGAGGAAATCCACCGTAATGAGCCTATAGATGGGCAGATCGGCTGTATCAAATAGACGAGTCCACGGTCTGTCCTCGCCTAAGATATCCCTGGCTCGATCTGCCTGACCAGCATCGGTAAGCACCCCCAAATCGATCTACGCTGGGCCCCGACACCCATGCGTAGCAGATGACGACACATAATCGCTACCACCGTGCTTGGCTGGAATCGCAGCCACTAGTGCTGCGCAATCTCTACCGCCTCGTCGTCGAGGACCATATCATCGTCCTGGTGGGTAATCTCTGCATCAATATCCATGAATAATCACTGCAAAAAGAAAACCGAGCTAACATTAAAAAAAACAATACGACCCATACTAGTCAAGACGGCCCGTACTTAGGTTGCCCGTCTCAACCAAAACCAGGCCGTCTAACACCAAACCAGGTCGTTTCACTATACGGCTGTACTGGTCAAGAAGGTCCGTCTTACCCAAACCAGCCCAATACCAGGCCGTTTGGGCAAGGCGGTCAGTACGGGTCAAAACGACCCGTCTCCCCCAAATTAGGCCAAAACCAGGCCGTTTGGGCAAGACAACCCATACTGATCACGACAACCCGGCTTGCCCAAAACAGGCCAAAACCAGGCCGTTTGAGCAAGACAGCCCGTACAGGTCAAAACGAACCGTCTCACCCAAACCAGACCAAAACCAGGCCGTTTGGGCAAGACGACCCATCTCACCCAAACAAGGCCAAAACCAGGCCGTTTGGACAAGACGGCCCGTCTCACTCGAACGAGGCCGTCTGGGCAAGACGGCCCGTACTGGTCAAGACGTAAATGAACATAAACGAACGTTCACAAATGTAAATGAACGAACGAGACGTGTGTTCATGTTCGTTATTTAGTTATATGAACAAAAAATTTTTTCATGTTCGTTTATTTGCTAAATAAAGGAACACAAACAAACTTTTTTGAACGATCAACGAACGATTCACTGAGTGTTTGGTTCATTTACAGGCCTATTGAAAGATGCTAATATGCTTTTGTGACATAATTAAATATGATCACTTGTATGTTTGTTTGGTTTAATTTAATTAGAACATACATACATACATGTTCTATGTTTATGCACATAAGACTACTACACTATTATATATAACTGAATCATGTAATCTTGTTTAAAATGTTGCATATATTGATGAAGCATGAATGTGTTTAAAAATTTTTCAGAATGATTGTTATCATATTAAAATTTTTGCATATGTTATTGTATTACATAGGTGGCAACTATTTTTAGAATGATTCCATGGAGCAACAATTTAACTAGAACTTGCTTAAATTTGACTCACATGTCTGTGTATTAGTGATATACGCTTTAGTGACTTGACTGGCCGAACCAACGAGAAGCTATTCGAACTAATATAAGCATTAATACTAAGTCACTTAATGTATATTATTTAGATATTGATTTAGGGGTGTCGTTCGGGTTGGTTCCTCGGGTTTCGGGTTGCTCGGGTCGGGTTGCTCGGGTTTTTGTAATATGAAATTGGAGCCGAGAACCGAACCATTTAACTTCGGTTTAATTGGTTCTCGGGTTTCGGTTCTCGGGTTTAATTGGGTTGGGTTAAACGGTTCTCGGGTAATACTTGAAAAACTAATATTCTGTTTTTCAAACAAATAAAACTAAAACATATTTAACCAAAACATACATTTCCTTAAAAATTTCAAATGTTTAACCATAACATAAGTAAAACATGTTTAACCAAAACATGCATTTCTTCGACAATCTCAAAACATATAGATGGTTTGAAAATTAAAAAATGTTACCGCCCCTTAGAATCCTAGTTCGAGTTTTTCAGGTTTACCCGAATAAACCTCGTGGGTACCCAAGGACCGAACCATTCTAAGTTTTTGGGTTCGGGTAATAGGCTTTTTCAGGTTGGGTATTTTCGGGTTCGGGTTTTTCGGGTTCGGGTTGGTGTTTTCGGGTTGGTTCTTCGGGTTCGGGTAAAAAACACACCCCTATATTGATTCATGAATCTAAAGAGAATTATTTTAATAATTTGGATAATAGAAATGAAATATTTATTACATCTTGTCTGACGATATTTTGCAACAAGTATGTTAAATGAATTATTTAATACAACATTTTAAGTTCCATTGTTAACAGAACCAGCGAGATGTTGATAATTGATCATGATTCAGACCGAATGGCTCTATGAAATTACGTTGATACTTCCACATTCAAATATCTCTTTATTTCATTTCTATGATCATCGAGTGGTAGTGCTTCACTCTAAGGCGGAACGCTCCCCTACCGATGTATTTTTACATTCCACAGCTTCGGCAGATAGCTTAGCCCCGTTCATCTTTGGCGCAGCTTAGTTGATCCATGATTTAGGTTTCATCTTTCGTGGCCAACTTGATCATCTTCCCCAGGGATCCCCGATAAGGGAACCCTAGGAGAGCCGCCGACTCCACTGGCCCAGGAGCACCCCTCGAGTAAAAGGATTTGTTACGTTTCCACATCAAAGTAAAATACAGTACAGAAGAAATCAATTATAGATGCTAATACATGTGTACGTATTCTTACCTATTATTTGGTGTTAGTAATTTGTCTTTTTTTGTATCTGAGAAGTTTTATATTTGTATCCAAATTATATTTATGTATAGTCACAATTGAGCATAAGTTACTTCCTTAAATGCATCAGCATCTACCTTAAGAGCAGGTTCCGATTACTTGCACAAAATCAAACCTTTAAACGGGAATAACTTTAGTGATTGGTTGGAACAAGTTAAGTTAACCTTGGGATTTATGGATCTTGATTATTCACTAAGACATGATGCTTCACATTCTCTTGACACTAATTTTACGGTAGAATAAAAGAAAATTCATGAACAGTGGGGCGTTCTAATAGAATGTCACTTATGGTAATTAAGAATTCGATCTCTCCTACCATTAGAGGAGCCATCCCAAATTCTGAAAATGCAAAGGTTTAGTTAGACATGGTTGAGGAGCAACTCAAAGGTACTTCAAAAAAAATATTGGTATCTTAATCCTCAAAATGCTACTAACCAAGTACAATGGGATTGGTGGTGTGCGTGATCACATCATGATGATGAATGATATGATTAATCAATTAAAAACTTTAGACATGAAAATCAATGAAGGGTTTTTGGTTCATTTCATAATGACATCTCCCCTTTCTTAGTTTGATCTTTTCAAGATCAACTATAACACTTAAAACAAGAAATGGAAGATGAGCAAGCTGATTGTCATGTGCGTTCAGAAAGAACAAAGCTTAAAACTTGAGAAGCCTAATGTTGCTTACTTAACCACTTCTGATCCCAAGTATAAAAAGGGCTCATTTAAAAACAAGGGTCAACAAGGAGATGCGTCAAAACCCTGTAAATTCTCTACTCTTTGAGCAAGTACTAGCACATTCATAGAAACCCCTAAATGTCGTTTTTGCCATAAAAATGAGCACATTCAAAGGTATTGCTCGAAGTTAAAAGAATGGCTTGCAAAGAAATGTATTGCCTCCAACTTTATAATTTATAAATCATTTAATGTTAATGTTCCTTGAATACATAGTAGTTTGATTTTGGTTCCACCGTGCAAATTTCTAATTCCTTACAGGTATTCCGTACAATAAGGAAGCTGACAAGAAACTAACAAACAATTAAACTGGGAAATGGATCAGAAGCTGAAGTTAAATCAATAAAGATTCTTTCATTAGTTATAAAAGTAGGTTTCATTTTAAATTTTTCTGAAACATTATATGTGCCAACCATTACTAGAAACTTAATTTCTTGTTCAGATCTTCATTGTGATAGACATGTTGTTACATTTGGAAATAATAAATGTATTATTAGTTTTGATTCTCCTACTGTGGGTTATGCCTATTGGATGGTGATATCTATAAGTTAAGTTTAGATAACATATCTTTGGAATTCTTATTGTCTTATAACATAGAAGACAACTTAATTAAAAGTAAAAGGAAAAGAAATATGGAGAATTCAGCAAAATTATGGTACAAAATATTATGTCATATTTCATAAGAATTAATGAATCGACTTGTGAAAGATAGAGTATTCCTAGAACTTGATTTTTCTGATTTTGAAGAATATTTAAATGCATAAAAGGAAAAAGGACCAAAACAATTAATAAAGGTACTACTTGAAGTATGAAATTACTTGAACTAATTCATACTGACATATGTGATCCTCTTCCAGCGGGCATTGGAGGGCCAAAGTCATTTATTCCTTTTATAGACGATTATTTGTGTTATATGTAGTTATATTTAGTCGGTGAGAAATCCAAATCTTTAGAAACTTTTAAAACCTTTAAGGTTAAAGTTGAGAGTCAACTTGACCGAAAAAATTAAGGTTGAGAGATCGGATAGGGGTGGAAAATACTACGACCAACACAATGATGTAGGACAAAATCTAGGTCATTTTATGAATTTTGTAAAAATCATAGTATGGAAAAAGGCCATGCTCGAAACTTCTCAACAACACGGTGTGGTTGAAAGGCATAATCATACCCTTTGGATATGGTAAGTAGTATGTTGGCTAATAGTAATCTTCCTGAATTTATTTGAACTGAGGAATTAAAGTCCATATCGTTAATCAAGTTCCTTTTAATTTTTTTTAAAAAACGCCTTATGAAATATGGACAGAAAGGAAACTTAATCTAAACTATCTCAAAGTATGGGGATGCTCGGCAGAAGCTAATCTATATTATCCATAGTTCGGGAAATTATATATGAAAACCATGAGTTGTTTTTTCATTTGGTATCCTGAGCGTTCTAAAGAATATCGATTTTTTCACTTCTCATACTTTAAGAATTGTCAAGACTAGACACGATGACTTGAGTGGGATATCGATTTCTTGAGATGACTGACTTGAGTGGGAATGTTGATGGTTGGAGAATAGACAAGAGGGTACCGCACCTATCACTTATATGCCTATACCCATTAATCAACCATTTGAATTATCGATATATTCACCAATTTCTCATAACATAACTAATGTCGAGGAACCATCAACCGCAAATCCTTTCACATCTCATGAACTCAATGTACAACAGCCATAAGAATTTCAACCACCATTAAGAAGGTCTTCTTGCCCTAGGCGACCCATAGGTTATGATGACTTTGTGACTTACCTTCATGAGACCAACTTTGATTTAGGTAACGTTGATGACCCCACTACATTCAAATATGGCATGAATTGTAACCAATCAGCACAATGGTTAGACACCATGAAATATGAGTTGAAATCAATGAAAACGAATAATGTTTGGACGCTTACCGAATTACCATAAGGTGCTAAACTTGTTGGTTGTAAGTGGGTCTATAAAACTAAATTAGACTCAAATGGAAATATTCAATGTCATAAGGCACGTTTGTTTGTAAAAGGGTATACCCAAAGGAAGGGAATTGATTACCAAGAGGCGTTTTCTCCAGTATCAAGAAAAGATCCCTAAGAATAGTCATGGCCTTAGTAGCTCAGTTTAATTTAGAGCTGCATCAAATGGAAGTTAAAACAACGTTCCTAAATAACAATTTGCATGAAGATTGTAACATCACTGTATTTCAGGTACATATTATTGCACATACTTTATATTGATAGAACACATTACGATGATTGAATGCTTGGTTTTGAATGATGATATGATCACTGGTATACATTGATGAGAACACATAATTAATGAGCATAAATCATGGGGAAGTTTAGTTTGGAGTATAACTAGACTGAACCATAGTGTTTATTGAAGTTGAATACGCATGTTATATTGGGTTTAATTGGTATTGGTAGTAGTGTAGGATTCTATCACCAAATATAGGCAAGGATATAGTCTTGGTCTACCAAAGAGGTGGTGGGCTGGCAGCTGGATAGTTGCGATTGACTCCTATGTATGCCCTATACACAAGTTTTCTTCGGTTTATCATGACTACGTTAATGTTATGGATTTGATGAGGAGAATCTGAAGTTTTGTTTAGAGTTGTTAAAGGTTTATGGTTTGGTCACTAAATATATCTGATGTTTACTTTTGGTTTTAGTAAAGGTATAAGATTCTATCACTAAATAGAGGCAAGGACACATGGTCATAGTTTATCGAAATGGTGGTGGGTTGGCCGCTGAATAGGTTGCAACCGACTTCTACGTATGCCCTATACATAACTTATTTCGGTCTATTACGGATGTGTCAGTGTTATAATTTAGTGAGGAGAATTTTTGTATGTTGGTTTGGAATAAACGAAATAACATAATAAATTTATTGAAACATTAAACGATGGCGAGGACACAAATATTACTTTAAAAAGTGAATATCATTTCAGGAAAGATTAACTTAATAGTGTGTTCGAGTGGGTGACGATTCACACGAATACATTTACTAAGATTAATAACTCCGAAACAATATTCCAAAATTTATTAATCAAGTTGGAATACAATACGAGCGTTGTATTCGTAAAGGTGATGATCTTTACGAATATAAACGTGAGTTACGCGTTCCGACGAGATAACCAAAATAAATATTTTTACGATATTTTAAAATGTTAAAGTCATTTTACAAAAACCCGATAAAATATTTTGTTAACGCGCAAACGGAAGCAACCGAACACGCGAGTTCGACCCAGGCTATAAAAGCCATGCTACCTTCTTTCTCCCTCATTTTGCAGCTATCACTCTCTATCTCTCTAAGCTCAAATCTGGTTCTCTCTCTCTCTCTCTAGAACTTCCCTCTACCATATCTCACTTGTTTCTTCACCATTTTCGTTGATTCTTGTTCCAAAAAACTTCTCCACTCGAGTAGATCATAAACCCACGAAGAAAACAAGCTCAAACGACGTCAAACGAGGTAGATCTACGTGTTTTATTTCGGTTTTTAGGGATTTCTACAAACCCGACAAAACCAAGGCTTTAGCCGGTTTTAAACACTCCTTTTTGACCCATACACCTTCTAAACGAGTTTTCGCACATACTCAAAACCATCATTGATTTCGACTAAAAATCAAATTCGCCATCTGCCATGGCTAAAACCTGTTTCGGGCGAATGGCCTGTAAGAATGAGCCACTCATTTGTGTGAAAGTCATAAGAATGAGCCACTCATTCGTATGAATACTCATTCGCATGAGCCATTCGTGTGAATACTCATTAGCATGACCCATTCGTGTGAATGGCCATTAGTATGACTCATTCGAGTGAATACCTATTAGCATGACTCATTCGTGTAAATACCCATTAGCATGAATCATTCTTGTGAATACTCATTAGCATGACTCATTCTTATGAATATCACAAGAATGAGTCATTTTCACTACACGAACTCAGTTAACAACTCAGATTTAAAGAGAACAATCAAATAAGGGATTATAGCTCAAACATATCGTCAAATCTTAATTGTAGGATTCGAGTAAAGTTTCGTTCCAATGTTCGCTTACTGAAGAACTAAGCAAACCGCTTAGTCATGGTGAGTTCTCATAACCCCCTTTTAAATCTTTTGCTTTTAAACTCGGGGGTTGAACATGTATAGCAAAACCATTATGATTTTGATGTAACACGTGTGGAACTAGGTTATCATTGAGATGCTATTATTGAGATATTATTGTGGATGTGGAATATCATAACTCCTGTGAGTCATTGTTGATTGAGTTGACTTCGGTTCTCTGCAATGATTGAATTACTATTGATTGAGTTGACTTCGGTCCGTCGCTGTGATTCCACTTTTGATTGAGTTGAATGCGGTCCTCTGTAGTGTACAATATTGACACTTATGCATATGAGGAATATCGTTGATTGAGTTGGCTGCGGTCGTCTGCGATGATTCCACCTACCGTTGATTGAGTTGACTGTGGTCCTCCGCAGTACATTATTTGAGATTATTATGGTGATTGATGGTTATTGATTTTGTGATTGGTTGAGATTGATTGAATATATATGGATGATTTCTTGTGATTACTTGGATTAATTAACTTTGTGTATTTGTTTGTGTGTATACAGATTGTGATTATCATATTGGTTCACACATGATATTCATAGAACTCTTATAAATATTTTTGAAGTATAAACTTATGATTGCTCACCAACTAAGTTTGTAGTTGACACTTTACTTTCTACATGTTTCAGGAAATAAGGAGAAGTAGGTAGAGGAGGATAGCTCTACAACTTTTGGACTTCATCACATAGGATCTCGGACTTAGCTAAATTAACTGGATCAATGAAGATTAGGGTATAGTTAACTTAGCTATATCTTGTGTATATTTTTTTTTGTAATTGTATCATGCTAAACATGATTTTTGTGTAAACATTTCAATGATTAAATTTTATGTAATGATACATTTAGATGTCCACGAGCTTATGAACAATCTACACATCCCTCGTGGCATCCTGACTTTTCCT
This sequence comes from Mikania micrantha, assembly GCA_009363875.1. Classification (NCBI taxonomy): domain Eukaryota; kingdom Viridiplantae; phylum Streptophyta; class Magnoliopsida; order Asterales; family Asteraceae; genus Mikania; species Mikania micrantha. The sequence continues at coordinate 53,834,793 of CM018694.1, read as the reverse complement.
CCATTGGTCGGGGTGTTACAGATTGGTATCAGAGCCTGGGTTATAGGGAATTAGGTTACTAAAAATGAATGACCTAGTCTATAACCATAGGAAACCCCTCGCATTAATTACTTCATACACTAGTTACTATATTCAGGATTTTGTGCTTCTATGTTTATTACATGTTAACTAAAATCCTGCTATATAATGTATGTTATATGATTATTATTATTATGTGTTAGGTGATGCCTGTTATTTGTTGCTTTATGTGATTGTTTGAACCGCTGACTACTCGACAAGGACATACTCGTGATGTACCATTTACAGTATGCCCTATACATATACCATTTACAGTACATTGGGTGGATGTCAGTGTTGAGGAATAAGGGAAATATTTATTTAGGATTGATTGATCCTTGATCTCCAGACAAGGACACACTCGTAGTATACTACAAAGGTGGTGGACTGGCGGCTGAATAGGTTGCGACCGATTCCTACGTATGCCCTAGACATAAACCATTTTTGGTATATTGGGGGTCTGCAGTGTCAGGAATTAAGGAGATTAGCTAGGATATGTTGGAAATTGTAGGTGGAAAATATTGGATGGACTTATTTGGAAAACACGAATATGCATATTTATGAATACCCTTTAGGGATATATATTGAAGGGAAGATATGAACACTTAGTGATAATATGAAACTTAGTGATGATATGAACCCTCGTTGATGATATGGACACTTAGTGATGGTATAGACCTTTAGTAAACTTAGACATTAGGAGAGCTTAAGTGTCAGGTGAACTTAGAAATTATGTGAACTTAGAAAATAGGTGAACCTAGATGTCAGGTGATCTTAAAAATTAAGCGAACCTAGTTGTCAAAAAGAACTTGAATACACTTCACTCATAGTTATCCCTCATAGGATAAGGCTATGAAGTAGAACACTTGGAACATATGTTATACCCTAATTTCTAACAAGGGCATAATCGTGGTGCATTGCAACAGTGGCGGGACGGTGGATGATGCGATTGCGGTCAAGTCCACGTATGCCCTTTATATAAACTAGTTGCACTGTATCGGGAGGTTGTCAGTGTTAGTATAGGGTGGAAAGTGTTCAAAAATTTGGAATATTTAGTTAGTATTAGATATGACCTAGGTATGATGCTTTAGTATAACATTAGGAAATATTGCCTTATTATGAGTTTGAAAACAAATAGGAGACACGTATAGTTCCATATACGTACTTCCTAACTATTAAGACGAACTCATTGACCTTAGTTTGTGTGACTTACGTTGTAAACGGTAGTAACATGTTTCTAATCATCCTCATAAACATGTTGTCGTGCCGTCTCAACGGAGACAATACAAACAACAATGACGATGCTAACAACAACAATGCCAACACCGGCATGCAAGAGTTAGCAAACCTCATTACTGGGTTGGTGACCCAACTAAACCAAGCCAACCAGAATCTCAACCAGAACAGGCGTGGTGCAAACCAACCAATTTGCACTTTTAAACACTTTAACTCCTGTAACCCGACAGAATTCACGGGTGCTAAGGGAGCCACTGGTCTGTTGCAGTGGTTAGAGAGTATTGAGAACACCTTCATTAACAATGAATGCCCTAAGAATATGAAGGAGTGCTATGCCACCAGTGTTTTCCAAAAGAGAGCACTAACTTGGTGGAACGGCGAAAAGCGAACTAGGGGAGTTGATCCAGCCCTAGCATTGACCTGGACTGAAGTTAAAACTTTGATGACCACATAGTTCTGTCCTTACAGTGAGATGAGAAAACTGAGTTCTGGGAAGTCAAGCAGGACAGTGGTGAGAATTTGATCTACAATTCTCGTTTCCATGAGCTGTGTTCATTAGTACCTCATCTTGTGACACCACTGGAGAGGGCTATAGAGAAATACATAGGAGGTCTACCTATGCAGATTCAAGACTCTGTCTTTGGTAGCAACCCTACCACTCTGGAAGCTGCAATCTATCTAACTGCTACACTGACAGATAATCATGTGAAGGCCGGAACACTTATGCGAATGGGAGGAAAGAAGACTGAAACAAAGATAGCTGCCAAAGAGACTTCAATTGTAGTCAAGACTGAACCTGCTAGCTCGTCCAATAGCAGTAGTCGAAAGTGAAAGGTCAGAAGCTTTGTTGTTACTACTCCCGCTGCTCAGGCTACTCAAAAATCATCCAACAACTCCAACACCAGACCTTATGTTGGAGTGAATCCACAATGCAACTTTTGCCTCTTTCATCATGCTCCTAACCTACGTTGCCGCATTTTCAACAATTGCGGTAAGTATGGTCATTATGCCAACACATGTAGGAGTACACCACAAGTGCAACGGATGCAACCTGCACCGCTTGCATTACCTGCTCCACAGGCATAACCACTACAAGTCATACCATTTCGTCCTGCACCTGCACAGGCAAGAGCCTGTTATGAGTGCAGTGATGTCGGTCATTTTAGAAACCAGTGCCCAAGACTGACGGGTAACAACCAGAGGGTGGCAACAGGCAGAGTTTTTCAATTGAATGCTCGAGCCGCTCAAGCCAACCAGGATGTTGTTAATGGTACATTCTTGATTAACAACACTAATGCATATATTTTGTTTGATTCTGGTGCTGATAAAAGTTTTGGTTCATATGAGTTTGAATGTATAATTGGTAGAACACGTACTCGATTAGACAAACCATTCAACGTGGAGGTGGCTGATGGAAACACTATCGATATTGACACTATTATCAATGGATGTACTGTGAACTTAAATGATCACGTTTTCCCAATTGATCTCATACTTATGCAGCTCGGTAGCTTTAATGTTATCATAGCATGGATTGGTTAGCCACGCACAAAGGGGAAATAGTTTGTCACGAGAAATTTATTCGTATCCCCTTACATTCGGGTGAAACTCTAAGAGTTTTCGGGTAAACCCCTAGTAAAGGTCTTAGGCTAATGTCATGCACCAAGGCTCATAAATGCCTTAGGAAGAAATGCATAGCGTTTTTAGCACATGTGGTGGAGAAGGAGGAGCAAAGCAAGAGCATACAAGATGTTCCAGTGATATGAGATTTTTCTGAAGTATTTCCAGATGATTTGCCAGGGATTCCACTTGAGCGTCAAGTAGAATTTCGAATTGACTTGGTACCTGGTGCGAACCCAGTCGCCAAAGCTCCGTACAGAGTTGCACCTTTGGATTTACAAGAATTAGCGAGCCAATTACAAGAATTGTATGATAAAGGATTCATTTGCCCAAGCCATTCACCATGGGGTGCGACGGTCCTATTTGTCAAGAAGAAAGATGGGTCATTCCGAATGTGCATCGATTACCATGAATTGAATAAACTTACCATTAAGAACCGATACCCGCTGCCGCGCATCAATGATATCTTCGATCAACTTCAAGGCTCGGCATGGTTTTCGAAGATTGACCTTCGGTCTGGGTACCATCAGCTTCATGTACATGAAGATGATATTCCCAAGACGACTTTTAGAACAAGATATGGCCATTACGAGTTTTTGGTAATGCCTTTCGGCCTTACCAATGCACCTGCAGTTTTCATGGATCTCATGAACCGGGTTTGCAGGCCATACTTAGACAAGTTTGTCATTGTTTCATAGATGATATTTTGATATACTCCAAGAGCAAAGAAGAACATGAGCAACACCTTAAGTTGATTCTGGAGATTTTAAGAAAAGAACAATTGTATGCAAAATTTTCTAAATGTGAATTTTGGCTGAAGGAAGTTCAATTCTTGGCACACATAGTTAATGAAAAGGCGTTCATGTGGATCCTGCAAAGATTAAAGCTGTGAAGAATTGGAGTACACCGAAGACACCAACGAAGATTCATTCATTCCTTGGACTTGCCGGTTACTATCGGCGGTTTATTTCGAATTTCTCCAAGATTGTTGTTCCCCTCACTTCCTTGATCCAAAAGGATAGACCTTATGAGTGGGGACTTAAGCAAGAAGATACATTTCAGACATTGAAGCAGAAACTTTGTGATGATCCTGTCTTAACATTACCAGATGGAAATGATGATTTTGTGGTTTACTGTGATACATCCAACCAAGGTCTCGGTTGTGTTCTCATGCAACGTGGAAAGGTTGTGGCATATGCGTCAAGACAATTGAAAATCCACGAGAAGAACTACACTACTCACGACTTTGAACTTGGTGCAGTCGTGTTTGCTTTGAAGATATGGAGACATTATCTTTATGGCACTAAGTGTGTAGTCTTTACAGATCACATGAGTTTGCAGCATATTCTTCATCAGAAGGAACTAAACATGAGGCAAAGGAGATGGTTGAACTACTAAATTATTATGACTGTGAAATTCGCAACCATCCTGGCAAAGCGAATGTAGTAGCAGACACGCTTAGTCGCAAGAGTCATGTTCAAATCCATAGTGTCTGAGTGCACACTAATCTCCACAATGTTGTTCTAGTAGCTCAAAAAACCTCATTGGATCAAGGCATCCTACAAAATGAGATATCTTGTGGGGCCGAATTGCAATTGGAAACTAAGGATGATGGTTTGCTGTATTATTTGAATCGGTTATTGATACCGAACAGAGATGATCTTAGGATGCCAATCATGAACGAAGCACATAATTCTCATTATTCAATCCATCCGGGTGCTGACAAGATGTAACAAGACCTTAGAGTCTTGTACTGGTGGCCTAGAATGAAGAAGGATATAGCTGAGTATGTAGCCAAATACCTGAACTGTGCAAAAGTCAAGGCTGAGCATCAGTGACCTTCAGGATTGCTAGTACAACCAGAAATACCCATGTGGAAGTGGGAGAATATCTCTATGGATTTATTAACAAAATATCATGAACCACAAGTGGTCATGATAGCATATGGGGTGATAATCGATAGGTTAACTAAATCGGCTCATTTCCTACCGATACGCGAGACTTACCCTGTACGAAAATTAGCTCGTATCTACGTAGATGAGATTGTTAGCCGACATGGAATTCCCTTGAGCATAATATCGGATTGTGATGCTCGTTTCATGGCACGATTTTGGGAATCATTGCATGAAACTTTTGGAAAATGATTGGATCTTAGAACCGCTTATCATCCTCAAACGGATGGACAGACAGAGCGAACGATCTAGACACTTGAAGATATTCTAAGAGCTTGTGTCATCAATTTCGGTGACAACCGGGATAGCCATTTACCATTTTTCGAGTTCTCATATAACAATAGTTATCATGCGAGCATTGGTATGGCGCCATTCGAAGCTCTTTATGCTAGAAAATGTCGGTCACCTATCTGTTCGACTGAGATAGGAGAATCGAGGATCACAGGTCCTGAGATCATTCAAGAAACGACTGACATGATTCACCAGATCCGCGACAATTTTTAGTTGCTCATAGTCGACAAAAGAGCTACGCGGATAAACGTCGTAAACCTTTAGAGTTTCAAGTTGATGATATGGTATTACTTAAGGTCTCACCATGGAAGGGATTTGTACGTTTCGGGAAGAAAGGTAAGCTTTCCCCACATTATGTTGGCCCTTTTAAGATTCTTGAACAAATCGGGAAGGTTGCCTACAAGCTAAAACTTCCTCCTGAACTCAGTACCGTGTACCCAACCTTCCACGTGTCTAATTTGAGGAAATGCTTAGCTGATCGGGATCTTCAGGTACCACTCGATGATATTCGCATCGATGATACCATGCACTTTGTTGAAAAACCAGTTGAGATCGTGGACCGTGATGTTAAGAAACTCAAGCGCAGCCGGATCCCAATTGTCAAAGTACGATGGGAGTCGAAGTGTGGTCCAGAGTTCACCTGGGAATGAGAAGATTAGATAAAGCTTAAGTATCCACACTTGTTTACTACAGTTACTCCTAGTTGAGGGAATTTCGGGACGAAATTCCCTCAACTAGAGGAGACTGTAACATCACTGTATTTCAGGTACTTATTATTGCACATACTTTATATTGATATAACACATTATGATGATTGAATTCTTGGTTTTGAATGATGATATGGTCACTAGTATACATTGATAAGAACACATAATTAATGAGCATAAACCATGGGGAAGTTTAATTCGGAATACAACTAGACTGAACCACAGTGTTTATTGTAGTTGAATACACATGTTATATTGGTTTTAATTGGTATTGGTAGTATTGTAGGATTCTATCACCAAATATAGGGAAGGATATAGTCACGGTCTATTGAAGAGGTGGTGGGTTGGCAGCTTGATAAGTTGCGTCTGACTCCTACGTATGCCCTATACATAAGGCTTTGGTTTATCATGACTATGTTAATGTTAAGGATTTGGTGAGGAGAATCTAAGGTTTTGTTTAGAGTTGTTAAATTTTTATGGTTTGGTCACTAAATATAGTCAAGGAAACATGGTCATGGTTTATCGAAATGGTGGTGGGCTGGCGGCTGGATAGGTTGCGACCGATTCCTGCGCATGCCCTATACATAAACTTATTTTAGTCTATCATGGATGTATCAGTGATATGATTTAGTGAGGAGGATATGATGTTTTGTTTGGTTTTAGTAATGGTATAAGATTCTATCACTAAATAGAGGCAAGGACACATGGTCACTGTTTCGGGTAAAAATTAACAAGTATAATTTTTAGCAAAACCGAATTAGTTTAGTGGGGATTTGTGTTTTACAATCAAGAAAAAATTTTGCAAGTAAAATTCAATAAAAATATCCCTGAGGATCCCTAGGGATATTTAAGAATATGAAACAGAAAAATAGCCAAACACACGAGATTTATACTAGGAAAAACCCTTAATCCCTTAGGATTGCCGGCATAAAAACCTCGGGAGGTGGCAATCGTCACTCTGCCTTGTTCTTATTAATACAAAAATAATATTACAATACAAGAGCACAATCGATCGATCACTAAGTGTCAAGAACTCTGAATCTGGTGAATATGAGCAAGAAATAAGCAGAAGTAAGCTAAGTGCGATTGGTGTGTGTTCCTAGATTGATAATTGCCTCTATTTATAACATGAAAATTACATAACGGTAGTCTAATTCAGTTCCACAATATCCGGTCCAACTACAAGTCATGCACTAACTGAATCTTCATAACCGTTGCTGACTTCTCCATGTAGTCCACGATTTTCTCTACATTCTGGATAAATAGGAATAACTGTTGCTATCGACCTGTTGACTCAATTCAAAAATTAGTAGCACATGCTGAATAATAAAATAACAATAATTAACTATAAATCATTATTATTTACTATTTAGGTCATCAGATCATAGAAATTCATATACACAAATATTCCTGATTATTCCGAAGTATTCCATATTCCTAATTATTCCGAATTATAAGATCAAATTTTTACAGGCATAACAATTGCCCCCAAATTCTTATTACCGTTTCAATTTGTAGTAAGAATTAGAAATTAACCGTTTCGTTTGGCTCTTAATTCAAAATTTGAATTTTAAATTGTGATGTGAACGTTGACACAACAGTTACTGATTGTGGCGGTTTCCCACATATTCCCATATGTTTTCGCAGGATATAATGATCATCTCGCCTTCTTTAGATGCCATCATCTTCAACCGGATCTTGCGGTAAGTCCTTCTTCCTCCCTTTTTCAATTTTTAATTTTTCTTCACCGAAAATGTCTGGATCATCATCTTCTTCTGATTTCAACTCTGATGATTTCACTGATCAAAACATTTTGACTTTTAATCATCAAAATAGAAATGTTTTCAATAACGATCGAATCGAACTTTTACGTCTTTCGAAAACCTTCCCTGATGAAACCATCTTTCATAATTTTACTGAAAAACTTAAAGCCGATCATGTTTCTCCCTCTAGGGTATGTTTTCCGAAGTATCCCTTCACCTTGGGTCTGAAATTCCCTTTCCCCGATCTCATCTCTGATTTTTTCTCGATTACCAAGCTCTGTTTTCCTCAACTAATGCCTATGGGATGGCGTCTTCTTTATACCCTTGACCAACTAAACCAACATTTTGGTTTAGAGATCGGTGTTCCTGAAATAGCTTTGATGTACCAACTTAGAACTTACGGGTCAGCCCGTTTTGTTCTTCAAAAAAGAAGTGGGGCTCCTATTTTGATTCCAGGAATCACCTTGAATGAGGATGAATGGAGGAATATGTTCTTTTTTGTGAAAAGAAAGTCTTTTCCTAATGGGGAACTTCTTCCTCTCAAGTGGGTGGAAAAGGGTAGGATCCTTAGATTTTTCAGATTAAATTTGATTTATTATTGTATTATTTTACTTATACTGTTTTTGTTATGTGCAGCTTCCAAGTTTGAGTCAATTGTGGTGGAAGAAGAAGAAAGCAGGAACAAGATTCGTTCCTTGTTGTTAATCAACGAACAGTACATAAAATTTGGTGCTAATCTCGAAGCAGCTACTCCAATGGCTTCAGGTATATGTGATAATATTTTACAATATTCTAAAGTATTCTTAATCCTGATTTCTTTTGCAGAATCAACCTTTAACCTTGAAGAACTCAATGCTTTCTTTGCGGTAAAGAAAGAGAAAACAAGCCTTGTTGCCCCCAAATCTCGTGCCATGACTACTCATTCCTCCAAAACGGCCAAGAAACGAAAAGGGGTGACACTTTTGACCTCGAATAGCCTTCTGACTTATCTGATCCAGACCTCCTGAACAAGGTAATTTAATTATTTTGTTTTAAACATAATATCCCTACATATTCTAAATGATCTTTATTTCGCAGGTCTCAGCCAAATATGCTTCTGAAAAAGAGCAATTTGACAAACAGGTTGAGGACCTTGAAGACCAAAAAAAGATCTTAATTGCTAAAGTCGGCCATTACGAGAAGGATCTTGCCAGGTTCAAGAAACAGATGAAAAAAATGGAGGCCTCCTATAAGCTCCAATTCAAAGATCATATTGAATGGACTAAAAAATCTGCCTCCATAGTCGTGCTAAGGGCCGAAATCCAGATGATGAAGCAGGCTAAAACCAAAGGTATGGAGTCATGGGCCAAGGATATGCGAGAATGGGGCAAGATAATGGCGAATCTGGCTGGCGATAAGGCAGAGGCTTTTGTGGAGGTGACCAAGGCTGGCGAGGTAGGGAAGATGAGCAAGGTTGGTATGGGCGAGGCGACGGGTGCGGAGGCTGGAGTCGGTGAACAGGAGATTACGATGGTTGATGATGACAATGGTGCCAAGGTTTGAGCCCATCTTTTAATGTTTGTGGTTCTTAGTTTGTGATGATGTAACTTCTTAAACAATAGTTCTTTTAGGAAAGTCCCTTAGGTTAGGGGCAGACAATATAAAAATCAAGGTGGAGGGACCATGATTTTCATGGCGAAGCCTTGATTTTTACTTAACTTTTGTTAACATATCAAGTGGAAGGACCATGATTTTCATGGCATAGCTTGATATGTTAATCTTTTATGGTTTGATGGTATAATCAGGTAGTATTTTGGATAATATCTTTGTGCCTCGTATAGAAGTTTATTTTTAGATATCCTTATATATCCTGAAATATTCTGAATATTGTTATTTTGTTCCTGGAAAGTATTCCTGGATATCTCTAGATATTTATATCAGATAACTTGTACTTATGTAAATATATTAATCAATACCAATGTTTTATTTAGTTTGACTTGATATTTAATTCTTTACGTGTTCATTACTTGAATTTTCAAATGATTTTTACTTAGCTTTTGCGCACAAGATTTCTTGGGCATATATAGGAATAATTGAGAATAATGTAATATATTTTTGGATTGGTTTGAATATTGAATATGTTATTTATTCCAAGGATTTAAAATCCTTAAATACCATTATGAATTTTAATAACTCCTCAAGTATAAATGTTTTTGAGGACATTTTAGGTATTGGTTATTCCTTTATTGAAATATTCTTATTTATTCCTAAATATCCTTGATAATCTTTGGTATGCAGTATTTAGATTTCTTTAGTATCTTTCATGAATAAAGTAAGGTCTATTCGAGTATATATTAGTTGAACTAATGATTACAAGCAGTTTAAATCATTGAATACATCAATGTTGTATCCAGCTATAGTTTATTATTTGTAATCATTGTTAGGGTAATTTCGAATATTCCTAAATATTCTCAATGATATTTTGGATATTTTGTAACTTTTAAGAGAATAAATCCTTATATAATTTTCATCAAGATCAGATTTCGGCAATGTATAAATTTTCACATATATACCTTAAGATAATCAAGTATTCTCACTATCTCTATCAAAGAATTTCAGAATATTTTTCTTAAGTTTGGTTTACGTATGATATACTTAGGAATAACTAAGGATAGTTTAAGCTATACTTAACCTAATCTGACTAGTGTCTTGATTATATAAATAACTTAGATACGTGTTTAAGTGTTATCATTTGTTTAAAGTTACCCTAGCACTTGAAGTAATTGGTAATTTAATCTAACATGCCCTAATGTTCATATGACATATGACATATAACATATTCCTAAATAGAAATAAGTATGATGCATATTATCAGGTATGCGAGTAGAAAATAATTAGGAATAAAGAGTAGCTGAGAAACAAATACCAATTTTCAGAGATATTAGGTTTAGTTCGAAGTCTTCTTTGTTCCTGTCAAAACATCAAAAGAATTTCATACCTGAATATCCCCAAGTATTTTGTGATATTCCTAGGTATCCTTGAAAATTAGTCCTGCATAAATAGAAAAACAAGAAAACTTGGGACAAGCCCAAGATACACAAGGCCGATTAAACTGGCGACTAAGGCCGAAATTACTGGCTACTAAGGCCGGAATACTAGCGACTAATGCCGGAATACTGGAGACAAGGCCGAAATACTGGCGAGAAGGCCGAAATGCAGGCGTCTAAGGCCGGGATACTGGCGACAAGGCCGGAATTCTGGCGACTAAGGCCCGGTTGTATAGCATATGAATGCTATAATTCGGAGGATCCCTGGTAATAGTCTTTGAAAATGAAATTGTCAGCCACTCATGCGTGTACTGGTCCCAAAATCTCCAACTATACCGGGATATTTCGGAGGATCCTTAGTTATAGCCCTCGATAATGAAATTGTTAGCCACTCATGCGTGTACTGGTCCCATTATCTCAGACTATAATAGGATAAACGTGCGGAACTGGTGAGGGTATGAACCCTAAGTCTTCATGAGAGACAAAAGTCTCTTGAGTTTTGATTTCAGGTCAAAACTTTGCAGCTAGACATAAAGTCTATGCATGGGTCTTTTACAGTTTTCATTTCAAGTCAAAACTTTGCAGCTAGACATAAAGTCTGTGCAGGGTCTTCATCAAGTTATGATTTTAAGTCAGAACTTGGGTTAAGACATAAAGTCTCATCTCTTCTCTTGCTATCCCTACAAAACAATAAGATTTTTGCATAGCTGGGAATCAGGATTCCTGATGCCCCTCAGATGCTTAAGTTAGTAGCATGATAATTAAGAATATACAAGAATATACGGGAATATATAAAAATAATTAGAAATATTTGGAAACATGAGAAGAGATTATAATTTAATAATCTTTTATACAACAAGTTTCAAATAAACTAAAACTTAAGATGAATGGCATTCCAGGATCTTGGAAAAGGTTCTCCTTCCATGTTGGTCAACTTATATGCCTATTTTCCAGCTTCAGATTCAATTTTATAAGGTCCTTCCCATTTTGAAGCAAGTTTTCCATCAGCTAGATTGGTGGTATTTTGAAATGCCTTTCTTAAAACTAGATCTCCAACATGGAATCTTCGTATCCTAATATTCTTATTATAGGATTTGGCTATCCTTTGTTGATATGTTGCCATCCTTATTCTTGCACTAAGTTCATAAATAGTATCTAGATCCTTAGATAGTATTTCCTTGTTGGATTCTAGATTTTGTAAACTTGATCTTGCAGTAGGGACAACCATTTTAGTTGGGAGAACGGCTTCAGAACCATACACTAAAGAAAATGTTGTTTGACCAGTTGCATTCTTTGTGGTTGTTCTATCAGCCCATAGGACAAATGGAAGTTCTTCAACCCACTTTCCTTTCTTGGATCCTAACTTTTTCTTAAGGTTGTTGATGATGATCTTGTTGCTTGATTTTGCCTGGCCATTAGCTTGAGGATGAACAGGTGTAGAGGTTATCATCTTTATGCCCCAGCTTTCACAAAAGTTTGTAGTCCTTTTGCCTATAAACTGAGTTCCATTATCACAAGTGATTTATGCAGGTATCCCAAATCTAGTCAGGATATTTCTCGTTATGAATGAAATTACTTCTTTTTCTCTAACTTGCACAAAGGCTTCAGCCTCAATCCATTTTGAGAAATAATCTGTCATAGCAAGCAACCTTTCCTCCGGGTGCTTTGGGTAACTTTCCTACTATATCCATTCCCCATTTCATGAATGGCCATGATGAGACTATTGGATGTAGAGGTTCAGCTGGTTGATGAAGTATATTGCTATGTCTTTGACAAGCATCACACTTTTGGGAATAAGACATTGCATCTCTTCTCATGGTTGGCCAAAAGTATTCAGTTCTCAGGATCTTTGAGAATAATGCTCTACCCTCAGTGTGATTTCCACAATCTCCTTCGTGGATATCTTTCATTACTTCCAAACTTGTGGGTTTCTCCAAACACCTTAATTATGGGCCTGCTACCGACTTTCTATACAAGATATCCCGTATGATTGTGCATCTATATACTTTTGCTTTAAAAGCTCTAGGATTCGTTTCTTCATCAGGTATTTTTCCTGTTTGAAGGTAGTTCTTAATAGGGATAGTCTAGGATATTTCGTGTGCTTCCGAATGATGAACCTAAGTGTTCTCAGGTTCGATATTCTATTCTATGTCTTGCATATCTATCGCTGGTCTTAAAATATGTAGGATAGGAATATTAATATCCTCAGGGATCCTTAGGGATGATGCTAAGTTTGCTAGTGCATCTGCTTCAGCATTCTCATCCCTCGGCACTTGAGTGATATCAAAGTTGTAAAAATATCCTGCAATATCCTTAACTATCTCTAAGTATTTTGCCAATTTATCTCCCTTAGTCATGTAAGAACCGTTAAATTGATTGGCTATCAGTAGGGAATCGACAAAAACATGTAGGTTTCTAATGTTCATGTCCCTAGCCAATTGAATTCCTGCTACTAGGGCTTCGTATTCTGCTTCATTATTAGTTGCTTGAAAGTCACAACTAATCGATTGGGGTATTATGTCCCCGTGTGGCGATTTTAGTATGATGCGTAGTCCTGTTCCTCTCACATTTGAAGATCCATCTGTGAAAAAAGTCCACTAACCAGTAGCTTCATCTAAGAGTTTGATTTCTAGATCCACTTCTGTTTGTAAATCACTAATAAAATCAGCCACAAAGTCTGCTAATGCTTGTGACTTAATTGTTGTCCTTGGTTCATAGATTAAATCATAAGTACCGAGTTTTACTGACCATTTTGCCATCCCTCCTAATAGCTCAGGTTTTCTCAATACGGATTTAATAGGATAATTTGTCTTAATGTGGATTCTATGTGTCTCGAAGTAATGCCTAAGCTTGGTTGATGCCATGACCAAAACTAGAATTAGCTTTTCTAAGTGAGAATATCTAGTCTCAGCATCTAGTAGGCATTTACTCACATAGTACACGGGATGTTGTGATCCCTGATGATCCTTAACTAACAAAGCACTTACAGTAGTTTGGGATACTGCTAAGTACAATGATATTGGTTCACCATCTTCTGGTCTCATAAGCAACGGCGGTGAGGATAAATATTCCTTTAGATCCTGAAGTGCCTTCTCATGCTCTTCATCCCGTTGGAACTTCTTATTCTTTTTAAGGATATCATAGAATCCTTTAAATTTTTTAGAGGACCTAAAGATGAATCTGTTGAGTGCAGCTATTCTTCATGTTACTCTTTGCACTTCTTTTATGTTCTTTAGGGATTTGAGGTTTAGGATTGCTTGAATTTGTTCTGGGCTGGCATCTATTCCTCTTTCAGTGACCATATATCCCAAGAATTTTCCTGATCTCACCCCAAAATGACAGTTAGATGGATTAAGCTTCATATTGTAGTGGTCCAGGATATCGAAGGATTCCTGAAGATCCTTAAGGTGGTTCTCAGTATATCTATTTATATATACATACCTCTATATTTACACACACATACGCTTTTGACCTTTTGAAAAAGACCGAACAAATGTTTGAAAAAACCAACAATGAAATCAAACCTATGACCGGTTTAGATGATTTTTTGTTTTGAAACCAGATCATTAACATATGTTAATCTTCTATCATTAAAAGAGATATGCACAACCAACTTTACAAAATAGATACAAAAGATACACTTAAAACTAAAAAAAATAATTAAAATATACTTTAGTTAATTTTGTATCTATTTTAATGTATAATTAAAATTTAAAAACTATTAATTTTTAACATAATTCTATAAGTTATGTTTTACAATAATCAAAATCAAACTTAAATATCTTATATTTTTTAAAGAATAAATGTCATGTATTAATTCTTATTACATCTCAATCTTCTTTTAACGAAATGAAATTTAAATCCATTTTATCACATAGGTTACAAAACATAAATTTAAAATTTAAAAACTTTGAATTATATTTAGAATAGAGTATTTTGTTTTTGCATATCTTTTAATAACATAACCAAAATTTATAAGGTATTCATTTTTAACACAATATATATCATAAATATATTTTAATTGCATAACATTTTGTATTCAAAACTTAAATCTATGTAATACATCGATTTATAACCTAGCATGTGTGTGTAGGGATTGGATCCACTAAAAAAAGATTTTTTCTTAAGAGTGAGAGGCAATAACAGTTTGACAAGTGACATGCTAAAAATTTAAAAACAAATATCCAGTACAAAAAAACAAAATCTAGCACAAAAAACAAACAAAATCTAGTACAAAAAATCAAAAATATAGTACAAAAAAATCTAGTACAAAAAATAAAAATTTAACAAAAAAAGATAAGAATTTAGTACAAAAAATGTAAAAATGTAGTAAAAAATGAAAGTACAATACAAAAAACACAAATCCAGTACAAAAAAGAATCTAGTACATAAAAATAAAAATTTAGTACAAAAAATTAGATATTATACTAAAATTATCGTGTCACATGTCAAACTTTCACTACTACAAAAATACTCTTTAATGGGTCAAATTATATATTTTAAAGCAGTTCAAGATTGAACCGTTGTAAAAAAGAATTTAACCGCTCTAATTTAAACCTATTTAAAACACTTAAATATTTATAAATTATACAGCGGTTATAGGTATTTACGACGGTTAAATAACATGAATTTGATATCATTTACGGTGTTTCAATTATTAAATATAAATTTCGTTTTTTTTAAATATATTTACAACGTTTCAAGACATGATATCTTTGTTTACATATTTAATTACTCTTTAACAGCCGTCAATTCATAAAAAAATATTTAATTTAAATTTGCTTCAAAACCATTTTAAATGGGAGCCGTTGTTTTTGAGGTATTAGTTAATTCCATGGGATTTTTTTCCAAATATATTGCACCTAATTAATAAATGGCTAAATTCGAATTTTTTTATAATATATTTGGTTCATTTACAACTGTTCATAGGTTCAAAGGAAAATGTAATTAAATTAAATTAAATTAAATTGCACGGCCGGTTAAGTAGGATCCTGATCCAAATTTTATTCAATTTTGAATACCAACAAATTCAACCGATGGAGGCACATATTAAAGTTATCTCCGACGTCTATACTAGTTCTCTTATATTGGTTCTCTAAATGTTATATTGGTGAATGATTTATTCAAGCTAATTCTTTCAGGTAACACAATTTTCCTATTATTCATTATTAAGTAATGGTTAAAAAATTTATATTTTGTATGTTTTGTAACAGAACATTAAAGTGAATAAAGCTAGATCCACAACTATTCAGGTATCATCATTCTTTTTTAACTTTTTCATCGGATTTAGAAACGTTTTTAGATTGTCCCCTTTTTCGTGATGGTTTCTTGATTGTTTTATCTCGTTTTAGGATAATCACTTTAGGTTTATTAATTCACATCATATATGTGTGTGTGTATTTTTATTTTTGTTTATTCATTGTTTATTTATGTCAGATGGATCGTAACAATTGGATGTATAAAATTGGACGTACTAACCCGTTATTTGTGATCGGCTTACAAAGTTTCCTTAAGACTGCTGAAGATAATTGTTTGAAAAAAGGAAATGAATACATTCCGTGTCCTTGTATGGAATGTAAAAATTTTACTGAATTCAAGGAAATAAAGGAAATCGAGTATCATTTGTTTAAGAATTGGTTTATGTTTAATTATACTTGTTGGTCAAAACATGGGGAATCATTTGCTAGCCGTAGCAGGTCTTCAATCAATATAGACAGTAACAATGTCGAGAATGATGATTCTTATATCAGTGATGATGATAATGACAATTTAAATGTGGACAATGATAGTTTAAATGACATGCACAATGATCTTGAAACTAATATAGGTGACAATGATCAAGAAGAACTTCAACACATGTTTGCAGATTCAGAAAAACCATTATATGTTGGTTTTGATAACTTTTCTAAACTTAGTGTTGTACTAAAACTCTTTAACTTAAAGTCGAGCTACGGATGGAATGATAAGAGTTTTACAAGTTTATTAGTTATTTTACATGACATGCTTCCTAAAGATAATGAGTTACCAACATCATTATATCAAGCCAAAAAAATGATTTGTCCAATGGGATTGAAAGTTAAAAGAATTCATGCTTGTCCAAATGATTGTATGTTATACAGAAATGAGTTTGAGAAAAGTCACAAATGTGTTACTTGTGGTGCATAAAGGTATAAGAGGAAAAGTGAAACTGATGAATATGATGACATGTGACAAAAAATGCATGGCCGACTAAATTAGTGTGGTATTTCCCCATCATATCAAGATTAAAACGTTTATTTTCTAACGCTAAAGAATCAAAATTATTACAATGGCATTCAGATGCGCGTAAAGATGATGGAATGTTAAGACATGTAGCAGATTCACCTTAGTGGAGAAACATTGATTATAAGTTTCCTGATTTTGGTAAGGAGGTTAGAAATATCCGTTTTCGTCTTAGTTCTGATGGTATTAATCCTTTCAGAAACATGAGTAGCCGTCATAGTTCTTGCCAGGTTCTTCTCTGCATCTACAATCTTCGGCCGTGGTTATGCATGAAACGAAAATTCATAATGATGTCGTTGTTAATTCAGGGCCCAAATCAACCTGGCAATGACATTGATGTTTACTTGTCTCCTTTGATTGATGACATGAAAACACTATGGAGTACAGGGGTAGACGTTTATGATGCTTATAAAAAGGAGGATTTTAAGATGAGAGCTATGATTTTTTGCACCATAAGTGATTTCCAGCATACGCCAGTTTGTCAGGATATAGTACGAAAGGTAAACAAGCTTGTCCAGTATGTGAAGATGAAACAAGCTCCATATATTTAACATATTCCAAAAAAACTGTGTATATGGGACATTGACGATTTCTTCCACCAAATCACCGTTATTGAAGGAAAACTAAAGAGTTCGATGGAAAAACCGAGCTAAGAAGGGTTAGGAAGGGTTTCGATGCATTTTCACGAGTTGAAAATATGAAGACTGTATTGGGAAAAAGAAGTCGTACTGAAATACGAGGCAATCGAAGAAAGAGGTCAATTTTCTGGGATTTACCTTATTGGATATTTTTGGAAGTTCGACATTGCCTAGATGTTATGCATATTGAAAAAAATGTATGTGATAGTTTGTTGGGCTTATTGTTAGATATTCCTGGGAAAAGTAAAGATGGTATTAATGTTCATAAAGACATGGAAGAAATGGGAATGCGTAAAGAGCTTGCCCCAGTTGAGAGAGCTAATGGCATTTATCTGCCACCCACGTGGCCGCGTGTTATACCATGTCAAAAGTAGAAAAAACAAAGTTTTGTAAATTCTTGTATGATATTAAAGTTTCATCTAACTATTCTGCAAACATTAAAATGTTGGTGTCGATAAAAGATTGTAAAATGCTTGGTATGAAATCTCATGATTGTCATGTTTTGATGACACATATGATTCCTATTGCAATTCGTGGATTGTTACCGGAGAATGTCCGAAATACAATCACAAAAATTTGTTTGTTTTTTAGCATGATCCACTCAAAGGTTATTGATCCCGAAGTCTCGGATGAATGGCAAAAGGAAATTATTATTACCATTTGTGAACTTGAGATGTATTTCCCACCGTCTTTTTTTTGATACAATGGTTCATCTAGTGATTCATATCGTAAGAGAGATTAAGATATGTGGTCCTGTATTCCTATGTTATGTGTACCGATTTGAAAGATTTATGGGTTTCATAAAAGGTTATGCAAGAAACCGTAATCGACCAGAGGGAATTATTGTTGAAGGATATACTTCCGAAGGGATGATCGAGTTTTGCACAGGTAATGATATATTGATATCATAACATTTTGATTAAATTCAGATATGTTAATTACAATTTATAATGTAATATATAATTCACAGGTTTTTTTAGAAGATGTCAAAAATATTGGTGTAAATCAAAAACTTACAACGATGATATTTCTTAAACGATGATAATTTTCACAAACTCAAAAAAGAACATAGTGTTCTAAATGTGTTACAATGATGTTAAAAAAAAATCCAAGATTTGGCTTCATCTTGGCAAAGTTATTTGGGTTATTGCTTTAAGAGTGGGTTATTGTTTGAACACTTCCCTATATATATATATAAGGCTCATAAGAAAACTACTTATTTTGGAGAAAACCAAAAAAACTCATATATACTTACTAATAAATTTTAAAAAGAAATCATATTTTTTTTATCATAAGTTTAAAAATGTTATAATAATAAATAAAATTTTGATATATGTAAGCACGAAATTACGTATAAGAAATTCAAAACTTTACGTATTTAACTTATAAAGTCACATATATGTAACTAGTATGTGTAACATACAAGTTATATATATGTAATAACATGAAATACATTTTTTTAATTTCTTTCTTTTTTGTATATTTCTTACCTTATAATAATAGAAATAAAAATGAAAAAAAATAATTGACATTGATTGTCATTAGTTTTCTTAGTTTTCTCCGATATAATTTTTTTTTAAAGGAACTCTCCCCTATTTATAGGTTAGTGTTCAAATGAAAACCTTTATATGGAGCTATAAGTCATTAACTAACACATCTAATTGTTAATTTATAAATAAATTCATAAGATCATGTCATGTGTCACAAACTTTTTTTTTAATATGTAAGGGTATTTAAAACATTTGTATCATTTCAAAGAAAAGAAACATGGTGTTGACATGTGTTACCAACTAATGTATTTTAATCAATATAATTTTTTATTTAAAGTTTATCCCTTTATTTTTTATACATACATAACTTTTTTATGATATATTATTTTTTTTATAGAAATTGAACCATTAAACTCGTATTATTTTTCTCTTTAATTCCGCTATAATCTTGACTATGTTTTTTATTTTATTTCCGAATGCTTGTATTCACATTAATGTAACAAGTATAAACATTACATATTTTTTTGAATTTTTGACAATATTAGATTACATCACTATAATTAAATGAATGATATAATCAGATGTGTCTAACATGTTTGTTACATCATTGTAATTAAAAAATGATACAACGTAACACACATTTTACTTCACAAAATGTAAACCAAAATTTGTTTTAACTCTTTATAACAATGTAAGTTTTAGTTGATTTTAGACTCAAAATTTACAGTTTACGCTGTTGTAAGAATCATAAACATAACATATTAGTTTGAATTTTTTTTGACAATAATACATTACATCAATGTAATAAAATAAATGATGAAAGGTAAACCTAACACATTTTTCACATTACTTTAATTAAATAAATAATACGATGTAACCCACATTTTAATTTACAACAATGTGAACCAAAATTCGTTATTACTTGTTGCAAATTTAAAACAAACATATTTTTAATTGACATTGAACTTAAAATTTAAAGTTTATATCAATGTAACGAGCATAAAGATAACACATTATTTTTATGTTTTTTGACAATAGTAAATTACATCACTATAATTAAATAAATGATATATAAGATATGTGTAACACGTTTGTTAATAACTTAAATTAAACATATCATACAAAATAACCCACATTTAATGTACAACAATGTAAATCAAAATTTGTTACAACTAGTTACAAATTTAAGACAAACATAGTTTTTAATTGATTTTGGATTCAAAAACTAAGAGTTTGCATTAATGTAATAAGCATAAATACAACACATAATTTTGAATTATTTTCCTGACAATATTAAATTACATCACTGTAATTAATAAATGATAAGGTGAGCATAACACTTTTGTTACAATACTATAACTAACTAAATGATACAATGTAACTCACATTTTACTTTAAAACAGTGTAAACCAATATTCATTACAGCTTGTTACAATTTTAAGACAAACGTAATTTTTTGTTGATTTTTGAACTCAAATTTGAACATAAATATTTAGATGATTTTGAATTAAATTTGGTCTAGTTTCGGTTAAAACCGAACAAACCGATGAAAAACCAAATAAACCGGTATACAAATACACGGATCTGAATAAACCGAATTCAATCAAATAAATTGTACTCAGCCGTATAAACCGAATTCAACCTTATATATTATAAATAAATATAATAAATCTATATTCAAATTCAGTTTAACCAGTTAACCGATAAATTCAAAAAAATGGAACCAATGATCGAATTCGGAGTTCGATACTATTGTTAGGAACTGAAACGAAAACCGAATTCAGAAATCGGTTCGTTTTTTTTATTACGAATATGGTTCGGTTTTTACGGTTACGATTACAGTTCGGTTTTTTGTTTTAAACGGGTTTCGATTTTTTTGGAACACCCTAGATGATATATTTCAATGTTTATTACATTGATGTAATTACGGATATCTGGAAAAAAATAAAAAATTATAGTCAAGACTATAACGAAATTAAAAAGAAAAATAATACGAATATATTGGTGCAATTTTTATAAAAAAATAGATTGATTAGTGATGCGAAGGGTTGGTAAGGATTCTAAAATGCTTAATTGTATGTTGTTATGTGGTTTGACTTGATTATTTATTCGAAATAGAAGCTACCTTGTGTTCTTGTGTGTTTGTAGGTTGAATGAGGCAAGAAAGTGTTTTTAGATGGAGAACGAGCACCGGGAAGCAAGGGCGAGCACAATCGAAGTTGCAAATGTGCGAAGTAGAGGTCGGGAACTTTGAAGAGGCATATATTAAGCTAGGAGAAGAGTTACGGGACCCATAATATATGAAAATCGTGTTTCTCGACGAGACGGAGCTGAAAATATTAACTGATTGACCATAACTTACGCCTAGGGAGGCGTAACTTACGGTGGGGTTCTGTCCCGTAACTAGAACCGTAAACCAGAGATTTCCAAGCGTAACATGCAGTTACAACATGCAGGTAGGCGTAACTTACGCATAGGGGGCGTAACTTACGCCGGGGGTCGACGGAAAACACCAAACTTTGCGTTTTTTGGGTTATTTAAGGCCAAGATCAACCCTAGTTGACTATCACACCTTAGGAGCAAGTTCTTGGGCGATTTTGGAACATTCTAAAGCCCCGAAACATCAATCCGAACAACAGAATCAAGATTCCATCATGCAATTTCACATGAAGATTGAAGATTGAAGATTCAAGCGTTGAGATGTCCGGTTAAGCTTCTCGTGATCATCTCCAGATGGATAGTTAGGTTTAGTAGTTAAAGTTTACTTTGGATTGTTAAACATTGGTATTAGATTAGTTTTTAATCGATTTACTTTTTTAGTATTGCTTGATTGTTAAACCCTAACGATTGTTTTATTACTTTGCAATTTCAAGTTGGTTAATTTTTATTCATTCATAGTTTGAGTGGATTGGTAATTGATTAAAATATAGTTGTCAAAGCTTTTGTAATCATTGGTTTTGTGAAATTAATAATCAACCGAATCAACAACATCGGTCTAGTTACCGGTTGTCAATAAGGTCTTTAGTTGGTTTCCAAATTCTAGGTGTAGATCAATTCAAGCATAAGCTATGTCTATGTAGTTTCCAATTGACAACTCAAAGTACACTTAACTATTTGATTAACTTGAAATCCAGAGCGATCACCTTTTCCATTAATCGTTTACAAATTCTTGTTTTAATTCTTTTGTTTTAGTTCAAGTTAATTGTTTCTCAATTAAAACCAAAATTTAATATTTTCAAGTTTATTTTTCAATTGCAAGTAGTTAATTAGTTTGTGTTGAAAGTGATTTGCACTTGACTTCTCGTGGATCGATACTCGACGTCCCTATCTAATTGGGTATGAGTGAAAACTCGTATTTTTGATTGGTACTTCGACATCGATCAAATTTTGGCGCCGTTGGCGGGGAGTCGAGCGCAAATTACTTTCAATTACATTTTATTTTGTTATTGTCATATTTACATGGGTTGTTTTAGTGTGCAGGTAAATTAAGGTTTGGATGCATACTATATATTCTAGAAGATCGTCACCACTGAATTTTGATCTAGAAATTGAACGCACCGCTCGTAGGAATCGAGTACTCCACCGGACAGAGCTTGCATCTCCAAATATTCAGAAACATTTGACAATGGAGTATCCACCGAATAACCCTTTGCCTAACGCACCAAGATTTAAGGATTTTTAGAATCCACAAGGTAACACAAATCCACCACCACCTGCTCAACCCCAAAACCAATTTCATTAGATACCTCCCCCTAACCATCATCCTAATGATGACCACCATACTAACACTACTGAGGCAAGACATACTTTTGGAGGAGGGAGTCATAATGGTATGATAGGGAGTGATGAGAATAACATCCACAATTGGGATGATGGATTGAATGGTGGTGATTACAATTTGCATTATGATGATCCTTACGGGTATCCACAACCACAAATACAAAACCCCTACCCCCCAAATCCACAACCATTGAATCAAGGGGGTTATGGTTTCCATCATCAACAACCACAGTACGGGTATCCGCCACAACAACGGTTCAACAGGCCACAAAGACTGCAAGATTAGAACTATGGGCCTGGAATCCCTATGCCTCCTCCAAACATGGGAGTGCCAATGAATTACAATCAAGGCATGGCACATGGACAAGGTGCAACAACGCACTTTAGACCTTCGTTGACTACCAATTCCTCACTGATAGTGACACCTGTTAGGCACGGTAGATCTTTTGAAGTGAGACCAGCGGTATTGTCATCTTTGCCCACATTCCATGGAAGAGCCACTAAGGAACCATATCAGCACTTGCAAGAGTTTGAACAATTCTGTCAAGTCACGGGTGGCCAAGGATTTTCAGCATATGAAGTTAAGTTAATCCTCTTCCCGTTTACTTTGAAAGATAGAGCTAAGGAGTGGTTTTCTACACTACCAGCAGCAAGTATTTATACTTGGGTAGAAATGCAACAACAGTTGTTAAGTGAATTCTATACAATGAAGAAGACAACTAAAGCTCGGGCTGCCATTAGGAATTTCAAACAGAAAGGTGGAGAGTTGTTCCATGAGGCTTTTACTCGGTTCAAAGATATGTTGAGGAAATGCCCACATCATGGGATCAATATGTGGGAGTTATTAGTTGCATTTTATGATGGAATGTCATCTGAAGACATTCGAGATATCAACTCCCAAAGTAATGGGACATTCTTGTACAATCATGTACAAGTGGATTAGGACATGCTTAAACGCATGAGCACTACTTCAAAGAGGTTAGAACAATCTAACAAGCGGTCAAAGCATGAGTCAGTTAATGGTGCAGCTACACAACTAAGTGAAGAGCAACTGGAGGTCATGGCACAAAAGATGGCCAAATTAGCAGGATTGGGAAATGATAACAACAAATCTGAAAATGTCTTTAGTGTTTGTGGTGGATGTGGAGAGATTGCACACAAGGCAAGCCAATGCTCAGCTCAGTTTGGTCAAACAGAAGAAGTGAACCAAGTGTATGGAGATATGAATTCCAACACTTATCATTCGGGGTTTGCGTAACCATCCAAACATTAGGTATGGTAACACTTCAAATCAAATGAACCCCAACTTCCAAGCACCCAACAATCAAGAAATCAACAGCAGTTTAATTACCAACAAGGGTACAATCAAGAGGGTTGTCAAAGGCAATATCAAGGGAATCAAAACTAAGGGTTTCAAGACAATTATAGGCAACCATCTCCACAACAAGCAAATCAACAAGGTGGATCAACATCTACTTCTGAAGCCTCAAAGATTGATGAGATATTCGAAATGTTGAAGGAAATGAAGAAGGAGAATGAGATGAGAGACAAAGCTTTCAATGCATTGAACAAGCAAGTGGGGAAAATGGCTGAAGATTTGGCAAAGAGGAATCCCGGAACATTGCCTAGTGATACAAAGGTAAACCCAGCTCATCAAGATTATCTTCCAAGCATGCTCAGGTAACGTTTATGATAACAAAGTTGATGCTCCACCAACCTTTGTAGAAGGTGTGGTGGAGGATATTGATGAGGATAAGGAGAGTGATAGTGAGGAGACACCTATTGCATCTAAACCGGTTTCTAAACCTGAATTTGTTTCTAATAAAATAACCAAGGGGGCCTTTTCCCGCGGCCTTGGTAAAACCGGATCTTTCTAACAAAACAAAAGGGGGCCAACAACAAGATGAGATGTGGGAAGTTTTCAAACAAGTTAAAATCAATCTCCCTTTGTTAGATGCAATCAAACAGGTGCCTGCCTATGCTAAGTATTTGAAGGAACTTTGCACATAGAAAAGGCAACATAAGTTGCCTAAGAAGTTTGATGTTAATGTGCAAGTTAGTGCTATTTTATCTGGGGCTCTTCCGCCTTTGATTTCTATTCAAATTGGTGATTTTACAAGTGAAAGGGCATTGTTGGATGTTGGTGCTAATATTAGCATCCTCCCTGGAAGTCTTAATGACCAATTTGACTTTGGTCCACTTCAGAAAGCTGACACCACAGTTGTGCTAGCTGACTTGACTCCTAAACTTCCAAGGGGGTGTTAACGGATGTGATTGTCAAGTTGGAAGACTTCTACTACCCGGTGGATTTCTTAGTGTTGGATTATGTGTCAGGTATTCAGGGTAGGCAACCGGATGTCTTTTTGGAAAGGCCATTTCTGGCCACTGCTCATGCCCAAATCAATTGTGTTGATCGCACGGTTGATATGACATTCGGTAACCAAAAGTTGCGTATGAATATGTTTTCTCCTGTTACTAACCTTTCTACTCATGACACATGTTTTATAGCAGGTATTATTGACAGCTGTGTTCCTTTCTATGATCCTGTAGTGAACAAGGAAAACATAGGAGAGGTGTTTTCTGTGTTTGACAGGTTGGAGAAGGAACATATGCAAGAATTGATGGATGCTGAGAAGGAGGTAGAAGTGAAAGCTACACAAGAGGGTAGACCACCATGGTCTTGTCATCAAGAGAAGATTCCAGATTCATGGAACAAGGAGTTTAAACCTTCATTGGAAGAACCACCAGAGCTTGAGTTGAAGGAGTTGCCAACACATCTCAAATATGTGAATCTGGGAGGCAACAAGACATTACCGGTCATCATTGCTTCCGATTTGACTGAGGAGCATGAAAGAGCACTTATTGAGGTGCTATTAAGTTACAAATAAACAATTAGATGGACAATAGCGGATCTAAAAGGTATAAGCCCATCCATTTTCATGCACAAGATCATCACTGAGCCGGAGGCCAAGCCATATCGAGACACACAAAGGAGGCTTAACCCCAACATGAGAGAAGTGGTAAAGAAAGAGGTACTCAAGTGGCTAGATGCAGGTATCATATTCCCTATTTCTGATAGCACTTGGGTGAGTCCTACACAGATAGTTCCAAAGAAATCAGGTATCCAGGTAGTACAAGGGGATGATGGCGAGCAAATCGCAACCCGGCCAGTAACCGGGCGGCGTGTGTGCATTGATTACAGAAAATTGAATGCCTCCACATCTAAGGATCACTTTCCTTTACCGTTCATTGACCAAATTATTGAGCGCTTATCAGTTCAGAAATTCTTTTGTTTTCTTGATGGTTATTCTGGTTATAATCAAATTGCTATTCATCCGGATGATCAACATAAGACTACGTTCACTTGCCCTTATGGTACTTTCGCATTTAGGAGAATGCCATTTGGTTTGTGTAATGCCCCTGACACCATTCAAAGGTGTATGATGAGTATCTTTTCAGATATGGTGGGGGAGTCTTTGGAAATTTTCATGGATGACTTTTCAATATTTGGTTCCTCATTTGACAAATGCCTTAATCAATTAACCAAAGTTTTGAAAAGATGTGTGGAAACTAATTTGGTCTTAAGTTGGGAAAAGAGCCATTTCATGGTTCGTGAAGGGGTGGTCTTGGGTCATGTAATCTCTGAAAGAGGGATGGAGGTGGACAGGGCTAAAATAAATGTTATTTCTACATTGCCACCCCCGACAAATGTTAAGGGCATTCGTTCTTTTCTAGTACATGTCGGGTTTTATAGAAGGTGTATAAAAGGCTTTAGTGTCATAACAAAACCTTTGTGTAACTTGCTTTTAAAAAGATGTCCCTTTTGAATTTGATGAGGAGTGTTTGAAATCATTCAATTTGCTTAAACAACAACTTGTGGCAGCCCCAATCTTGCAATCACCGGATTGGTCCCTTCCTTTTGAGATCATGTGTGATGCAAGTGATTATGCAGTTGGGGCTGTCTTGGGACAACGGGTTGACAAGAAACCCGTGGTGATCTACTACGCAAGCAAAACTCTTTCTGATGCACAATTGAATTACACAACAACTAGAAAAAGAGTTTCTTGCAGTAGTCTTTGCATTAGATAAATTTAGATCATATATTTGTGGTAGTAAAGTTATTATCTATTCTAACCATAGTGCTGTCAGGTACTTGATGGAGAAGAAGGATGCAAAGCCAAGGTTGATTCGTTGGATTCTGTTGTTATAAGAATTCAACTTGGAGATTAGTGACAAGAAGGGGTGTAAGAACGTGGTGGCAGACCACTTATCTCGGTTACAACCTACGGAGAATGACACCTCACTCGCAATTAATGACACATTCCCAGATGAGCATTTTATGTCTATTTCTACTTTGCCTTGATATGCTAACATTGTGAATTATAAAGTGATAGGTCAAGTGCCGAAGCATTGTGTAAAGAAGAAGCGACTGCAATTCTTTTCAAAAGTCAAGCAATACATTTGCGATGAGCCAGACCTGTTTAAAGTGGGAGTGGATCAAGTGATTAGAAGATGTGTGCCCGATGAGGAGATTCCAAGCTTGCTAGAGCATGTGCATTCCTTTGCATGTGGTGGCCATTTCAGTGGACACAAAACATGGCACAAGATTTTGACTAGTGGTTTCTTTTGGCCAACCATCTTTAAAGATGCTGCCGAATTTTCCAAACGTTGTAATAGATGTCAACAATTGGGCATCATCTCAAAGAGGAATGAGATGCCCTTACAACGGATTTTAATTGTTAACATATTTGATGTATGGGTCATCGATTTCATGGGCCCGTTTCCAAATTCGTGTGGTAACTATTACATCTTGGTGGCGGTCGATTATGTGTCTAAGTGGATTGAAGCAATTGCCACCAAGACTAATGACCACTCCGTTGTATGCAAGTTTGTGCAAACAAACATTTTTCAAGATTTGGAGCTCGCCGTGTTATCATTAGTGATAGGGGTACTCATTTCAAAAACATTCAATTTGCAAAATTGCTTCAACGGTATGGAGTTAACCACCGAATTGCAACACCTTACCACCCACAGACAAGTGGACAAGTTAAAGTGTCAAATAGGCAGATAAAGGAGATCTTGCAAAAGACGGTTCGACCTGACCGTAAGGATTGGTCTAACAAACTCAATGACGCCTTGTGGGCATACCGAACCGCCTTCAAAACGCCTATTGGCACAACTCCATATTAATTGGTTTATGGGAAGGCTTGTCATTTACCGGTTGAGTTAGCACATTGAGCTTTATGGGCTGTGAAAGAGGTTAATCTTGATTATGATGCTGCATGTAAACAAAGGAAGTTGGATTTGTGCGAATTAGAGGAACTGTGGGACGAGGCTTACGAGTGTGCATCTGCATATAAAGACAAATTCAAGAAAGTTCATGATGCAAAACTAAGGTTGCAAAAGTTTGAAGTCGTCAAAAGGTGTGGTTATATAACTCGAGGTTGAAGTTGTTTCCGGGCAAGCTTAAAAGCAAATTGATGGGTCCATACTCCATTGTGCGCATCGGTAACTATGGTGATATCGAGATAGAAGACTTTGATGATCACATACGACAAGTGGTTAATGGTCATAGTTTGAAGCCATATTTGGAAGCAACGGCTTTTCAAGGAGCATCAAAGGAATCGGTGAGCTTTGTTACGAGCTCACCCGATTATGTGGACGTCTGAGGTTCAGGCAACCTCAGGAGAAATCCCGAGTTGTATAGTTTGTACATCTTTGTTTTATTTTTCTTTTATGTTCTTTTCGTTATGATGTTCTTTTTGGTTTCATTTTTTTTGGTTAAGTTTTCTAAAACACAAATTGTTTTTCAACAAGGGGTGTCCAGTTTCTTTTTCGTAGATGTGTGCTTAAGTGTGAGCATGTTGAGGTCAACACGATTTTTGTGAAGGGGTGGGTCGGTTTAGTAATGTATTGGTTAATGGGTCGTTAACATAACTTTGGTGAAAAAAAGGGTTAAGCATAGGGTTGATTAGTTAGTAGGGTATGGTTTATTTTGTTTTTAATTTTTGGTTTTTACGTTAGTAGGTTAGGATAGCTTTGGTTTTGTTTTTATTTTTGTTTTATTATTTTATTTTATTTTTAGATTTTTAATTAGTTTTAAGTATAGTGGATATTTATTATAAGTCATTTTTATAAGGTTAAAAAAAATTAGCCGGCGTAACTTACGGTGGAAGCCGGCGTAGCTTACGGGAGCATCAGACTTGCGGCGAGACCCTGCTGTCTTATGGTACACCTACGGCCTCATCAACCCAGGCATAAGTTACGGCCCTGGGAGGCGTAGCTTATGCCAGCCCCATTCATAGCCACTTTTTTTTTTCTTTTTTGTATCTTTCGGCCCATGCCCCACTCAAAATGGTAAAAATAGCCGATTCTCACTTAAAACAACCGAAATGTCTCACATTCCATTCATCTTTTCACCATAATTCACCTGCCCTCTATCACCTAACCCTCCATTTCTTTCCATCACCATCATCTTCTTCCCCAAAACTTCATAACCACACCATAAACCCTAACTTTCTCATTCCTTCATCAAATCGAGCAAGTAAGTAGTCGATCTTGAGTGTTTTTCGACGAGGAATAAAACCCAGGTGTTGGTTTCACCCGATTCGTAGCCGTTCGAAAGATATCAGTAGCTGCACTTACGAGCCCTAATTTTCAAGTTGGGGATTTTTGGTTTTTTGAGCTAGTCTTTCAAATTCAACACATTTCTCACTCATTAAGCTTCAAAGGGACGTGGTTTCTATTTATTTGAGTTATGCTCATGAATGGTGCAAGGTGTGACATGATTTTTTTACTTAAAATTGACTTGAGTTCATTGAATGGCATTGGTAAAGTAGTGGATACAACTAACACTCCCCACATTATTGTTGCTAAGGCTAGGGCTTTTGAATTGTAGTCAATAACATGAGTAAAATGGTCATGGGGGGTGGTTAACAAATGCTTAGTATCCATGGGAAAGTAGTGGGGGATGAATTGCTTTTGGAACACATGATGATAATGATGGTTATCTTAGATTGCTCATAGCGGATTTGCAAGTGATGTGTTTTGAATTAATGGACCAAACTAAAACCCAGTTTACATATCAAATAGCCAAAGCTTTAAACAAGTGTGGGGAGATGTTTGTTATTACATTTACATGCATTAAATTGGTATGTTTGCTTGTGTGTTGTTGTGCAGATGGTGCGAACAAAACAACCAACTGGGAAAGGCAAAGGAAGAGCCAAAGCCTCATCATCAAGGCAACCAAGTCAGCCTCTTGCACAAAGGCGTCGCATAGATAACTCAGATGAGGAAGAAGATCAAAGAGGACTGAAACCCATCTGGGGTGGAGGTCCATTGTCAGGAATGGACCCCGAGTGGCAATTGAAGTTATTTAAAGATAAGATGAAGGAGTTAAAAACATACAGTGAAGGGTTTGTGTGTGAACGGGTGGTAGATCGGGATCATTTTGCACCATTTGGACTAGTTAAGTATTTTGATGATCTAGGATGGGGGCGGTCATTAACTTTGAGGAAATGAAAGTAGAAAGGCTCTACATGAAATTGATTGAAGAATGGGTGGGAACTCTCACCATTGATTGGGGAACCGACCCCCAAGCACACTAATACTTATTGGGACAATTGAGGGAGTACAAGTAGTGATGTCACGAGAGAATCTGAATCACATTGCTCGGTTTGACTCTAAGCCCAGCAATGAGTATGTTTATCCTTCTGCGGAGGATCTGCAATCTAAACCGGCTCTGCATCCCACTTGGTCCACAATGCTACAAACTATCTTTGAACCTAGGAAGGAGACTACAATGCGGAGGAACAATTTGAATATTGAGGCTAAACTATTATTGGTCATCATTCACAAGAATGTGGTCCCACGCAGGGAAGATAAAACGATGGTGAGACACCCTGAGGAGAGAGCCTCCTTTGATCAAGGAACAAGGAGTGGAGAGTTGAGGCGAAGAGAGCCACAAAGGTTGTATGAGAGGAATGAACAATAGAACCGACTTCATGCATACAACTTTCAGATAGATATCAGTCATCGAGTTGATGACGCACATATGTGACGCATGCATGAGGAGTGGCATGCTGGGCAACCGGTGGTGAGACACCCACCGGTAACTGATTACGCTTCATTGGACCCATATGATGGGTCAGTTAGGTACCCACAGGCGCAGGTGCATCATTCAGAGTGGTTGGACCCCTATCAGAATCAACAACAGTAGCAAGGCACCGAAGGATCATCTTCCTCTTTCAGTTTCGGAGACATGCAGGCTATGATGAACTCCATATTTGGACCACCACATCCGCGCTATTATTAAGCACTCACTGATTATTCAGGTCCATGTGCTTTACTCATTTGTGACTTGTGAATTGTTGGGTTTATAACTCTGGGTGGCAGGTGGAGTTTGGAAACAATTTGTGTTTGTACTTTCATTTTGTTTGTCTTTTTGTGTTTGTTTAGTTTAAAGTCAAGTAGTTTACTTTGGGGAAGGTCACGAAAAGACTTGGTGGACAATTTCATACATTTTTGGGTGAATTGCATACTATCACACATTGAGGACAATGTGACTCAAGTGTGGGGAGGGGAATGGTTGCAAGGAAAGGTGTCACATATCACATGTCTTAAAAATCTTGAAAATTTTTTCAAAAATGTCCTCGTAAGCGAACCGGATTGAACATAAAAACTTGATTTGAAAGGCACTAATGGATATCTATTAAGGAAAGGATAAAGGTTTTCAAACATGGTTATTCCTTTAAGTTTCATGAGAGTTTTGTTGACAAATGGTTTTGGAAAAACTTAAAGAATTGCCTAATTAAGGATATTATGTTTTGAGGTAATTGCATATGTTGCATGTCGGTAACCTTATTCTTCCATATATGTGTGAGATTTTGAGCCGTAGAGTGTAATAATTGTGAGGTGAATTTCATTTGTTGAGAGTGACCGGTAGTTGAGGATTGTGATAGAACTTGTGTGTTTTGATACATGCTGAAACCTTAAGTGAATAAGTGCACCGAAATGAGAAGGCATTAGGATTAAACGAATCTTTCCTTGTTAACTCGTTATAAACATGTTCAACCCCCTAGTTAGACATTTTTGAGCCCGTGTTGTGTACAAAAAGTTCCCTTTATTTGTTCAACCCTATAGCCGAGTATGAAAGAAAATCTTATGAAAAATGTGATGCGAATCCAACTATGAAAAAAAAAGAAGAAGAAAAAGAAAAAGAAAAATAGAAGTCATGGTGAAAATAAAGACAATGTATCGTGGTAATACGAATGTCATTGGTTTAAGTGTATTAGTTGGATTCTTCATCTTATTGCCCACTAAATAGCCTATACCCTTCCCCTAGCCAAAGCCAAAAGGCCGAAAAGACCTTTGATTGGTGCATTATTTAACGTTATGGTAGAGGTGTGATTGACATACTTATGTTTACAGGACTCAATACCTGGTTGTGAGTGATAGAGTTCCTAGCACATTCTTTGCTAGTGTCCATAAACCGAGAGGAGTGGCTCATTGTGAGAGGTGTGTAACATGTGTAAGAGTTTTTAAGGCATGTATTTTTGGTTAGGCAAGTCTTGTTTTGGTTAAAAATTGCAACTTATGTTTGTCAGCATGTAAACCTCGATTGTGTCGATCTATGGAATGAGTATGTTTTGGGAACCATAATCTATAACTTGGTAGAGATAGCAAGAGTGTGTTGTAGAAAAGTTTAGTAATGTTCATAAAGTTTGCTTGAGGGCAAGCAAAAAGATAAGTGTGGAGATGTGATGCGAAGGGTTTGGTAAGGGTTCTAAAATGCTTAATTGGATGTTGTTGTGTGGTTTGACTTGATTATTTACTCGAAATAGAAGCTACATTTTGTTCTTGTGTATTTGTAGGTTGAATGAGGCAAGAAATTGTTTTTAGATGGAGAACGAGCGCCGAGAAGCAAGGCCGAGCACAGTCGAAGTTGCGAATGTGCGAAGTAGAGGTCGGGAACTTTGAAGAGGCATATCTTAAGCTAGGAGAAGAGTTACGGAACCCATAATATATGAAAATCGTGTTTCTCGATGAGACGGAGCTGAAAATGTTAACTCATCGACCGTAACTTACGCCTAGGGGGCGTAAATTACGGCGGGGTGATGTCCCGTAACTAGAACCGTAAACCAGAGCTTTCCAGGCGTAACATGCAGTTCCAACATGCTGGTAGGCGTAACTTATGCCTAGGGGGCGTAACTTACGCCGGGGGTCGACGAGAAACACTAAACTTTGTGTTTTTTGGGGTATTTAAGGCCAAGATCAACACTAGTCGACTATCACACCTTGGGGGCTAGTTCTTGGGCAATTTTGGAGCATTTTGGAGCATTTTAAAGCCCGAAACATCAATCCGAACAGCAAAATCAAGGTTCCATCATGCAATTTCACATGAAGATTGAAGATTCAAGCGTTGAGATGTCGGCTAAGCTTCTCGTGATCATCTCTGGATGGATAGTTAGGTTTAATAGTTAAAGTTTACTTTGGATTGTTAAACATTGGTATTAGATTAGTTTTTAATGAATTTACTTTTCTAGTATTGCTTGATTGTTAAACCCTAACGATTGTTTTATTACTTTGCAATTTCAAGTTCAAGTTGGTTACTTTTTATTCATTCATAGTTTGAGTGGATTGATAATTGATGAAATTGAGTTGTCAAAGCTTTTATAATCATTGGTTTTGTGAAATTAATAATCAACTGAATCAACAACATCGGTCTAGTTACCGGTTGTCTATAAGCTCATTAATTGGTTTCCAAATTCTAGGTGTAGATCAATTCAAGCATAAGCTATGTCTATGTAGTTTCCAATTGACAACTCAAAGTACTCTTAACTGTTTGATTAACTTGAAATCCAGAGCGATCACCTTTTCCATTAATCGTTTACAAATTCTTGTTTTAATTCGTTTGTTTTAGTTCAAGTTAATTGTTTCTCAATGAAAACCAAAATTCAATATTTTCAAGTTTATTTTTCAATTGTAAATAGTTAATTAGTTTGTGTTGAAAGTGATTTCCACTTGACTTCTCATGGATCGATACCCGACTTCCCTATCTAATTGGGTAGTAGGACTTGAGTGAAAACTCATATTTTTGCTTGGTACTTCGACATCGATCAATTAGAATATATTAGTTGGTGACACATGTAACCACCATATTAATCCATCTTTTTCATATAATACAAAATGTCTTAAATGCCCTTTTATATTAAAAATATATATATGGACACATGGCACGATTTGATGGACTTGATTTTTAAATTAACTAATTAGATGCTAGTTAATGGGTTATTGCTCTATCTAAGTATTCTTATATGATCACAATCCTGTATATATAAATATATATATACACACTTTATAATATAAGAGTAACAATTTTGCTACTTGTCACATTCTTACATCACCATTGTCACATGTCACCTTATTACACTACTATTATCACTTGTCAACACCTTATCATTCCACTCAATTCTCTCTTTAATTAAATAATTATATTATCTCTCTTATTAAATAAATTCTTTCTTTTATTAAATAATTACAATACTAATAACTAATATATTATTTATCTTGTATTATATAAAATTTTTTATAAAATATGAACTTTTCTAAAAGCAAAATTTGTAAAGTAGGAAATATTTTATTTTCAAAAAACAAAATTTATGTAAAAAAACAAGTTATCTTAAAAAATGATTTTTTTTAAATAAAATATATTATAAAAAGAGTTTTTAAACAATGAGATTTTTATCATCCAATGACATTTTTTATTTTTTTTAAATCTAAAGTAATAAAAATGATAGAGAAAGTTACATTTTTGGTCCGTTATCTTTAAAACTAAGTTAAATTGGGTCATTTAACTTTAATAACTACAAAAATTATATTTTATATTATTGATTTATAAAATTTAGTTTTAATATAATAAAAACTGAAGTTTTTAACGTTAGTTATTTTAAAGATATGTATAGTGATTAAAGTTTTTAATTATTTTTTTATCACTGAAAACATTTATTAATATGTAAATTAATCATTTATTATCATAATATTGTTTTATAATAACTAAATTTTCATTACTAATTATTTAATATTTAATATTAAATCTGTGTAATACACGTGTTAATAAACTAGTATATATATATAGGGAAAAGATAAAATGAAGACCCCAACGTAGTGTGAAAACCATGTAAAAATAATGTAAAAAACGTTTTTTTTTATTTTTTTACAAATTTGTAACATTGTTTGATGCATTTTTATAAGAAAATAAAAAAATGCAGAGTAATATTTAAAAACTAATAATTTATAAACCCTCATAAAACATACGTAACACTGCGCCCACATGTTACGAATGTCTTACATGTTTTTACAAAACATTTTTTAAAAAATAACTATTCGGTGTTTTTTAAATTTTTTTATAAAAATGTGTCAAATAATATAACAAATCTGTAAAAAAGTAATAAAAAAGCGATTTTTTACATGGTCTTCATAGTTTTCAAACTAAGAAGATGTTTTCAAATTATATATATATATATATATGAAAGTAGAGTTTTTTTTTCCAAAAGGATGTTGATGAGAAAATTATTTATCAAAATGGGTGTTTTTCATTTATTTTCTTTATTTTTAACTAATTTATTATATCATATTACCATTTTCCTATTTTTTAAATCAATTCAATTTAGTGACTTTAGTTTTTTCTATTTTGATTGAATCAAAAGAATTAATATAAACTAGTTAAAAATATAGAAATAAATAAAAAATACTCTTTTTGGTAAATATATTTCAAATCACTCATTTTGATAAATAATTTTTGTAGCAACACTCTTTTAGGAAAAAGACTATTGAAAGTATGTGTACCGATACATACAACACGTGATGATTATTTGTTCGTCGTGATGCATGCAATGATGCAAGTGCTACTACTAACTTTATATCAATGTTTTCATAACCGGACCAGATACCGGTCGGACCGGATTTAAGAACCGGATGATTTTATAAACATTTTATAAATATATATATATATAAAAAATAAAAAAAATAAAAAAAATAAAAAAAATTTAAAAACCCGGTTCAACCACCGGTCCGACCGGCCGGTCCACCCAAAAACGGCTCAAAACCCTTAACCGGACCGGTCGACCCACCGGTTCCCGGTCCGACCGGCCGGTCCGGTCCGGTTTTCAAAACACTGCTTTATATCAATATAAATGCTACTGTATTCATTAACTATCAGATGAGACAAAAGAATTGTCACATCTATCTATCAACTTTAATAAATAAAAGTTTTTAGTGACACTTGTTATGTTCCTAAAACACTTTAATTTTGTTTTTTCCCTTCTCTCTTTCTTATTAAATGCATGTTTTGAATTAAGAAAAAAAAAGACTTTTTAATACATTAAAAATATATTAATATAAAAAAACGTTTTTTAAAAAAAACCAAATTATTATAAAATACTGAATTTTCAAGAAAATTAAAACAAAAAAATTTAAAGAAACAAAATTTGAAAAAACTATAGTGTTTAGAAAAATAATATAATTGTTTTATATTAAAAAACCGTCTTATATTGTTTAAATTTAATTGGTAATTAATTATATTTTTTTATTCATTCCATGTAATATACGGAGTACCAACCTAGTACATACATATATATAGGATTGTTATCCTATAATTAGGGGTGTGCATAAAACCAAAAAAACCGAACCAATATCCAAAAACCAAAAAATCCAAACCAAAATAACCGAACCCAAATAAAAATCGATGAATTTGATATAAGTTTATTAAAAACCGAAATTTTGGGTTTGGTTTTACCTAAAATAAAAACCGAAAAAGAACCGAATGAATAATGTATATGATACCAAAATTTCAATAATTTATGAAACATATATTTTTATTTTCTTGATTCTTGATACCAATATTCATATAAAAATCGTATATTTTATTAATTTTTAGGGTTGTTATACAAAAAACACACATGATTTGTACTAAATTTAAAGATTTTTATATATAATTTTAAGTGTTAAGTAGTGTTGTATTTCAAATATTTTTAGTACAAATACAATATTTTTGTTTAGTTTTTTTATAAGCATAATGCCTAAGTTGAAAAACCGAAAATACCGAAACCGAACCCAAATGGTTTTTAAAAAGACAAAAACCGAACACAAACGGGTTTAAAAACCGAAAAACCCGAAATTTCGGTTTTGGGTTTGGACTAAGCAAAAATCGAGCCAAACCGACCCATGCACACCCCTACCTATAATAATCCACCTTAGTTATGAATGATTGGAATCCATATTATGCAAGGAGGCATTGCTTTTGCTAATTCGAATTGAAAGGTTACTGATATAAAGTTGGTCTTCATATTCAGGCATCATATTCATAATTGCGAAAACCCGATTACCTCCGACAAGATCAACCCAAATCTTTAGTATTTTTCATTATCTTTATTATATAAGACTATATTATTTTATTGGTTTGTGCAAATTCATCACCGTTTGAGCTCTTACGTCAACGTAAGTGGTTGCAACAGGAAATAAATATTTACAGCGTAATGCAAACTTACACTTTCTTTAAATCCCAAACAGCGATGAATTTTCACAAATACATAAAATAACATAGTATTGTATATGTATAATAAAAGTTATGAAAAAAAACTCCAAATATTTAATTGGGTTGACTTTATCAAAGTTAATCAGGTTTCTGCAATTAAGGTATATTAACAAGTAACAATGAAGCCTTATCCTATGCATGTATGTATGCATGCATAGATGTAGTACCCTATGTATGTATGCATAATGCATGCATGGATGTAGTAGGTCCGTTTACGAACTGTCATCTCGTGGTGTGTTCAATGTGAAAGTTATTGGTATAGGAAAGATATCAATCACAAGTCGGTTTCTTGACTTTATAATTAATCGGAGTCGTAATCAGAAATGTGTTTCACCTTCGAAGCGAAACACGTTTTGATAATTGGTCAACATCTCTTACCAAAATGAACAATTTTACAAGTGAAATGGAGTTTGATTAGAATACAATAATACTGGCAAAATTGGCTGGTTGGGTCGGGTTTGGTAACAGGTCAGAACGGATGAGGGTCAGGACGGATATAGGTTGAAACAGGTTTTAAGCAAAATCAGATAGGTAAACCCTAAGCATACCAAGTTAGTGTGGATGACGGTACTATTGATGAAAAGAGACAAATTCCTTTTGTTATTGCTAAGTGCAAGGTAACCTGACTAAAGATGTAAGACATCTAGAGGGTTACAATGTTCCGAAAATTAAAATAAATATTCTCGACGAAGGGACACCCTTGTCGAGTACAACCAAAAGAATGAGTTGAATATGTGATCAAAAACTTGAAAGATAAGATCGGTGAAATAAATAAATAATCAAAGTCAACTTATTACACCAAAATGATATGATTGAATCTATCAAGAGTAAGTGACACCACAAGAAAGATAGCACCTCAAAAGGGAAAGGAGGGTCTTGCACAACTCAATTTACCATTCTCACACTTTGTTTTCCTCAAAATCTTATACCCACTTCTATAACTATATACTTAATCTCACTTCAGAGTCTAATCACAGTTGGCTCCCTTCTATGTAAGACTAACGGTGATATTGCATATTGACAAGCCTTGGGTCAGGATCAACCCAGCGCTAGCTCGAAAGTCTCATTAAAGCAACATTTGGTTTATGTCATTGTTCTTTAATGAAATACATGAACTAAATAGCAATCAATTACTCCAAATTGTTGCATATATTGTTATAATTTAGGGACTTGAGTTTGGGTAGGTTAAGGGTTTTTGTTTTGTTTAAATTAGATGCTGATTGCCTTTAAAATAAATTAGAGAAAAGAAAAGATTGTGGCCGATTGTGTTTTGCGTGTGATATTAGATTGGTTTAGTGAAAATTGTCAACCAATAGTTTTTGTTAATCAATCGGATTTTGTGTTTGTTTTCAACCAAAGATCGGCAAATATGTGTAACAAAGCAAGATTGACAAATAGGTAGCAAGAAAAATAGCAAGAAATATACAAGATTAAAGCAACAAAAACACAAGAAGATAACAAAAATACAACAAGAACAAATAATTAATCGATAAGACAAGCAAGTAGCAAGATCAAAATAGGTTCAAGATCAAGTTTTGCGTGATCCAAAGTAAGTTGAAACGCAAGATCAACAAGAGCAAGTTCAAAAAGTAAGTATGGTATTTCGAAATCCTCCATACCATACGTAAGCGATCGAAAAGTCAAACAAATCAGAAATAAATCCTTGAACCAGGTGAAGGTTCAATGGAAAAACAGGAAGGGATCTGACGCAACGTGGGAGTCAAAAGACAAAAGGAGGAAATTTTATCCTTTTCTTTTTGACGTATAAGCGGTTTCGAGGACGAAACCTTTGTAAGGAGGGGAGATTTGTAACGATCGATTTTTAGCAATCGCATACGTTGATATAATCATTAATAAAATGATTGTGATTGTTACAAATTGAAAATATGCGAGAAATGATAAACATAGGCGAAAACCGTGCGCGAAACGGAGTTACTGATTGTCCGGAATCGCGAAATGAAGGAAATTATAAAGATATTATGTTTTGGAACTCTTTGCGGTACGCGAAGGCTTCATGAGCCCCTCTTCGCGGTACGCGAAGATCCCAAAATATCTAAGGATCCCGAATTGCTTCGCGGTGCGCGAAGAGCCCTTGAACCCTCCTTCGCAGTACGCGACGGGTATGGCGGTTTGGCAGATTGCTATTCTTATCAGGATTGCAAAGAAAATTATATTTTCTTCTTTCACGAACCTTTTCACCATAAACACACACACAGACGAATTTTCATCACTCAACCTAAGATTTCAAGTTACCAGAACGTCTGGATCGAGCTGTGGATCGTTTCTACAAGTCCGGATCGTCGTATTTCAACCAGCAATCCGTTTGAAAGGTAACGATTCGTTTTATCCTATTGATTTTGATAATATACGAATTAAATTGAGTCTTGAGCATTATATGATGATTAGGGAGGATTAGAAACGAAGAACTAGATGTTTTAACGGTGAAATCTTGATGTTGATCCGTTATAATGTCCGGTTGTCTTGAAACTCATATTATTGAGTATGATAACCAGTAGGATGATGAAATCATGATTGTGATGATTTTGGATCATTCTTAGGAATGATAGATTCAATTCAAGTGTTAATTAAATATTGAAATTTGAAAGTTAACGATTTTAGCATGATATGCTAGTTATAAATAATGACTTGATTCTAAATGCCACCTAGTAATGAATGAGATTCAAATGAATTTGAATCAATATGTATGGGTGTTGGGCGTATTGAAACTAGTTATATACGTGTGATTTGCAACTAGGTGTTGGTGGTGGAAGTCAAGAGACAAGTCAAAGAAGTGGAAAAGAGGTTGTAGAAAGTGATCAACTATTTGAACAAGGTAAGTCACATGTTACTGTTGAGTTTGTTTAATGTTGTGATAATGAATCACAAATATTGTGATCATGTGAACAAAACTCAATTGGTGATCCACATGGATATAAACCATGTGTTGCATGTGATATAGTGATGACCTACAAGTGTGTAGGCATTCACGCTTGCTTTAATTGATGTTAATCCACATGAGTGTGGATAATGTTATAGTAAGTATGTTGAAATTGGTTCACTTGTATGTGAACAATTTGTAATTGATTGCCTTTATATGATTCACAAGGTGTGTGAACATATGTAAGCGTGATAGATTTTATGTTGAATTTGAAGTTAGACACTAAAATATGTTAGTTTAAATCACAATTGTGTGACTATTTGTTGTTTGTGTCTAATGTTGACTGTTTGTGTAAATAACACACATTGTTTTGATGGATTCTCAAGGGTGAGAACATAATTGTATTAGTAAAAGTATGAGTAATTCACAAAGGTGTGAAAACTCAATGAGACACATGAGTGTGTTATTTTGAATTTTTAATGGTGTGATACATATTTGATAAATAGAAAGATTTGTAATTGATAATCTACAATTGTGTAGATATTTTTGGTTGATTCACCTGAAAGTGAACAATCAGTGTGTTGAAGTGTAGTTAAATGATTCACATATGTGTGAACATATGAATTGGGAGAATATTTGACGTAAACACAAGTGAATGTGTTCAAATTATGTGTAAGTTACCTATTTGATTGAGCTTGTAGTTGTAGGACGGGGTGAGTCCACACTACAAGTGTTTGTGCATTTAGCACATATACATGATTAGTTGAGTTGATTCAAATGGTGGACTGGTAATGTGCATGCTGATTCATAAGGTGTGTGAACATAAGACATGCAATTCCAATTTAATTGATTCACAACGTGTGTGAACAAATGGTGGATTGGACATATGCATGCTGATTCACAAGGTGTGTGAACATAAGACATGCAATTCCAATTTAATATATTCACTTGTGAACAAATGGTGGATTGGTAATGTCCATGCTGATTCACAAGATGTGTGAACATAAGATATGCAATTCCAATTTATTTGATTCACAAGGTGTGTGAAAAAATGGTGGATTGGTAATGTGCATGCTGATTCACAAGGTGTGTGAACATAAGACATGCAATTCCAATTTAATTGATTCACAAGGTGTGTGAACAAATGGTGGATTGGTAATGTGCATGCTGATTCACAAGGTGTGTGAACATAAGACATGCAATTCCAATTTAATTGATTTACAAGGTGTGTAAACAAATGGTGGATTGGTAATGTGCATGATGATTCACAAGGTGTGTGAACATAAGACATGCAATTCTAATATATTTGATTCACAAGGTGTGTGAACAAATGGTGGATTGGACATATGCAAGCTTAGATTCACAAGGTGTGTGAACATAATACTTGCATTTCTAATGTAATTGATTCACAAGGTGTGTGAACAAATGGTGGATTGGTAATGTGCATGCTTTGATTCACAAGGTGTGTGAACATAAGACTTGCAATTCCAATGTAATCGATTCACAAGGTGTGTGAACAAATGGTGGATTGGTAATGTGCATGCTTAGATTCACAAGGTGTGTGAACATAAGACTTGCAATTCCAATATAATAGATTCACAAGGTGTGTGAACAAGAGGTGATGTACAAATGTTTAGATATTAAATTTGTAATGTGCATGCTTAGATTCACAAGGTGTGTGAACATAAGACTTGCAATTTCAACGTAATAGATTCACAAGGTGTGTGAACTTCTTAAT
This sequence comes from Mikania micrantha, assembly GCA_009363875.1. Taxonomy (NCBI): domain Eukaryota; kingdom Viridiplantae; phylum Streptophyta; class Magnoliopsida; order Asterales; family Asteraceae; genus Mikania; species Mikania micrantha. Next base: position 53,792,763 of record CM018694.1, on the reverse strand, counting down.
TGAAGTTTGACTGAAAATGGTCAAACAGTATGATGCACAACTAGAGTTGTGTGCACAAATGCATTATATTAAGTTATAAATGGTGTGGTGAAATAAGAATGATTCACAAGGTGTGTGAACTTCTTAATTAAAGTTTGACTAAAAATGATCAAACAGTATTATGCACAATTGGAACTGTGTGCACATATGTATTGAGATTGTTGTTTTATTATGACAAATGGAAATTCTTGGTTGTAAAGAAAGTTCCATTTGATGTTGATGAAAATTTCCCGTTATTGAATCGTTTTGTATACGATTGAATAATGTTACCAAATGATATTTAGGACATCATTGGTATATCCATATGGTGTTATGGAATACACTTGGGGAGGGGGAAATAACGAGGCGATCTTGCTTAGTTCTAACGAACTAATGGTAATTTAAATGTGGTGTCTACAGGTCTGAATAATTATGGAAGCGGTGGTGGTGATCGGGATCGAACATCAAGACTCGGGAGAATATTTGAAGTTAACAATTAAACCTATTGTAAAGGTTTACATAAGTTAACTTATTTAAGAATGTGGCAATACTTAAACATATTTTTAATATTTGTACAATGTAAGATGGATGTGTTTACGAACAAAACAAAAAAAGTTTTTTTTCTGGGACCTAAACAAAATTCTTAATAAATGTTTGAAATGTCCGGATGGGACAGAAAGTGACAGTGGGTGTCATAAGTTGGTATCAGAGCAATGGTTTGAGGGATTCAAGTGCGTTATGAATACTTGAACTCAAACTTGAGGCTCTTGACAAGGAAAAAGAGGAAATTGTTCGATCCAAGATCCGATCACCATGCCAAAGGTACAAGGTTAGTGTGCCTATAAATACATGGAGTGTATAAACGACCTGTATACATTATGTTTGCTATATGTGTTGTGTCAACCGAAACTCTTGAACTTGGTTTGAAGGGATATATCTAAGAACAAAGTCATACAATGAGTATAGTGGTAGACCTGGCCAGTCTAACAATGTTCTCATGGCATGGATGTATTCTTAAGGACATAACTTCAAACTTAGGAATGAAATAGTAGGTGTAAGGTGTGTATAATATTAAATATGTGTGATCTATAGAATCACAAGAATATGGGTAGCATGCATATGATATTATATGGCTAAGGCTGGTATAAAAACTTTTTGTCACAGCTATGTAATGGCTGATGAATATCATCTAGAAATGGATGAAATTGATATCTCCGAGGTGCGAAGAATTGTGAGAAATGTGTGGTTAAAGCCTTAGAGTTATTTCACCTTCTTATATAAAGGGGATGAAATTATATGCATGAGATAGTTATGTGTAAATTAGATGTAAAGATAGAAAGTATCTAATTCTAGTATATGATGTTTAAAATTCATAGTTGTGTGAATGTAAAACGGGTTAAATCACAGGTGGTGTGATCTTCCCATGGTGAAAATATGGAGTTAGGGTAAATCATAGGTGGTGTGATTACCTACCTTGAGAATCCTTGGTGAAAAAGGAAGTCTCAAGGAAATGATGAATAATTTAACATATAAGACCACTGGTGAGTGGCATTGAATTTAACATATAAGACCACTGGTGAGTGACATTTGATTTATCATATAAGACCATAATGAAATGGCATTGGTGTTTGTGATGTAAGCCCGCATTGATGTGGCATTGAGGGTAATCCATGTACATGCACATGGTAGTAGGATATGGTAGACAAGAATGCCTATCTATGCAAATGAATGAGATTATATGAAAAGTGGTAAGTTATGTATGATGTTGGACTAGGAGAAAGTCAAAGGGTAATTATGTAAATGAATGTAGTAATTACCATTATGTGTGATTAACAACTCTTATGAGATAAATGAATAACGCGAATGTTAAGTCATTCGGTTGGTGATATGTGTCAAATACACTATACATGATGTTTGACTTTAACAAGTCAAAGTTATGACTATTTGTAAAGAAATAGGATATTTATTATATGTATAAATTGTATTCGTACACATGATGGAATGAATATTTATGTGAATATTCAAATGAAAGGTGAAAGATGTATGTTGAAATATATTTGAGTATATGATTTGGTTTGTATAAATAAAGTCAAACCAAATAACCATTTGTAGATTGATTATGTAGAATCATGTATAATGATTGTGCATGAATGGGAACATATTGTAGGACCAAGATTGATCTCGGAAACAGCACGAAATCAAGAGAAATCTGCTCTACAGCCTCTAGAATAGTGCGGAATCCTATTCCAGGGTTTTCCAATCGAAACCAACAGCAACCGTGGTGATTCGAAGGTAAGAGATGAATGTTTGAGTGAGAATCGAACACCACGAGCTATGAATCGAACTTGGACAGCAAGAAACTCTCAAATCTTCAGGGGTTTGACACTGGAGTACACAGGGAAGAATGAGGGTTCTCAGAAGTTAGGGTTGAAATGATTTTGAACTTGTATATATAGACAGTAGACATTCGGCAAATGACTTCATACGCTAGAGTCATTCGGCCGAATGAACAATACTCATACTCAATTACTTAATTAAATCAAATCAAACAATCAAACAATCATATAATCAATATTAAACATTAAGAACGATGAATAAAGACAACTTCCATTAATATAACTTTAATCTTTACATGATGAATAGTACAAAATTGAACTACGGACATTAAATGCATCAACAAACTCCCCCTTGGACCTAGTTCAGCTTTTGGAAGTGTCTTTCTTGAAATATTTCTCAGTGATAGCTTTCCAGTCAGCTCCAGCATGAACCTTTAAACATATGTAGATTCGGATCAATCTCATGAACTGAAGTGCCTGTTCCATGTCCTGTACATCAAAGAAAATCTGATGACGATACAGTGCTATAACATCTTTGTGGGACAGGTTTGTCAACCACATAGGCTCAAAAATCCTCACAGTCTCCCATTTCTTGTCCTTGCATAGACCAATCACTGCTTCTCCAGTACGACCGTCATAATACCACCATCGGAAGCCTTCCATAAAATCTTGACGCATTTTCCGTAAAGGAATCTTCTTCAAGACTTTAGGAGGAAGCCACTTCAGGATAACTTTATGTTTCCGGGTGTCTCCATCAATCTCTGGAAGATAGTAACGTTCAGCTGTTGAGGTTGGAAGTTCACCCACCGCTTTCTGTACTCGTACTGGATCTATCGAGAGAACCAAGTAGACATACCCGAATCTTCACTGTATAGCATCTTTAGACGTGCTAATTGATTCACTTCAAAGCCTGGCAACGTCTTAAAGTCATGGGGATGCTTGAAGCAATCTATTCCTCTCTCTCTTTTCACTGCATAACATCCAAGGTCGTGGAAGTATGCCCAGCTAAGAATTTGACCTCCAGTCTTATAGCCTTTGGTCCTGTAAACCTTCTTGTGAGTAGCTGGCATCTTCTCAGTACTCTGTTTCTTCAGGACCTCCCAATAGGCCGCCCACTCTTCTTTTCTTTTCTTCTGATCATCGGCTTCAGACTTGCTGGCTTCAACCTGTTCTTCCAAGTACCTGACCAGAAGATCCTCTGTAGCTTGATCAAATTGGTCAGTAAAAGTAGGCAGCTCATCTTCAGCCGATGTGTACTTTGGGTACTCCTCATATGTAATATCCTCCAAAATAACCTCGTCAATGTCATCAAAAGGTTCTGGAGTTGGCTCATCAAAAACAGGAATAGAGGTATCGTCAGTGATAACCTCGTCAGGATTCAACCTGAATAGCTCAGTTATTGTTCCTTAGTAAGACAATGAATGATCTCTCCCTCCTCCTTGTCGTAGCTAACTGAGTGCTGTATAATGCCTTGAGCGTCTAGAATCATAGTGAGAGTCTCGTCCAGCTGACGTCTCACAGGCACAGCTTCTACTTCCTCAGTTGCTTCAGGTTCAGCTGTCTTTAAGGGAGATGAAGGAGCAGGAGCAGGAGCCTGTTTCTTCTTATCATTAGCCTTCTTGGACCAGATCTCTGATGTAGAAGGGGCTTGATCATCATCGTCATCATCATCATCAGTACTAGATGAATCAGAAGGCCCACTCCCAGATCCGTCCTTATCCTCATCACCAGACTCATCATCTTTATCTGAGTCTTCATAATCCACCTGTTCCTCCTCAGACTCTTCTTCTTCTTCTTCATCTTCCTCCTTGTCTGATTCATCGGAATGAGCAGCAGAGCCTTCAATCCTGGGAGTACTATCCTTGAGACTGTCAATCTGATCTGCTAGTCTAGCATTCTCAATTTCCAAGGATAGTATCCGATCTCTGAAATCAGTGACAGTTAATGCCAACTGATGATGTTCGTCAATATATGTCAGCAGCTGCTGCTCCTGTTGAGCAGAACGAGCACGGAGATCAGCCCTCTGATCAGCAGCATGAAGAAGCAGAGTATCCTGCTCTTCTACCCTCTTGGTGAGCTGGGCAATGACTAATTCATGCTCTTTGTTCTTCTTCTCCTGCTCTAGGCTCCTCTCCATCAATCGAAGTACCATACTGTTCAGTGTGCTCAACTGATCAAACACTGAAACAGTAGGTATAGACATATCATCCCGTGAGATGGAGGGACCAGCAGATGCATCAGTAAAAATAAGGGGCTTGAGACACAGAGGTGGTTAGAGGGGCAGTAGTGGCATGAACATGAGTTGCCCTTGACCTGGTCAGTGAAGAAACTGAAACAGCTGCTACTGATGTAACAGTAGTTGTAGTAGCTGTTGTCAGTTCTGACCTTCTCTGAAACGAGAACCTCGACCTCTTTCCTCTCCCTGCTCTAGAGGATGTAGGCTGAGAAGCTGCAGCAGATATCATCACAGTAACAGGTGCAGAAGACCGGGGTGGAGGAGATAAATCAAACTCTGGGATAAACAAGGGATTAGCAATCTCCTCCATCTCTTCTTCACTTCTCTTTCTCTTTCTCATCTCCATCCTTCCTCCTACCATCACTTTCTCAAACTCATCATCATGAGTCTTTTCAGATGCAGAACTGTCATCATTACCATCACCTACTTCCCCTTCATCTTCGCTTGAGTCCTCAGACTCACCACCACCTTCAGAAGAATGAGGGACTTTAGCATCAAGAGGAGCAGACACTATGGAGGTAGTAGTAATCATAAAGTCCAGCTCCATCAGTGAGTCAATATCAACTTCCTCCTCTGCAGCTAAAGTGATGCTAACTCCTGCATCAGGAGTCACAACAGATGTGCTAACAGCCATCGTGCTCACACATACTGAGCTATTACCAACACCACCCACAACATCATCAGCACCACCAGAAGCACTACCACCTGCACCAGCACCAACATCAACTTCAACATCATCATCTCCACTCTCATCATCTCCACCATCATCTGGTACAACAATATCCTCAACATCTGAGTCGGACTCATCGTGTCTCCATCTACGACCAGCAGGAGCTCTGTAATCTGGCCTAGAGAGATGACCAAATAAAGATCTAGAAGCAGGATTCCTCTCTTTGCCTCTGTATGACATCACCCTGTTGAGGGTGAGATCATTCATATGCTCCAGCTTGATGATGTCAGCATTAATCTTCGATAGGTCAGGTAACTGATCATCGATCAATTGCTGCAGAAACCTCGGGTACATAAAAAACTTCTTGTCTCCCTTCAGTGTAACATTCTCCTTCATGTGAGTGAAGACCATATCAGAGAAGTTGAATGGTCTGTTCAGCACCAAGGCAACAAAAGCACACTGAATAGTTTCTCTCATATCATCAAATCCACCTCTCCTGGATCCTAGACAGTGAATCAGTACATGTGAAAGATACTTGAACTGAGGAGACATATATGCTTTGTTGAGAATTCCAGCACCAAGATCTCCCTCATACTTGCATCTCATAAAGCATCCACGGACCAAGTACCAGTCTAACAGATAGGGCTGATCCGGAGAATCCTGAAAGCCACAGACTCTCCTGATGTGTTCTGTTGAGATAACCACATCATGTCCAAGCACTTTCCCCCTGATCACTGGAGGTTCAGCCTCACAATCTATATCAGCTGAATCCCAAAAATCTTGCTGATGTGAACGATACGGCACATGTAAAGTGGAGATGGCAATGAATATCCTCAAACGCCTGAGAAAAGTAATAATCTCAGTGTAGTGCTTGGTGTTCGGAGTGTCAAGATCTAAGTGCACGCAGATGTTGTTCTTCGTCACAGACTTGTATCCAGCCATTCTGAAAATCAAATAAAAACATGTTAGAGCCATTCAGATAACTTGAAAAGTTGAAATCAGATAAAAATCAGAACTTAGAAACAATTCTGACTGATTGGCCGAATGACATTTAATTTTGGCGAATGAACACATTCACCGAATGAGTCATTCTCCGAATGAACTCTATTTGGCGAATAGAACACATTCACCGAATGACAGTGAAAGAATGAGTCATTCGCCGAATGAGTTTCATTCTTTGAATGAGACATTCGCCGAATGGCGTCATTCGGCTGAATTTGAAATTTAAACCCTTGATTATCAAAAATTCAAATCAGTCAATAAAACTCATATATCCATGTTCAGAAACAGCCGATTAACAAGTTTAAAACATGCCCAAGTTCGGTTTAAGTCCTTTTTGACCACTTATTTTAAGGGCGAATCAAGAAACCCTGAAACCCTAAGATATGATCTGATTTCAATGATTTCATGGTTGGAAATTGATGATATTCGTTCCCCAAGTACCTGAAATGATATAGAACAAGATTATCAGAGGCTGGGTGAAGATCAAACACTAGAAAGAGGATCGAATGAGAAAGAGTGAGGTTCGGGCGAAAGTCACACACACTTTAGGCGAAAGAGGATATTTGGTCGAATGAGTTTCATTCGGCCGACAGACTGTATAAATAGCCTTGCTCATTCGCCGAATGAGACAGGCGAAAGGTCGGATGAAATTCAAACACATTCGCCGAATGTGATTGACGAATGAGACATTCGTCACTACTCATTCGCCGAATGTGAATGTCGAAAGAGACATTCGACACAACTCATTCGCCGAATGAGACTTACTTTGTCTGATTGATTCTGCGAATGAATCATTCGCAGAATGAGGTCATTCAGCCGAATGAATTAAGCTCACACCTCATTCGTGCGAATGGGAAATTTTAACACCCCAAAACGCAAACTTTTTCAATATTTAACATTTTGAACATCAAAATTGTGGCAATTATGAAGATATGTCTGGTTAGTTCAGGATTCAGATGTGTTAGACATCCGAACCTACAAATGATCATTTAAAATAAAATTGAAAATAGAAAATCTTTTTGTACTTTTGTGAAACAAACTTACAACTATACAGCTAGTAACTAAAGACAAAGAAACACATGTTTTTGTGAGATGTCTATTGAAAAGATAACACATGCATCTAATCACATCACATCAGCTTCATTGATTGTTTCACCTTAGACACATTTATCTTACGATACGATTACTGATATATTTGTCCAATCTTAAACCATACAATACACAACTACCAAACAAGCTTTATGATTACTCATGTTTTCTGATTGAGTTCCCCATTTCATTTCACCATTAAAGATCAAAATCAGTTTATAACTCATTTCTGCATATCTTCATACCAGTCATCATAAATTCAATAAGATTTCAAATTTATTATCTTTTTGTATTTTTCTTGTTCTATCCAAATGGACGGCTTCAGCTAGGTTCGTCCCAGCAATATGGCACGTGTATGGAATCGAACTTAATTTGTTCAAGTATTTCTCAAGCTTAATACCAGCTTGCATTTATTTTTCTTCAAGCTTAATACCAGCTCGTTTTTATTTTTCTTCAAGCTTAATACCAGCTTGCATTTATTTTTCTTCAAGCTTAATACCAGCTTGCATTTATTTTTCTTCAAGCTTAATACCAGCTTGTTTTTGTTTTTCTTTAATTGAAGCCTCATTTGATTCCATGATGACTGGTGTATGCTTGATTTGAGTCAAAAACTACTTCTCACCTAAGTGATTTCATAAAATGGATTCCACAAATCAGACTTTCTAAGTTATCACAAGTTGTTTATTAATTTGTAGAGTTGGCCTATCAGCACATCATATCATAATTTTCTTGTGTATTCACCTTACACATTCAATTCAGCTTCTATATCATGATAGATTAATGTCTCACTTTTTCAAAGAAGGACCATCTCAATTTTTTTAATTTTTTTTAATTGAATTTGTATTTTTCAATTTTTCAAATGTTTTTGGTTTTTCAATTTTTTAAATGTTTTTGGTTTTTCAAATAACAGATATCTCCTCCTAAAAACCTAAAAACAGAAAATCTTTTTGAGTTTTTGATGAAGAAAATAAACTATACAAGAAAAACTGAAAGGCTATAACTAAATAAACAAAATAAAGACTAGCTAAGAAAATTGATGATCATTTGTTAGATTCAGATGAAGATTGAACTTCATCTTTTTGAAAAACACCATTAGCCGATAACAGATATAAGAATCTGGGTTTATCAAAAGCTTTTGTAAAAAGATCATCTTTCTGATGATCGGTGTGAATTTTAACAACATCGATTAATTTCTTTTCAAAACAATCACGTATGAAGTGATATTTAATGTCGATGTGTTTTGTTTTGGAGTGCTGAACAGGATTCTTAGTGACAGCTATGGCAGCAGTATTATCAACATATATAGGAGTGTTAGAAAAATGTAACCCATAGTCCCTGAGTTGCTGTTGAATCCAGATGATTTGAGAACAGCAACTAGCAGCAGCAATGTATTCAGCTTCACAGGTTGAAGTAGACACCGACGTCTGCTTCTTGCACTGCCAGGTAACTAAGCAGTTTCCAAAGAACTGACATCCTGCAGATGTTGATTTGAAATCTCTCTTGCATCCACCATAATCTGAGTCACTATATGCAGTAAGCTCAAAGTTATCATCATTAGGATACCATAAGCCAAGATCCGGTGTACCCTTCAGATAACGCATAATCCTTTTGACAGCAATGAGATGGGATACTCTTGGTTTCGACTGATAGCATGCACATAAGCACGTAGCAAACATGATGTCTGGCCGAGAAGCAGTGAGATACATAAGAGACCCGATCATTCCTCGATACAGAGTGGCATCAATTAACTCCCCCTTTTCATCTGGTGTAATCCCGTGATTGACAGCCAGTGGGGTACCAGCAGGCTTTGCATCAGACATACTGAACCGGCTCAAAATGTCAACAACGTATTTGGTTTGATGAATGAAAATCCCTGCCTCAGACTGATCCACCTGCAAACCCAAGAAAAATTTCATCTCTCCCATTGAACTCATTTCAAATTTCTCTTTCATAACGTTCTCGAAATCCTTGCACATACTATCATTTGTGGAACCAAAGATTATGTCGTCCACATAAACTTGCACCAAGAGCAAATCACCATCCTTTTCACGAATGAATAATGTGCAGTCAATGACACCTCTTCTGAATCCGTTGTTCAGAAGGTGAGTAGAAAGTGTCTCATACCACGCTCGCGGAGCTTGATGCAATCCATATAAGGCCTTATCTAGCTTCTAGACTTGGTCTCGATGTAATGGATCTTCAAACCCGGGAGGTTGACTGACATATACTGTCTCACTGATCACACCGTGAAGGAATGCACTCTTGACATCCATTTGATAAACCTTAAACTTCTTAAAGGATGCATATGCCAAGAAGATACGAATTGCTTCGAGTCGAGCAACCGGTGCAAACACTTCATTGTAGTCCAAACACTCTATCTGTCGGAATCCCTGAACCACCAGACGTGCCTTGTTTCTCACAATGATCCCGTGATCATCTTTCTTACAACGAAGAACCCATCTAGTGCCAATAACTTTTGCACCTTTGGGTTTGTCAACCAATTGCCAAACACCTAATTTTTTAAATTGCAAGAGTTCTTCTTGCATGGCATCAACCCATGATTCTTCTTTTAAAGCTTCAGTGACAGTACGTGGCTCGACTTGGGAGATGAAGCATGAATGGGCACAAAAGTTTACATCTGCAAAATCAAGGATGTCAGCAAGACCTCCTGAAGAAAGCTGATTTCTAGTCTTAACTCCATCCAAAGGACTTCCAATTATGTTTTCTTGAGGATGAATGCGATTAATTCTTCCAACAGGATGAGCTGGAACCTCAACCTGAGGATCTAGGTTGTTCAGATTCAAATCCTCAAGATCTGGTACAAGATTGTCAACAGCTGGTTCAGGAGCAGCTGGCTGAAAAAGATTGTCATCTGTGTCTGAGCTGTCATCATTTATCTGTGTGGTTGGGACAGATGCAGAGGAAGGTTGCAAAGGTTCATCAGGTGCATTCTGTGCATCATACAACATCTGAACTGCAACATCTTCATCTGAATACATGGGAGGCATATTGAAAGAATCAAAAAGACCAGAATAATCAAACATCCAGTCTGGGCCTTTTCCAGGTGGAGGCATAGAATATTTCTGAATATCAACATGGTACCACTCTTCCACATTATGAGTTGATGTGTTGTAAACTCTTTTATTTGGAGTACTGTACCCAAGAAAGTACCCTTCTTCCACCTTTTCATTGAACTTGCCCTGCTCGTGTTTCTTAAGCATAGTGCACGGAGCACCAAATGGTTCCAGATACTTAAGATTTGGCTTTCTGTTATGGAGCAATTCAAAGAAAGTCTTCCCATGTCTTTTTACAATAAGAACCCGGTGCAATGTATAGCAAGCATTTGCTACAGCTTCATTCCAGAACTGAACCGGCAAAGAGGAATCAGCAAGCATGGTCCTAGCAGCCTCAATCAATGTCCTATTTTTCCGCTCGGCAACACCATTCATTTGTTGAACATATGGAGCACTAAACTGTTGTACAATACCCCTTGCATTACAAAAAGTCTCCATGTTATGGTTCTTAGACTCTGTTCCATTATCGGTGCGAAACTGACGAATCTTGAGCTTATAAAGTGATTCAAGTTTGGTAACCAACACTTGAATGCAATCAAACGTTTCAGATTTCTCCTTCAAAAAGAAAACCCAAGAATATCTGGAATACTCATCAGTGATTACAAGACAGTATTGATCTCCAGCTATACTCTTCCGATTCACAGGACCAAACAAATCCATATGGAGAAGCTCAAGAGGAACATTGATCGAATGAAACTTTTTCAGCTTGTGAGATTGCTTGGTTTGCTTCCCTTTCTTGCAAGATACACAGATATTAGACAGCTTGAAATTCTTTAAGCTAACTCCCTCAACCAGATGATTATGCACCAAATGATTCATCTTGCGTAAACTCAAATGACCCATCCTCTTATGCCAAAGGATTGAATCTTTCTCAGTTGCCTTTGTCATAAAACATGAAGCTGTGGAGGATGTTGTTGAAGCTGTGGCCATATTGAGAACATACAAGTCTTGCTTTCTGGGAGCTGACATCAAAATCCAGTCTTCAGGAATCTTAACACCTTGCTTAAGAATGTAGCATTTTGACTCATCAAATAGAACTTTATACTCTTTGTCACAGATTTGCGAAACTGAGAGAAGATTGTTTTCCAACTGCTTACCATATCTGACTTTATCAAATGAAACTTGCCTGTTGGTCAGAATTCCCTCTCCCGTAATGAATCCACCTTTATCACCTGCAAAAGCGACATATCCACCGCGAACCGCATTCACCTTGGTGAGTAAAGAGATATCACCAGTCATATGCCTGGAAGCCCCACTATCAACGATCCAATTGCTGTTAACACCATCTTTTGGGGCAACCTGCACAAAGATGAAACAATCAGTTCACTTTGGGAACCCAAGCCTTTACAGTCTTGGGTTGACCCAGTGAGTCTCGAATCCATACATCAATCCATTTACCATCTGAAATAGGCTTGTCTGAGATGGGTGGAACTGAACTCTCAGATGATTTAACTTTCCAGATTGCATTTTTATCAAAAGAGTTTTTCAGATAAATGGATGATAGTTTTGCTTGGTTAACTTTAAGCACATTTTGAACATTCAAATTTTCCAATTTTCCTTTACCCTTGTCTAAAGATTTAATCTGGACTGGGTGTTTGGGTTTTGTTTTAACAGGCCTAGTTACAGATTTTACAGGTTTAGGTAAAATTGAAGTCATTTTTCTGAAAGTCACAACGTTTGGCCTGATCAAATGAGGGCAAAATCTAACAATATGCCCAGGTTCCCCACACTCAAAACAAAATTTTTCACCCTTTTATGAAAATGTTTTAAATCAGAGAAAGATTGTTTATGTGATTTAAAAACATTTGATTTTAGCTTGTCTTGATTAAAACCCAACCCTGTTGTCCCTTTGTTACCAATAAAAGCAGACTTGGTAACACATTTTGCTTCAGACTCTTGAGAAGCTTTTACAAAGCCCAATTCTTTGTAAATCTTTGAATTTGAGATTGGGTCACCTTTCATGACTGCAGGGGCTTGATTCTGAGTAGAGACATATGAATCATCTGATTCATCCTCAGAATCTGAGACCCAATCCTCAACAAGTCCATCCACACGAGATTTCTCAGATTTTGAGGAATCCTCATTAATAAATAGTCCAGTTGGATCTATTACTAATGGAGTAGTGACTTGAAAATCCTTAACATCTTTGTCATTTGGTGTATTTACAAAGGCGTTGAGGATAGGTGGAGGACAATTTTGATAGCTAACTTTTCCCTTTCCCTGTTGATCAGTACCCCTACTGATCATGTGCTCAATAATGTAAGATGAGCTCTCATAGCTCTTGAGCTTTTGTCCCAAGGTCTCATAGTCACACTCGACTATTGCTAACTTCTTCTTGATCTCATTGATGGTATTAAGATAAGAAGTTATAGCATCTTGCTTATTCAGCACTGCGATCTCGGCCTCATGCAATTGTCTATTTAAAATATCAATTTTAGCTTGAAAATATTTTTCATTAGATTTTAAAATTTTGTTAGCCTCAATGCACAAGTCGAGATCGTTCATCAAATCACTATTATGTTTCTGATAAGCAAGGACCATACTCCTAAGGTCAACACAATTAAAACACTCTGAATGTGAAGATGAACAATCAGTGTATACCTGCTCGGACTCTGATGAAGCAGAAGAGTTTACCATCAAAGCAAACTGAGTAGTGGAGTCATCATTTTCAGCATCAGATTCTTGAGTGTCTGAATCAGTCATGTTATCCGACTCTGAACTTGAGGCTTCAGCATCATTCATCTTTGTTTCTACCACAGTACTTTCCTCACTGTAATCTTCAACCTGTTGAATCTCAGCAACACAAGCTTTGTCTTGTTCTCCTTGATCTGCATTGAATCTAAAATCCCAGTTCACCCCTTCATCTTGTTGTACCATTAAAGCTTTGCTTGCAGAAGTAGAAGATCCAGCCTGAGTAGGAGAATCAATGGGAACTAATCTCCTTTCTGGATTTGAATTAGATGACTTTTGATGTTGAAAAGGATTCTTTTTTCCAGCTTTCTTCGGTTGCTTGCATTATCTAGCAAAATGACCTTTTTCTCCACAGTTATAACAAGTCACAGAAGCCATATCAAAACCAAACTTGGATTCTTTGTTGAGATTGATATCCTTTCCAGTTCTCTTAACAAACTCTTTTGCTCTTCGAACAGCACTTGCTAGAGCCCACATAATATCAATCCTCTCCATATCATCTGGGTCTATTTGAGAATAATCATCATTAGTTAGATAAGGATTGCCAATTTTTCCAGCTACTAAACCATCATAAGAGCTGACAAGTGTAGACAAAAGACCCATGTGCTCCTTAGCAATCTCCACAGTAACCTTATCAAAATTGTCTGTTTTCAGGCTGGCAGCAGGTTGATGATGTTCCTTTTGAGAACTGGTTGAAGAAGATGACTGACTAAAATGAATTTGAGCAGATGATGGAGCTTCAGTAGTCTGAGAAACAAATGCTGTCTTCAATGGAGCATGAGAAGATGATTTCTCAACTGTAGGAGTAGAATAATACAACGATAGATCCTGGACTTGAGCAACTATCTTGGCCTTCCACTTGTTCTCTATTTCTTGCTCTTTCAGTTTCTGAATGAAATCATTTATGTCCATATGAGCCAACATCTGATTTTGCTTGAGGACCATCAAAAATGACTCCTACTTTGGAGGTAGAGCATCTGCCAAACACTGGATCTTTTCTTGAGTAGTTGTCTTGACTTCATGATTGAATAACTCACTTAAAAGATGACAAAATCTTGCAATCAACTCATCCAGTGACTCATTTCCCACATACATGAAGCTATTGAATTCCTTTCTCAATGCTTTTGACTTGATGCTCTTCAAAGCATCATTACCCTCATATCTTTGTTGCAGTGCATCCCACATTAGCTTTGCAGAGGTAAACTGTCTAAACTGATGGAAGATGTCAGTGGCAATGGACTGGGATAGAATAGCATAAGCTTTCTTCTCATAATCATACAGCTTCCTCTGAGGCTCAGTCATCCGTGTGACTAGCATACGAGTTCCATCTTCATTCAGAGGCCTCAGATAACCTCCCTCAATCATCATCCATAAGTTTGTATCCACCCCATTCATGTGAATCTCAAACCGATACTTCCAGTGTGGATAATCGTCTAAAGATAACAACTTTGGAGCTTTATTAGAGTTTCCAGTCTCAGTCTCAGTCAGTAACAAAGTCTGAATACGATGATTCTGGTTCGCCATCAATGCTAAATCCTCCATAGAGTCAAGAATAACAAGATTCAACACTTCGAAAATTTTTCAGACTGATGGCCGAATGAAGATCTTTAGGGCGAATGCCGGGGGCTGAATGTGATAGACTTGGCGAATGAGAGACTGAGTATGACTGGCTGGCGAATGAGTAAAGAGAATGGACCTATTCGGCGAATGGAGTGTCGAATGAGGCTATTCGCCGAATGAGACCTGAGAATGAAGCTATTCGCCGAATGAGTAAAACGAAAGAAGCTATTCGGCGAATGAAACCAGCTAATGAAGCTATTCGGCGAATGAGGCTGATTCGGCCAAACTTATGCGGCCGCCATGCTCATTCGGCCGATCTCAGGGTTTTGGCAACAAAAATCGCAATAACTTGAGATTTAGACCAGTTCTAAGTACCAAATTTGGTACAGAACATCATGAAATGATAATGAACAAGTTGGGATAAACGATTAGACAAAAGCACCACAAAAATCCACATATTTGCAATGAAACAGTACTTTTAGGACAATAAGTTTAGGGTTTCTGCAGATCTCGAACGAAAAATCAAAGATATGATGATTTGTATTGGAAATCGAGCAGAATCAAGAGCCAAATCTCTGATACCACTTTGTAGGACCAAGATTGATCTCGGAAACAGCACGAAATCAAGAGAAATCTGCTCTACAGCCTCTGGAATAGTGCGGAATCCTATTCCAGGGTTTTCCAATCGAAACCAACAGCAACCGTGGTGATTCGAAGGTAAGAGATGAACGTTTGAGTGAGAATCGAACACCACGAGCTATGAATCGAACTTGGACAGCAAGAAACTCTCATATCTTCAGGGGTTTGACACTGGAGTACACAGGGAAGTATGAGGGTTCTAAGAAGTTAGGGTTGAAATGATTTTGAACTTGTATATATAGGCAGTAGACATTCGGCGAATGACTTCATATGCTAGAGTCATTCGGCCGAATGAACAATACTCATACTCAATTACTTAATTAAATCAAATCAAACAATCATATACTCAATATTAAACATTAAGAACGATGAATAAAGACAACTTCCATTAATATAACTTTAATCTTTACATGATGAATAGTACAAAATTGAACTAGGGACATTAAATGCATCAACACATATCACAATGGACCTAATTACTAAACTTCCGAAAACCCGAAAAGGGCATGATACGATTTGGGTCATTGTGGATCGGTTGACTAAAAGTGCTCATTTTATTCCTATTCGTGAATCGTATTATTCCGAAAAATGGTTGAAGTGTACGTGAAAGAAATAGTGTCGTGTCACGGGATACCAGTGACAATTGTGTCCGATCGAGACACACGGCTCACATCTCATTTCTGGAAGAATTTTCAAGAGGAATTGGGCACGAAACTGTTATTGAGCACGGCGTATCATCCTTAGACTGATGGTCAGAGTGAACGGACCATTCAGACACTGGAGGATATGTTACGAGCATGTATTATTGATTTTGGAGGTAGTTGGGATGACTATCTACCTCTGGCGGAATTTTCGATAACAACAGTTATCATTCTGGGTTGGGAATGCCTCCATATGAAATGTTATATGGAAGGCGATGTCATACTCCCGTTTTCTGGGGAGAGGTTGGCCCGCAAGAGCTTGAAAATAAAGAAATATTGAAAGAAACAAATCAGCGAATTGATCAAATTCGAGCTCACTTGAAGGCGGCATTGATCGTCAAAAGTCGTATGCAGATAAACGAAGACGATCAATTTAATTTCAAGTGGGAGACTTTGTGTTGTTAAAGGTTTCCCCTTGGAAGGGTGTAATTCGTTTTCGTAAACGAGGAAAATTAAGACCATGTTTTATCGGACCATTCAGAATTATAGCTCGGATAGGTAGTGTTGCTTATCGCCTTGAGCTACCAGAAGAACTGAATGGTATACATGATACTTTTCATGTGTCATATCTGAGAAAATGTTTGGCAGATGAATCGACTTATGTTCCATTTGAAGATTTGGAGATTCATGATAAATTAAATTATATTGCAAAGCTAGTTCCGATTTTAGATAGAAAAGCCAAACAACTCAGAAATAAATCCTTGAAACAGGTGAAGGTTCAATGGAAAAACAGGAAGGGATCTGACGCAATGTGGGAGTCAGAAGACGAACTGAGGAAATTTTATCCTTTTGTTTTTGAAGTATAAGCGGTTTCGAGGACGAAACCTTTGTAAGGAGGGGAGATTTGTAAAGATCGATTTTCAGCAATCTCACACGTTGATATAATCATTAATAAAATGATTGTGATTGTTACAAATTGAAAATATGCGAGAAATGATAAACATAGGCGAAAACCGTGCACGAAACGGAGTTACGGATTGTCCGGAATCGCGAAATGAAGAAAATTATAAAGATATTATGTTTTGGAACTCTTCGCGGTATGCGAAGGCTTCATGAGCCCCTCTTCGCGTTACGCGAAGATCCCAAAACATCTAAGGATCACGAATTGCTTCGCGGTACGCTGATGTGTTGTGAAACACAGCTGTTTTTCTATTTGTTTTTATTCTGTTTCGGTACAGTTTTATGCTTTTTTAGAGTCGATTGATGGTGGTTCTTCACAATTCCATGATTTGATGCTTGCAGGTAATAAACTTGTTATTATGACACAGAAGATCAAGAAAACGAGCTGCCGGGTGGACGAGAACGGACACAACAACAAAGCGGATTAAAAACAGAATTCTGGTGATTGTTGCGTACCGCGACAGCCTCAAGAAACCCTGTCGCGTAGCGCGACAGGTGGAAAAGTCAAAAATTCCCCTGTTTAATGATTGCGGGTTGACCCGACTAATTTGTCGGGTAGTGGATAACTTCGCGTAGCGTGAAGGGTTTGGGGATTCCTGTCGCGTAGCACGACTGGGTTAAAAATTCAAAAATTCGAGTTTTATGTTTCTGAAACGGCCGAGGCGAGGGAATTGGGTTTTGGATGACTGGAGACAAGGTTAGGAGGCGACCAAGAAGTTTTGAACGACAAAGGAGGCGAGATCTTTCATTTGGAAGCCCTAGGATCAAGATTTGAAGTGTGTACAACGATTGGTTTCCATTTCTTACTTGTCCTATACATTTGAATGATGATTGATTGTGGTTTACACATTATTTCTTCCTGTTTATTCATGATGATTTGTGGCTAAACCTTTTAGACCACCTAGGGTTTTATAATATGCATGTTTAATGGTTATGAAGATTGATTGTGGAACAAGTTTGGATTTTTCAATGATATCATGATTTCGTTTGGATTCTTGGATGTGTATGAATGTTTATGTTGTTTGTGATTTGGGTTATCGATTCCTCGTATGCTTTGGCGAATGTCTTTCGTGTAATAGGTGTATGCTAGGTCAATTACTAGGTGTTCTTGATTTGTGGATGGATTACTAGACGTAGTGATTCATAGGGATGATGATTAGGTCACAAATAAATTAAATGTTTAACCAAATTCAATAGCCGTGAGGTGAGGGTTTGTTAGTATATCTTGAATGTTTAGTAACTAGTTAAAGTCTTTGTGAGAAGACCAAGATTAGGTTAATTGAACATAATCTTGTATGCTAAATCCAAGATGAATCTCCTTATTATCCCTTGCATGTTTGCGTATTGAGGCTTTCATTTCCGTGAGGTAGATGGTCTTTAGGATATATCATTGATGGGTTGGTTACTTGTGAGAGAAATTAACCTAAACCGGTATTTAAAAGATTTATAGACACTTCAGTTGAAATCTTTGAGAAACGTTAAAGATTCTCTAATTTGTCAACAAGTTAAAATTCAAAGAGCTTAGTTCCACAATAAGTTCCATAATCAATCTAAACACATTAGACATGTATAGAGTAAACCCTAGGTAGTCATTTCATCATTCGTGACTTTTTGTTGCATTTTCCTTATTGAGTCTTAATCCGGTCTTTCTAGATTTTTAAATTTAGTTTAATCAGTTATTAACAAAACCCTCCCTTTTAAAAAATTATTTTAAATCAAGTAAATTTGTATAGATAAGTCCTTGAGTCTACTTTGCACTTTCTGTAGAAGTCTGTGGGTTCGATATCCAGACTTGCTTAGGCTATACTATCTTCAGTAGGTACACTTGCCTGTCAGTAGTTTAGTTTTAAAGAGTCTAGTGTATTACTTAGTTTCTAGGTTAGTTTTGATTTTTATTAGTTTTAATTAAACTGCTTTGCACACATCAAGTTTTTGGCACCGTTGCCGGTGACTTCTTAGTCGATTGTGCAGTTTAGTTCTTGTGTCTTATCTGTGCATATTTGCTTTTAGCCTTAATTTTATTTCTTTTAATTCATCTCTTTTTGATTCATTTTTATGTTTTTTGCAGGTTTTGTAGTGTATGCCACACCTACGTTCACACGGACCGCCACCGGAGCTTTCATTGCCTTCAAGGAGCGATTCGCGGGACTTCTCTGAAGGTTCTACGAGCGAGGTAAGTGCTTCTACTCCCATTTCTGCTGATTTTTCTAAGCACACACCACCATATTCCTCTAGTTCTTCCACTCATTCTAGTCTGAGGTTGCATTTTGTTCCACCCATGGCTGAGCGTCGCACTGTTCACCAGCAGGCCACTGCATGTTTCACAGGACTTAACAATCCCATCACTGTGCCAAACATCATGAATGAAAATTCGTGGCAGATTCCCTCAAACATCATGACAGCCATTAATAACTCTCAGTTTAATGGCCAGGATGATGAGGATGCTCCAGCACACATAGCTCGCCTCACTCGCATCTGTGGTACCTTCAATCTTCAAGGTGCCACTGAAGATGCTATCTTTTTGCAGCTATTTCCCTTTTCACTTGCGGGTAGAGCAGCCACTTGGCTCGACTCGCATGCACCCGGATCTTTCACTACATGGGGCAGTCTTAGGGATGCTTTCCTTAAGAAGTACTTTCCACCTGCCAAGGCAGCTCGCCTTCGTGATGAGATCCACTCTTTTCGTATGGCACCCGATGAGCCATACTACCTTGCTTAGGAGAGGTTCTATAATTTGCTTAGCAGATGCTCCCAGCATGGTCTCTCTGATTGGGCCCTTGTAGAGAAATTCTACAATGGTCTAACTTATGAGACTCGGGCTCATTTCGACACTTCTGCAGGTTGTCATCTAATGGGTAAAAGGGACGTTGCTGAGTGCACTGATATGTTTGAGAGTTTTGCTCAGGCTGAGTATGAGCAGAGATCTGCTAATAGGAATTCCACTCCTATTTCTAGTTCCTCCTCTTCCACGAGAGGAGTTCACCACGTTAATGTGGATACTAGTGTGGCAGCTGCTCTCGAGGCCTTGTCGAGGGATGTGAAGG
This sequence comes from Mikania micrantha, assembly GCA_009363875.1. NCBI lineage: Eukaryota > Viridiplantae > Streptophyta > Magnoliopsida > Asterales > Asteraceae > Mikania > Mikania micrantha. The sequence continues at coordinate 53,772,803 of CM018694.1, read as the reverse complement.
AATTGAAAATAAAGGTGGATAGGTGTGAGATTTGTAGGGGTGGCCATGCCACATCTGAGTGTTTGGTGGTCAACCAGGAGCAGGTTGACTATATGGGGGGTCAAGGTAGGGGTAGCACGAACCCTTTCAATAACTCCTATAATCAAAATTGGAGAAACCACCCGAATTTTAATTGGCGCTTTTCCGGTCATCCCCCTGGTTTCCAATCTGGGTCATCTCATAACCAGGGGCAGGGTCATTCTTCGGTTAGTAATCTGAGTCATACACCGGGGGCGGGTAGTAGTAGTGGTGGTGGTGGGGGTAGCATGAGTAAGATAGAGGAGTTACTGACCCAGTTGGTTACTAAGGATGCCAATACTCAGAAAACCTTGGCTGAGCATGATATTCTTTTGAAAAACCAACAATCTGCTTTCCTTGATCTTCAAAGATCAGTTGGAGATATAGCTAAGCGTTTGGATGAGAGGGCTCAAGGCCAGTTTTCGGGCAGCACACAGCCTAATCCAAATGCTCATGTGAAAGCAGTGACCACTGGGAGTGGTCAAGGAGGTGTGAGTGTAGAGCCACTGGTTGAGGTAGAGGAGGATGAACCGGTGGATGAGGAGATTGAGATGGATACTCCTAGGGGGTGCACATGAGGCCAGTCCCAGCAAGTACAGTACCGACCAATGAGTCTCCGTTAGTGGTCCCGGTTGAGAAGAAACCGGTTGAGGTTAGGCCGAGTCCTAAGATTGATCATTAACGACTTCCTTACCCTGCCCGCTTAGCCCACCAGAAGCATGCTAAGGAGTATGGTCACTTTCTTGACATGTTCAAGCAGTTGAAGATCAATCTTTCATTCATTGAGGCTCTTCAGCATATGCCCAAGTATGCCAAATTCCTTAAGGATTTGTTGAAGAGCAAGGATCGGCTAGGGGAACTTTCTAATGTTCAATTGAGTGGGGGGTGTTCTGCGGTGATTCTAAACAAGCTACCGGAGAAGTTGACAGATCCTAGGATCTTTACAATCCCATGTCTGTTTGGTAGTGACACTCAGAGGCACGCGTTGGCAGATTCAGGTGCTAGCATCAATTTGATGCCCTATTCCTTGTATGAGAAGCTAGCACTTGGTGAACTTATGCCTACGCGCATGACATTGTCCCTTACTGACCGGACGGTCAAGTGTCCATGGAGTATTGTTGAGAACATGTTGGTGAAGGTGGACAAATTTGTGTTCCCCGTGGATTTTGTGATTCTTAATATGGAGGCCGATGAGAGTGTGCCTATCATTCTAGGTCGTCCTTTCTTGAGGACTGCTAAGGCCATCATTGATGTGTTTGATGGGAAGCTCACTCTTAAAGTGGATGAGACTGTCACATTTGAGGTTGCGAAGTCTATGAAGCATCCCGGTGATCATGATGACTTTAGTGACCCATGTCATTCCGTTTACTTCATAAACTTTTTCATGTCACACGTAGATAGGTGTCTTGAGTACGTGTGTGGAGCTGATTTGGTAGTTGAGAGGAGTGAGGAGGAGTCTGAGATGGTTGATGAGGGTGTGTCGGTTATTTCTGAAGTGTTAGAGATTGATGAGTTGAGGGAGGAGAGTAAGAAACCCTCTGTTGAGTCACCCCCCGCCTTAGAGCTTAAGGTTCTACCCTCCCACTTAGAATATGCATTTCTAGGAGAGGATTCCACTCTACATGTTATTATTTCATCGAGGTTGAGTGAGGAGGAGAAGAAGAGATTGCTAGGTGAGTTGAGGTTATATCAGGGTGCTATTGCTTGGAGACTCTCCGATATCCAAGGCATTAGCCCTGCTTATTGCACACATAGGATACTCATGGAGGATCAGTATAAGCTGGTAGTCCAACCTCAGAGGCGTTTAAATCCCAATATGCAGGAGGTTGTGAAGAAGGAGGTGTTGAAGTTGATGGATGCAGGCTTGATTTATCCTATCTCGGATTCATCATGGGTGAGCCCTACTCAGGTTGTCCCTAAAAAGGGGGGATGACAGTTATTACGAATGAGAAAAATGAGCTCATTCCTTCTCGCACGGTCACTGGATGGCGAGTTTGCATCAACTACAGGAAACTTAACGATGCCACTCGGAAAGATCATTTTCCCTTTCCTTTCATTGACCAGATGTTGGAGAGATTAGCGGGCCAGCAGTTTTACTGCTTTATAGATGGCTTCTCTGGGTATTTCCAGATCTCCATTGCACCGAAGGATCAGGAAAAGACCACATTCACGTGCCCCTATGGCACCTATGCAATGCTCCTGCCACATTTCAAAGGTGCATGGTAGCCATTTTCCAAGACATGATTGAATCATCCATGGAAGTGTTTATGGATGACTTTCCGGTTTATGGCGACTCGTTTGATCAATGCTTGGTGAATCTTGAGAGGATGTTGAAGAGGTGTGTAGAGACGAAGTTGATGCTCAATTAGGAGAAGTGTCACTTCAAGGTGACCGAGGGGATAGTGTTAGGTCATAAGATTTCGAGAGCGGGTATTGAGGTAGACCAAGTTAAGATAGAGACAATAAGTAAACTCCCACCACCCTCAAGTGTTAAAGCCTTTAGGAGTTTCCTTGGTCACGCGGGTTTCTATAGGCGGTTCATTAAGGATTTTTCCAAAATCACTAGGCCTATGACCCATCTTCTAGAGAAAGATACCCCATTTTTGTTTGATGAGGAATGCATTAAGGCATTCAAGTTTTTGAAGGAGAGGCTTGTGAGTGCTCCTATTTTGGTTGCTCTCGATTGGAGCTTACCCTTTGAGCTCATGTGTAACGCTAGTGACCAAGCCGTTGGGGCGGTTTTGGGGCAAAGAAGAGAGAGGCATTTTCACCCCATTTACTATGCTAGCAAGACTCTCAATGATGCTCAAGAAAATTACACTACCACCGAAAAGGAGCTTCTTGCGGTAGTGTTTGCTTTTGACAAATTCCGGTCATACCTTGTGCTTTCAAAGACCACCGTTTTCACCGACCACTCGGCTTTGAGGTTTTTTTTTTGCAAAGAAAGATGCAAAACCTCGTCTCATTAGGTGGATTCTTTTGTTTTCGGAATTCGACATTGAGATCAAAGATAAGAAAGGGGCTGAAAATGTTGTGGCCGATCATCTCTCACGGTTGGAGGACCCAGAGAGGAGTGAGATTCGTGAAGGGGAGATTGGTGATAGGTTCCCTCACGAGATGATCGATTTTGTAGAGGCGGAGAAGCAAGGAATGCCATGGTTCACCGACTTGGCAAATTTCCTTGCTCATGGAGTGGTAATTGAGGGAATGACCACTCAACAGAAGAAGAAGTTCTTTAGAGACGCGGGTAAGTATGTTTGGGATGACCCGTATCTCTATCGTGTGGGGGAGATAGGATTCTTAGGAGGTTTGTGAGTAGAAAGGAGGGCCTAGAGATTTTGAGGCATTGCCATGAAGGCTTGACGGGTGGACATCATGGTCATCATTCCACCACTCAAAAGGTCTTTGATTGTGGCTTTTATTGGCCTTCAGTGGTGAAGGATGCACTTGAGTTTGTGAAGAAGTGTGATCCTTGTCAACATACCGGAAACATCTCCTCTAAGGATGAAATGCTTCAAAACCCGATTCAAGTATTGGAGGTTTTTGATGTTTGGGGCATTGACTTTGTTGGACCCTTTCCTTTGTCAAAAGGTAATAGGTATATACTCGTGGCCATAGATTATGTGTCAAAGTGGGTGGAGGCTAAAGCCTTGCCTACAAATGATGCCCGAGTAGTTCTCAAGTTCCTTAAGAAGTTGTTTAGTAGGTTTGGGACTCCTAGAGCTTTAATAAGTGACCGTGGCACGCACTTTTGTAACACAATGTTAGAAAAGGTACTACAACGCTACGGTGTCACTCATCGTTTGGCGACCGCTTACCATCCTCAAACAAGCGGTCAAGTGGAGAATGCAAACCGAGGGGTGAAAAGATACTTGAGAAGACCGTGGGGAAGAGTCGGAAGGATTGGTCCAACAATTTAGACGACGCATTGTGGGCATTTAGAACGGCCTACAAGACACCCTTAGGAACCACACCATATATGGTTGTCTATGGCAAAGCATGCCATCTTCCTGTTGAATTAGAGCATAGAGCTCTTTGGGCTCTTAAAACGGTCAACCTTGATCTTACCGAGGCGGGTAGGAAGAGATACTTTCAAATTCATGAGTTAGAAGCCCTTCGTGATGCGGTCTATGCACGTTCATTGAGCATCAAAGAAAAGACCAAATCATTGCATGATAGAAGATTGAAGGGTTTGAAGGAATTTAAGAAGGGAGATCGGGTTTTGCTTTATAATTCCCGATTGAAGTTGTTTGGAGGAAAATTGAAGCCCAAGTGGACGGGTCCATACATAGTTAAAGAGGTTTTTCCATATGGAACAGTTGAGTTGCAAAACGAAGTTGATGGGAACACTTGGAAAGTAAACGGTCATAGATTGAAGCATTACATCGGAGGACCGTTGGATGAGAGTGAGAAGGAGGAAGAGATCTTCCTAGAAAAACCTAAATGAAGGAGTGTTGATGGGTTCTTGAGATGAAACCCAAGTGTAGAGTTTGTAAATGGTAGATTTCTAGAGTTTTAGGTGTGATTTTCGTATTTATTTTCCGTTTTTCGTTTTCGTTTTTGTGTGTTTTCTAGAGTTTTGCAGGTTTTTAATCATTTTGATGCAAGGAAGATGGATTGGAGCTACCAGGTATGTATCACTTGCCTTATAATTGATTTTAGGTGTTTAAGGAAGAAAAATGGGTTGGAAATTTGGTTAAGGCATGAAAATGCCGGAAACTCTCTAGAAAAATGACCTCGTCGCGTCACACGACACCCAGGTCCCAGCCTGTCGCGCTACACCAGAGAATCTGGTCAAAACGCGGGTCAATGCTCTATCGCACCACGCGACAAAGTTCTAGCATACTGTCGTGATACGCGACGCGGCTCTAGACATTTAAAAAATAGATTCAAGCCCTAGATTTCAATTTCAACCTCATTTCTTCTTCCCTAAGTCGTCGCCCACCCTCCTTTCACCACCATTTTCATCTTCTACCATCATCTAACCATCAAAACACCACCCAATATGTGACAATCCGACTTTTTACACTAACCTTGTTAACGGGAGATGGTGATATCATAGGCCCAACAGGGATAGTGTGGGCCCAACAGGACAAATGTAGGCCCTATAAGGCCAGGGTAGGTCCAATAAGGCCAATGAAGGCCCAACAAGCCCAACAAGACTAATGAAGGCCCAGTAAAGCCAAAGAAGATCCAGTGAAGTCAAGGAAGACCCAACAAGACAAATCAGGTCCAATAAAGTCTATGAAGGCCCAACAGAACTAAGTTAGGCCCAATAGGGGCAAATGAGGCCCAATGTAAACAAATTAAGGCCCAATAAGGCCCAGGGAGGCCCAATGAAATCTAGGAAGGCCCAGTAAAGTTTAGATAGGCCCAATTGTATTTACGAAGCCCAATTGGATTAATCTAGCCAAACAATGTTTTAAGTGATCCGATTAGTGACAATTCGGTATTCCGGATTAAGCTCCGTTAACTGAAAATTCATAAAATCAGATGATATTGAACCAGAAGAGTTGGGATCGATCAAAATGATGTGCAAACACATAAATTGTGTGGATTAAACTTGAAATTTCAAGAATTAACCAAAGTTTGACTTTTATAAGTCAAAATTCGGCTAAAATTGTAATAATAAGTTCGAATTTAGCAATTATGGTGAGTTATATCGCAATAAATCTGTAAATTAACACACTCTAGTGATGATCATCAGTTATCAACGGTTACTAATCTATTAATTGTGGAAATTAATCGAATTTAGGACGTGAGAAGTGTAACCGAAGTCGATTGAGTTCGAAGGGGTATAATAAGAGGTTCATCAATCAAATTAGAGATTCCTAAACACTTATCGGTACCCTTAGAGACTATTCTATACTACAATTCGAAATAATAGGCTTCGGGAAGAAGAATCGGATTGAAGCTTGGCCGAAAGTTGAGTGACAAGTCGAAGTTCAGCAAATTGAAATCAAACCAGGTCAGAATCTATTCCTACACGATCTAAAACAATCGATTAGTCATACCCCTAAGTAAATTTCATGTGCTAACAACGAATTAATAGCATTTGATTTCTAGGGTTCTTAATATGATCCGGTTTGGGGATTTCGATCGGGATGAGTATAAAAATGAAATTAAATAGTACCATTAGCTTCAGAAACCTCCGAATAAGCTAAACAATGTTTCAATTTCATAATGCCATAACGAATTGATCGAGTTCGGTTAATAGGGTTCTTGAATATTGATGTTTTGGGGGTTTCTATGGAACTGAGTTCGATAATCGAATTGGATGTTATAGATAGTTTCAGAAGAGGCCGATTAAGGTAAATCCTAAATTAATTTCATCATGGAACTGCGAATCGTGTGATGTTGAATCTAGGGTTCATGAACTAGAACGAAGTTGAGGTTTCTGATTCAAAAGGGTATATTGATTTAAATTAGACATACTATCAGGTTCGAGATGGTTGGTTTAGTGAAAACCATATGGGTTTAAAGTCGCACACAATCGAATTGGATGAATTCGAATTGATAAGAATGGAATTTAGGTTCGAAACTGTGGAGTCTTAAAACCGTAGTATTTTAATAAGAACTTCTAAATTAAATCGATGATATGATGCATCTGGATTCAAGGACTAATAGCCCCATAGTTTAAGTGTTGATTAGATACGAATTGGAGACCAATTTGGGGATTTTGCTTCGGCTATATTAGCAAATAGGATTTAGTTTGTAGTAGTGTATAAAACAATTAAAATCGGTTATCAGTCGCGATACCCTAGCGGGCGAGTTGGTAGATCAGGTGTGTTGTGAGCCGGAGGTCGCGGGTTCGAGCCAAGGGGTGGCCGGTTTTTGATAAAAATGGCATTTTTGGTATTTTTGAGATAATTTCCACATACGGACTCCGTTTTAATCCGTTCGAGTTGCGTTGGAACCGTAACGGGAATACGAACGTATTAGAGTAACAAAATCTATATTTTAGTCCAAAAACGAAATCGCGTTTAATTACGTTTAATTAAATAAAATCAAATATGATTTTATTTAAACGATTTCAATGGCACGCGTACTTTCGTATGCACATTCTTAACACTCTAACATACGTATGTTGATACGTATGTGATTTCAAGCACAAAACGACAATTCGAATAACTTTAGGTTATTGTTTAAATCACAGATTCTTCGTAGAGGATTTCTACGCAAGTTCACACGTATTTGATCATTCTGCTATTATCAAAGGTGCGTACACGGCCCCTTTCTTATTTTAAACTGTTTTGGGGGAGAAAACATGTGCAACAAACTGTTTTTAGATACATATCACTTGCATGAGTTAGCTGTTTACATTATGTGAAAACATATCAACTTGAAAGTCCTTACACACCTCGAACCGTTTAGTTTGCTGTAATGCAAAGCGTGGTAGTTGGAAATAGATCTATTAGGTTTGACAAACCTCACCTGGTAGATGGGATCTACGCAGGTGTTTGACTGACCAAACACAATTTTACTATTGTTGTGATAGACAATAGTGGCAAGGCGAAAACATGCTATAGCATGGCAATCCGTCAGCTTCGGTGTCGAACACGTATGTAAATAGTTTATATGACTAGCTATCATGACTGTGCATGTGTGATTATGTTATCTACAACTTGTTATTCAAACTGCTGTTTTGAACATTATGAATGATTAAAACCTGTGTTATGCACCAACCTTTGTGTTGACTTGATTTACATGTTTTCTCAGGACGCTAAGGCGCGCAATAAAGACTGGCATGGACTAGGAGATAGAGTCGCATGCATTTTAAACATTCTAGATATTTGGATTTGAACATTTGAAACTTTGTATTGTATTTTACAATTTACAACTGTTACTAGTTTTATAACGCTTCTGCAAATTTTGAAAACTCTGATATTATGTTTTAAAGACCAAAGTATGTTTTGAAATTCATATAGAGGTCTTCGTTATGTCTAATGATCTGAGATCCTGGTTTGTCACGTTCCCAAACGGTATAATTCCGTTAGTTGAAAATTGGGGGTGTGACAGATTGGTATCAGATCCATTGGTTATAGCGAACTAGGTTTGCATTTGTAGACTTAGACTATGACTGTTAGACATTAGACACATATGTTTACACAGATTGCTTAGAAATTACACATGACATTATGTAATTGACTTGTTTACACATTCCATGGCACTGCACTTACATATGGTATTATGTAACAGGCATGGCATCATCAGTACCGTACATTTATATTGATGACTCTGAGGACGAGGAACCGATAGTTCCAGCACCACCGTCACCACCACCACCACCTATTCCATCACCTCCATCATATGAGAGGGATGACTCAGATCCGGAGGAGGATCCGGAGGAGGACCCAGACGAGGATCCCGAGGAGGATCCAGATGAGGACCCGGATGAGGATCCGGAGGAGGAGCCAGTAGAAAGCACTCAGCAGATCCCTGCTGAGGGACCTTCTACACATCCACCACCAGTACTAGATGCTCCTGAGCCTAAGAGGCAAAGGACGGACGCTGAAGAAATCGCCAAACTGCGCGAGGATTTGCACGAGGCAGAAGATAGGATCGCACAACATTCTCAGGAACAATGGGATGCTAATGAGAGGCAAGAGGAACTTGCCCATCTGGTTCATGATATGCGGAATGAGATGATTAACTTGATTGATCGTCTCGAAGCTTCAGAGAACCGACCTGAGTTCTTGGAGGGCAGGATAGAAGCCTTAGAGGATTTAGTGGCCTCTGAGAATGAGGAAGAGGATGAAGAGGGAGAAGGGGAGGAACCAGCACCAGTTGTTGATTCCGATCCTGAATCCACAGTTGAGGACGATTGATTTTTCTTTTTTTTTTGTTTGTTTAAACTTATTAGGAACGGGTTGTGTTCCTACATTAGTAGTTTGAAAACTTATGTTTTATTTCAAAAGTATTGTACTCAAAGAAAGTTTCTATCTATTGAAGGATTATTATTTATTCCCAACAGTTGTGTTGATTTATATTATATGTTGTGTTTGTTATTTTACTTACACATGTTACATTAGACTTTGCAAGCATGCTAACACTTCTTGTAAATAGGAAACTAATGGCTGAGGGAAACGTTCATATGACAGTCGCTGAGCTCAACGAGCTGATTAACAACAGAGTCGCTGAGGCAATCGCACAGTATGCTCAGACACACAACACAATACCACAGGGTCCAGCTGGGGGATTGGTTAACCCACAAGTCTGCACATTCAAGATGTTCTTGGACTGTAAACCACACAATTTCAAAGGGTCAGAGGGGGCCATTGGACTCCTTCGGTGGATTGAAAAGGCGGAGTCTGTGTTCGAGATGTGCAACTGCCCTGACGAGAGCAAAGTGAAGTTTGCAACGGGAACATTGGAGGGTCCAGCATTAACCTGGTGGAACTCAAATGTCCAGACTCTGGGGTTGGGAGAGGCTAATGCCTTGACATGGGACAACTTCAAAACTTTACTGCAAGAGGAGTACTGTCCTCGCAGTGAAATGCAGAAGTTGGAAGAGGAATACTGGCACCTCAAGATGGAGGGGTCAAACATTGAAGAGTACACGACCAGGTCGCATGAACTGGCCAGACTGCTACCACATATGGCTACTCCAGTTAGCAAGTGGATTGAGAGGTACATTGGAGGACTAGTGCCTCAGATCCAAGGGTTGGTTACTTCAGCAAATCCCACCACTATCCAACAAGCTGTTCGTCTAGCACATCAGCTTACTGACCAGGCAGTGTTACAGGGGACTCTGTCCAAACGAACATCTGCTACCAAGGTAGGAGATCATAAGAGAAAGTGGGAAAGTAATAACTTCAAGGGTAACAACCAACAATCATACCAGCAAAACCGGAAACAAGACTCAAACAAGTCTTATCATGGTTCAAACAGTGGTCAGCAATCATCATCGTCGGGGGGTTATATTGGCAAGCACCCCAAGTGCAACAAGTGTGGTTACCATCATGCAGGTAACCAATGTGAAAGAGCTAAGTGCCAGAGGTGTGGCAAGATTGGGCATGCGGCTAAAGATTGTCGCGGAGAGCTGCAGAACAACCATAACAACCAGAATAACAGTCAGAACAACGCGCAGAAGGGTTGTTTTGAGTGCGGCAAGATGGGGCATTTTAAGAAAGATTGCCCACAGCTCAAGAAAGGCGGGGACAATAATGCCAATGGCAATGGAAATGGCAACGGTAATGGAAGTGGCACCAACAACAACAACAACAACAACAACAACAACAATGGTGCTAGAGGCAGGGCGTTTGTGATAGGAGGACGTCAAGCGCGGGAGGATCCCAACATTGTAACGGGTACGTTCCTCTTAAATAATCACTATGCCTCTATGTTATTTGACACTGGTGCCGATCGGAGCTTTGTATCTAGTTCACTTGCTAAGTTGTTAAATATTAGTCCCACTGCCTTAGATAGTCCATACACTGTGGAATTAGCTGATGGTAAGTTGATAGTAGTGGAAAATATCTTTAAGGGATGTATTCTTGATTTGATGGGTCAAACATTAGAGATTGATCTTATGCCTATTGCCTTAGGCAGTTTTGATGTAGTTATTGGCATGGACTGGTTGTCCAAAAACCAGGCTGAAATCGTATGCCATGAAAAGATTGTTCGCATACCTCTTCCGCAGGGAGAGACATTATATGTACAAGGTGAGAAGAGCAGTACGCCACTGCGTCTCATATCTTGTATGAAAGCACACAAGTGTCTACGTAAGGGTCATACAGCAGTTATAGCCCTTATAACTGAAAAACCGGTAGCTGAGAAAAAGATTGAAGATATACCAGTAGTTTGTGAATTTCCGGAGGTGTTTCCAGAAGACTTGCCGGGATTACCGCCTATCAGACAGGTGGAATTTCGAATCGACCTTACACCAGATGCAGCACCGATAGCTAGGGCACCTTATCGACTTGCACCGTCAGAGATGCAAGACTTATCTACACAATTGCAAGAATTGTTGGATAAGGGTTTCATACGACCTAGTTTTTCACCGTGGGGAACTCCAGTTTTGTTTGTCAAAAAGAAGGACGGGACTTTCCGTATGTGCATCGATTACCGGGAATTGAACAAGGTTACTATCAAGAATCGGTATCCGTTACCCAGGATTGACGATCTGTTTGATCAGTTGCAAGGTTCGAGTTACTACTCGAAGATTGATCTTAGATCGGGTTATCATCAACTAAGAGTCCAGGAGGAGGATATCCCGAAGACAGCATTCAGGACACGCTATGGCCATTATGAGTTCTTGGTCATGCCATTTGGGTTGACAAACGCTCCAGCTGTATTCATGGATCTCATGAATCGTGTTTGTAAACCTTATCTTGATAAGTTTGTCATAGTTTTCATCGATGACATTCTCATCTATTCAAAATCTGAGGAGGAACATGCTGAACATCTTCGATTATTGCTAGAGCTATTGAAACAAGAACAATTGTACGCTAAATTTTCGAAATGTGATTTCTGGATGCGGGAAGTACAATTTCTGGGTCATATAGTTAATGAAAAGGGCATACATGTTGATCCAGCGACGATTGAAGCGATTAAGAATTGGGAAGCGCCAAAGACCCCTACTGAGGTACGACAATTCCTTGGTTTGGCGGGTTATTATCGACGATTCATTGAAGGTTTCTCAAAGATCGCTCAACCACTTACAGCTCTTACGCACAAGGGAACAAAGTATAACTGGACGGATAAACAGGAAGCTGCATTTCAGTTATTGAAACAGAAACTCTGCAGTGCACCGATTCTGTCCTTACCGGAAGGAACGGAAGACTTTGCGGTGTATTGTGACGCATCTGCACAGGGATTGGGATGTGTGTTGATGCAACGTGATAAAGTGATCGCTTATGCTTCCAGACAACTACGAACGCACGAAAAGAATTACACTACTCATGACTTGGAGTTGGGAGCAGTGGTTTTTGCTTTGAAAATTTGGAGGCATTATCTGTATGGAACTAAGTGTACCATTTACACTGATCATAAGAGTTTGCAGCATATCTTTGATCAGAAGGAGCTTAATATGAGACAACGACGATGGGTTGAGTTGTTGAATGATTATGAGTGTGCGATTAAATATCACCCGGGAAAAGCTAATGTAGTAGCTGACGCTCTGAGCAGAAAAGACACAACAGGAGCAAGACGGGTTCGTGCACTTATGATGACGATACATACCGACTTACCTGACAAGGTGCACAATGCTCAGATTGAGGCCTTGAAAAAGGAAAACTTAGTACCGGAATCTTTACGAGGAATGGAAGAACAATTGAATGTTAAACCTGATGGAATTCGTTATTTCATTGATCGAATGTGGATACCTTTATATGGAGGTTTAAGGGAACTCGTGATGGACGAAGCGCACAAGTCCAGATATTCAGTCCATCCGGGATCAGACAAGATGTATCATGACTTGAAGGCACTGTATTGGTGGCCTCATATGAAAGCGGATATTGCTAAGTACGTTAGCAAATGTTTGACTTGCTCGAAAGTCAAAGTTGAATATCAGAAGCCATCTGGTTTACTGCAACAACCAGAGATACCGATGTGGAAATGGGAACAGATTTCGATGGACTTCATTACTAAGTTACCCCGTACACCGAGTGGGTGTGATACGATATGGGTAATTGTCGATCGATTAACGAAATCTGCACACTTCTTAGCAATCAAGGAAACTGATAAGATGGAGAAACTGACTCGCATTTACATCAAGGAAGTAGTAGCACGGCATGGTGTGCCAATCTCTATCATATCAGATCGGGATGCCCGATTTACTTCCAACTTTTGGAAATCTCTTCATAAGTCATTGGGGACTCGCTTGGATATGAGTACCGCCTATCATCCACAGACCGACGGTCAAAGTGAACGAACGATTCAAACGCTCGAGGATATGTTACGAGCTTGTGTAATTGACTTTGGTGATAGTTGGGAGAATCATTTACCGTTAGTGGAATTCTCTTATAATAATAGTTATCATACAAGTATTCAAGCAGCACCGTTTGAAGCTTTGTATGGTCGCAAATGTCGTTCACCAGTATGTTGGACGGAGATTGGAGACAGTCAGATTACAGGTCCTGAACTGGTGCACGAGACGACAGAGAAGATAGTTCAAATCCGGAACCGTATGGCAGCGGCCCTGGATCGACAGAAGAGTTATGCAGACAAACGTCGCAAGCCGTTGGAATTTCAAGTAGGAGACCGAGTTCTTCTAAAAGTATCACCTTGGAAAGGTGTGATACGATTCGGCAAGCGCGGAAAGCTTAGTCCACGTTACGTAGGACCTTTTGAGATTCTGAAAAGGATTGGTCCGGTTGCGTATCAACTTAAACTACCGGATGAACTCAGTGGAGTTCATGATGTGTTTCACGTATCGAACTTAAAGAAATGTCTTTCTGATGAGACATTGATTGTTCCGTTGGAAGAAATACAAGTAGATGAACAGCTACGATTTATTGAAGAACCAGCTGAAATCATGGACCGAGAGGTCAAACAACTGAAGCAAAGCAAGATTCCGATAGTCAAAGTCCGATGGAATTCAAGACGTGGTCCTGAATTCACATGGGAACGGGAAGACCAAATGATGAAGAAATATCCTCATCTATTCAAAACAGTTACTGCTAACACTGAGAGCGCACGTTAAATTTCGGGACGAAATTTCCTTCAACAAGGGGATGACGTGATGCTTTCACACATCAACACTGCAAAAATTCAAACTGTAAGCACAAACATTTTATTTATTCAATTGGTTTTGTTACAAATATTTGTGCTACATTACATTCTATATATTTTATGTGCTACAATTCATATGTTACATATTATGGTAGTACATACATGATTGATTACACACATTTTACTATATGCGGGGTTGCATAGTACAAACGGTTATAGACACTCACTATGTGTGAGGTTACACAACACAGTATGATCAGACACAAACAATCATAGTTAGGTGAACTAACTAGTGTACACGCAAACAGTCACATTGAACGATCACAATTGAGTTGTGATGTTGCAAGCATTAGACTTTGTGTGTGAGTACACACAAGCACACAGAATGATCAAATCACACTAACACGTACGATTTAAACTCGTAAGTAGTTTCCTAACTACTCTTAACACTTACTAATTTTCGGGACGAAAATTCCTTCAACAAGGGGATGATGTGACAATCCGACTTTTTACACTAACCTTGTTAACGGGAGATGGTGATATCATAGGCCCAACAGGGATAGTGTGGGCCCAACAGGACAAATGTAGGCCCTATAAGGCCAGGGTAGGTCCAATAAGGCCAATGAAGGCCCAACAAGCCCAACAAGACTAATGAAGGCCCAGTAAAGCCAAAGAAGATCCAGTGAAGTCAAGGAAGACCCAACAAGACAAATCAGGTCCAATAAAGTCTATGAAGGCCCAACAGAACTAAGTTAGGCCCAATAGGGGCAAATGAGGCCCAATGTAAACAAATTAAGGCCCAATAAGGCCCAGGGAGGCCCAATGAAATCTAGGAAGGCCCAGTAAAGTTTAGATAGGCCCAATTGTATTTACGAAGCCCAATTGGATTAATCTAGCCAAACAATGTTTTAAGTGATCCGATTAGTGACAATTCGGTATTCCGGATTAAGCTCCGTTAACTGAAAATTCATAAAATCAGATGATATTGAACCAGAAGAGTTGGGATCGATCAAAATGATGTGCAAACACATAAATTGTGTGGATTAAACTTGAAATTTCAAGAATTAACCAAAGTTTGACTTTTATAAGTCAAAATTCGGCTAAAATTGTAATAATAAGTTCGAATTTAGCAATTATGGTGAGTTATATCGCAATAAATCTGTAAATTAACACACTCTAGTGATGATCATCAGTTATCAACGGTTACTAATCTATTAATTGTGGAAATTAATCGAATTTAGGACGTGAGAAGTGTAACCGAAGTCGATTGAGTTCGAAGGGGTATAATAAGAGGTTCATCAATCAAATTAGAGATTCCTAAACACTTATCGGTACCCTTAGAGACTATTCTATACTACAATTCGAAATAATAGGCTTCGGGAAGAAGAATCGGATTGAAGCTTGGCCGAAAGTTGAGTGACAAGTCGAAGTTCAGCAAATTGAAATCAAACCAGGTCAGAATCTATTCCTACACGATCTAAAACAATCGATTAGTCATACCCCTAAGTAAATTTCATGTGCTAACAACGAATTAATAGCATTTGATTTCTAGGGTTCTTAATATGATCCGGTTTGGGGATTTCGATCGGGATGAGTATAAAAATGAAATTAAATAGTACCATTAGCTTCAGAAACCTCCGAATAAGCTAAACAATGTTTCAATTTCATAATGCCATAACGAATTGATCGAGTTCGGTTAATAGGGTTCTTGAATATTGATGTTTTGGGGGTTTCTATGGAACTGAGTTCGATAATCGAATTGGATGTTATAGATAGTTTCAGAAGAGGCCGATTAAGGTAAATCCTAAATTAATTTCATCATGGAACTGCGAATCGTGTGATGTTGAATCTAGGGTTCATGAACTAGAACGAAGTTGAGGTTTCTGATTCAAAAGGGTATATTGATTTAAATTAGACATACTATCAGGTTCGAGATGGTTGGTTTAGTGAAAACCATATGGGTTTAAAGTCGCACACAATCGAATTGGATGAATTCGAATTGATAAGAATGGAATTTAGGTTCGAAACTGTGGAGTCTTAAAACCGTAGTATTTTAATAAGAACTTCTAAATTAAATCGATGATATGATGCATCTGGATTCAAGGACTAATAGCCCCATAGTTTAAGTGTTGATTAGATACGAATTGGAGACCAATTTGGGGATTTTGCTTCGGCTATATTAGCAAATAGGATTTAGTTTGTAGTAGTGTATAAAACAATTAAAATCGGTTATCAGTCGCGATACCCTAGCGGGCGAGTTGGTAGATCAGGTGTGTTGTGAGCCGGAGGTCGCGGGTTCGAGCCAAGGGGTGGCCGGTTTTTGATAAAAATGGCATTTTTGGTATTTTTGAGATAATTTCCACATACGGACTCCGTTTTAATCCGTTCGAGTTGCGTTGGAACCGTAACGGGAATACGAACGTATTAGAGTAACAAAATCTATATTTTAGTCCAAAAACAAAATCGCGTTTAATTACGTTTAATTAAATAAAATCAAATATGATTTTATTTAAACGATTTCAATGGCACGCGTACTTTCGTATGCACATTCTTAACACTCTAACATACGTATGTTGATACGTATGTGATTTCAAGCACAAAACGACAATTCGAATAACTTTAGGTTATCGTTTAAATCACAGATTCTTCGTAGAGGATTTCTACGCAAGTTCACACGTATTTGATCATTCTGCTATTATCAAAGGTGCGTACACGGCCCCTTTCTTATTTTAAACTGTTTTGGTGGAGAAAACATGTGCAACAAACTGTTTTTAGATACATATCACTTGCATGAGTTAGCTGTTTACATTATGTGAAAACATATCAACTTGAAAGTCCTTACACACCTCGAACCGTTTAGTTTGCTGTAATGCAAAGCGTGGTAGTTGGAAATAGATCTATTAGGTTTGACAAACCTCACCTGGTAGATGGGATCTACGCAGGTGTTTGACTGACCAAACACAATTTTACTATTGTTGTGATAGAAAATAGTGGCAAGGCGAAAACATGCTATGGCATGGCAATCCGTCAGCTTCGGTGTCGAACACGTATGTAAATAGTTTATATGACTAGCTATCATGACTGTGCATGTGTGATTATGTTATCTACAACTTGTTATTCAAACTGCTGTTTTGAACATTATGAATGATTAAAACCTGTGTTATGCACCAACCTTTGTGTTGACTTGATTTACATGTTTTCTCAGGACGCTAAGGCGCGCAATAAAGACTGGCATGGACTAGGAGATAGAGTCGCATGCATTTTAAACATTCTAGATATTTGGATTTGAACATTTGAAACTTTGTATTGTATTTTACAATTTACAACTGTTACTAGTTTTATAACGCTTCTGCAAATTTTGAAAACTCTGATATTATCTTTTAAAGACCAAAGTATGTTTTGAAATTCATATAGAGGTCTTCGTTATGTCTAATGATCTGAGAACCTGGTTTGTCACGTTCCCAAACGGTATAATTCCGTTAGTTGAAAATTGGGGGTGTGACACAATACCACAAACCATCATCCCCACCTTCAATTTCATCTACTTCTTCCACCATTTCACCACCCCATCCACCATTGACGGCTCAAAGCAAGAACACGAGAAGATTTCTTCAAATCTCCATTTTGATCTTCTAAATCTCAACTTCTAAGTCTTCTCTAAGGTAATGTGACTAAGTATATTCGTTTTTCTTGCATTTTGATTAATTTTTGTCAATTTCTAGTTTAGCCAAAGTTTAGATTTTTAGTTTATGATTGATTCTTGTTGATTTTAGTTTAGTAATAGTTTGTTTAGATTAGTTGAATTTTTCTAGGCTCACCATTATGTTGAAATTGGTTATTGAGGATCAAAGAACCATAGGGCATATTTTGGGTAAAGGTTTGGATTTGAGAATGGTCCTTTTGATCTTGATTGGGTGCAACAAACTGATTTTTAGAATGAAATTGGAAAACATGATGTGAATTTATTAATAAAAATCATTTTTGGGATTGTTTAGTGATGGGATGGTGCTTAAAGATTGTTTTGAATTGTATGGTAACCGCGAATGAAATGCTATACGGTTACATCGTTTGGGATTTTTACTAACTTGGCAGTTTTTGTTGGATTTTTGACTGTGTTTTCAGGATGTATGGAGCGAGTTCATCAGGGGCAGGAGGAAAGAGAAGAAGAGGGCCAGTTCCAAGGCCCCGGGGAGAACCAAATTCCCCTGAGCAGTTTCAAAAGGATGAGAGGACAATTCAGTATTTGGAGGCAGAACGTGTACAAGTGATCAAGACAAGAAGACTTAAAGACCACACACTACTGATGTTTGAGATGGGCACTTTTGAAAGTGACAGGTTTGAGAGGTTTGTATCCCTAGAGCTTCTCCATCATAGGAACATTAGCTGGGAGTTAGTTGACCAACTGGGTCAAAGGGATAGGTTGGAGAGATTGTTAGGGCCGAAGTGGGTAAGAGTATTAGCTTTTGACTGGCCCCAGTACAAGGATTTGACGATGGAGTTTCACTCCACGTTCATGTATGACGACTCTGAGTTCGATTCATTGGACGCTGTGTCTTTTTCCTTGGGTAGACGGGTATACGAGATGACCATTCCTCAGTTTGCTGTAGTTTCTGGATTTTATAATGAGGAAGAGGTTATGTCACCTAGGTTTGTATCATCTTTGAGGGGAGCCACAAAGAAAAACAGAGATTTCTGTATTTCTGATGTGGATTTGAGCGAGTTCTGGGCCACCATTGTTGATTCTCCCTTCTTTACCAGCATGTTAGAGTCAGACATTAGAGACCCCATATTGAGGTATATTCACAGGGTTTTAGCCTGTACAGTGTTAGGTAGGAGTTCTGGGGAGGAGAAGGTCAACTGGATTGACCTTTTCTGTTTGTACTGCATGGTCATGGGGAGAGAGGCCAATGTGGCCTGTGTGTTGGCCACTTCTTTAGCTCGAGCTAGGCGGGGGGTGGACGAGCGCGCCCATATATCTACCGTATGGCGGATTACTTTGGGGTATTTGATAGATACTGCCCAGATTTGATGATTTTAGGCCCGTTGACCACACCCATAGATTTAAGGGACCTGCGCAGGGCAGGAATTCTAGAGAGAGATGACCCACCAAGGTGGGCAGGGTTCATGGTTGGTCCCCAGGTGATGCCACCACAAGGGACACCCGCAGCTGAGGCAGTTATGGGTTCAGTGCCCACACGTAGGTAGAGGCCGGTCTTTAGACGTGAATTTCCCCCTAGACAGTACCCACTTAGGGAGCCTATACCCGATCCACTCACGTTAGAGTCCTTATGCCATAGAATGGACGGGTATCATGATCAGTATAGGGAATGGAGGATGCAGGATCAGAGAAGACAGGAAGATGCGATGAGGTATTTGATGACCTCACTTCATATCGACATTCCTGAGTTTTACAGAGCACCAGACGAGCATGATGGTGGAAGAGGCCCGGATGATGAAGAGTAGGTGTGGGGAGGTGCATGTATGTGTGTGCTGTTGCATTTTGTCTTGATGAACATTTGTACTTTTTGAAACTTGTGGTTGGGTTGGTAATGGGTTGGTTGAGTTTGAACTTATTTTGGTTTTGGATTATTATTATCTTTAGACTCATGGTTGTTTGTTTGATCTTATTGAGCTTATTTCATGTGGTTGTTTATTACCTGTGAAGCAATTTGTACAGTGAAGAGCTTATGTGGAAAGATTGGCACCCGACAGTCTTCTTTTAACCAGCTAAGTCATTTTCAGTTTTTACTTATTTTTATTTCTAGTTTTTCTTTGGGGTTTCCTTTTTCTCTACATTGGGGACAATGTAAAGTTTAAGTGTGGGGATGGGAACTTAGTTTAACTTTGTTTTAGTTTAGTTAGTTTTTGAATTTTTAGTTTTAGTTTACTTAAGTTCTTGAGTCAAAAATTTGGAAAATTTTTTTTTTATTTTTGTTTCTACATCTTTAGCTTAGATCTTCCTTGTCCTTGTTTAAGTTGGTTGCAAAAGCATGATGGGAAATGATAGGAAAGTTGGGTTTTGTGGTTTCATTCATAGTTAACTTGTTGGTTTGGGTTTTATGCTTTGGTTATGGGATGTGTAGGTAGGCTCAACTGATTATAATTGTCCCGAAGGAGTGGTATAATTTTACTTAAAAGCATGATATTCATGGGAAACAACTTGTGGAATTTGGAATTAATGAAATTGTTTTCTAGTTATTAAGGAGTCTTTACATAATAACAGTTTAGAGTTTTGAAAATCTGATTTTTGTTTGGCACATAAGTACTCTTTTTATGAGAATAAATCCGAGTCTTATGGCGCCTCCATTTCACCAAACAAGCTGAGTAAAAAAGAAAAATAAAAGAAAAGAAGTTGGATTAAAAACTTATGTGTCACATGCTGGGTTGCAGCCTGATTGAAACACCACTAAGTTAAATTCAATGGATTGAAAAATAAAAGAAAAATGCTCACGCTTCCATCTGCTTCAATTATAAAAATCTGATTTGAGAAATTTCTTGTTTTGTTTGTATGTGATGATAATTTGAAAGCTAGAATCCAGAATTGATTTGATTTTAAATTTCCTAAGTGTGGGTCTAATGAAATGAAATGTAGAACATTAACATAAAAGACCATGATTAAGGGACATGAATGATCAGTATGGGTTTAACAGGATAACAATACTTGCAATCTTTTCCAAAGCATTGAATTTTGAATTGACTACTTTAATTGTGTAGAAACCATTTTATTTGGCTATGATCCCAGATTTTTTGCATAAGCCTTTTTCAGGGACGAAAAAGAGATAAGTGTGGGGATGTGATGTGTTGTGAAACACAGCTGTTTTTCTATTTGTTTTTATTCAGTTTCTGTACAGTTTTATGCATTTTTAGAGTCGATTGGTGCTGGTTCTTCACAATTCCATGATTTGATGCTTGCAGGTAATAAATGTGTTATTATGACACAGAAGATCAAGAAAACGAGCTCCCGGGTAGACGAGAACGGACACAACAACAAAGCGGATTAAAAACAGAATTCTGGTGAATGTCGCGTACCGTGACAGCCTCAAGAAACCCTGTCGTGTAGCGCGACAGGTAGAAAAGTCAGAAATGCCCCTGTTTATTGATTGCGGGTTGACCCAACTAATTCTGTCAGGTAGTGGATACCTTCGCGTAGCGCGAAGGGTTTGGGGATTCCTGAAGTAGCGTGACAGGATTAAAAATTCAAAAATTCGATTTTTATGTTTCTGAAACGGCCGAGGCAAAGGAATTGGATTTTGGACGACTGGAGACAAGGTTAGGAGGCGACCAAGAAGCTGTGAACGACAAAGAAGGCGAGATCTTTATTTTGGAAGCCCTAGGATCAAGATTTGAAGGGTGTACAACGATTGGTTTCGATTTCTTACTTGTCCTATACATTTGAATGATGATTGATTGTGGTTTACACATTATTTCTTCCTGTTTATTCATGATGATTTGTGGCTAAACCTTTTAGACCACCTAGGGTTTTATAATATGCATGTTTAATGGTTATGAAGATTGATTGTGGAACAAGTTTGGATTTTTCAATGATATCATGATTTGGTTTGGATTCTTGGATATGCATGAATGTTTATGTTGTTTGTGATTTGGGTTATCGATTCCTCGTATGCTTTGGCGAATGTCTTTCGTGTAATAGGTGTATGCTAGGTCAATTACTTGGTGTTCTTGATTTGTGGATGGATTACTAGACGTAGTGATTCATAGGAATGATGATTAGGTCACAAATAAATTAAATGTTTAACCAAATTCAATAGCCGTGAGGTGAGGGTTTGTTAGTATATCTTGAATGTTTAGTAACTAGTTAAAGTCTTTGTGAGAAGACCAAGATTAGGTTAATTGAACATAATCTTGTATGCTAAATCCAAGATGAATCTCCTTATTATCCCTTGCATGTTTGGGTATTGAGGCTTTCATTTCCGTGAGGTAGATGGTCTTTAGGATATATCATTGATGGGTTGGTTACTTGTGAGAGAAATTAACCTAAACCGGTATTTAAAAGATTTATAGACACTTTAGTTGAAATCTTTGAGAAAGGTTAAAGATTCTCTAATTTGTCAACAAGTTAAAATTCAAAGAGCTTAGTTCCACAATAAGTTCCATAATCAATCTAAACACATTAGACATGTATAGAGTAAACCCTAGGTAGTCATTTCATCATTCGTGACTTTTTGTTGCATTTTCCTTATTGAGTCTTAATCCGGTCTTTCTAGATTTTTAAATTTAGTTTAATCAGTTATTAACAAAACCCCCCTTTTAAACAATTATTTTAAATCAAGTAAATTTGTTTAGATAAGTCCTTGAGTCTATTTTTCACTTTCTGTAGAAGTCTGTGGGTTTGATATCTGGACTTGCTTAGGCTATACTATCTTCAGTAGGTACACTTGCCTGTCAGTAGTTTAGTTTTAAAGAGTCTAGTGTATTACTTAGTGTCTAGGTTAGTTTTGATTTTTATTAGTTTTAATTAAACTGCTTTGCACACATCATATGCGAAGAGCCCTTGAACCCTCCTTCCCGGTACGCGACGGATATGGCGGTTTGGCAGATTACTATTCTTATCAGGATTGCAAAGAAAATTATATTTTCTTCTTTCTCGAACCTTTTCACCATAAACACACACACAAACGAATTTTCATCACTCAACCTCAGATTTCAAGTTACCAGAACGTCTGGATCGAGTTGTGGATCGTTTCTACAAGTCCGGATCGTCGTATTTCAACCAGAAATCCGTTTGAAGGGTAACGTTTCGTTCTATCCTATTGATTTTGATAATATACGGATTAAATTGAGTCTTGAGCATTATATGATGATTAGGGGGGATTAGAAACGAAGAACTAGATATTTTAACGTTGAAATCTTGATTTTGATCCGTTATAATGTCCGGTTGTCTTGAAACTCATATTATTGAGTATGATAACCAGTAGGATGATTAAATCATGATTGTGATGATTTTGGATCATTCTTTGGAATGATAGATTCAATTCAAGTGTTAATTAAATGTTGAAATTTGAAAGTTAACGATTTTAGCATGATATGCTAATTATAAATAATGACTTGACTTCTAAATGCCACCTAGTAATGAATGAGATTCAAATGAGTTTGAATCAATATGTATGGGTGTTGGGCGTATTGAAACTAGTTGTATACGTGTGATTTGCAACTAGGTGTTGGTGGTGGAAGTCAAGAGACAAGTCAAAGAAGTGGAAAAGAGGTTGTAGAAAGTGATCAACTATTTGAACAAGGTAAGTCACATGTTACTGTTGAGTTTGTTTAATGTTGTGATAATGAATCACAAATATTGTGATCATGTGAACAAAACTCAATTGGTGATCCACATGGATATAAACCATGTGTTGCATGTGATATAGTGATGACCTACAAGTGTGTAGGCATTCATGTTTGATTTAATTGATGTTAATCCACATGAGTGTGGATAATGTTATAGTAAGTATGTTGAAATTGGTTCACTTGTATGTGAACAATTTGTAATTGATTGCCTTTATATGATTCACAAGGTGTGTGAACATATGTAAGCGTGATAGATTTTATGTTGAATTTGAAGTTAGACACTAAAATATGTTAGTTTAAATCACAATTGTGTGACTATTTGTTGTTTGTGTCTAATGTTGACTGTTTGTGTAAATAACACATATTGTTTTGATGGATTCTCAAGGGTGAGAACATAATTATATTAGTAAAAGTATGAGTGATTCACAAAGGTGTGAAAACTCAATGAGACACATGAGTGTGTTATTTTGAATTTTTAATGGTGTGACACATATTTGGTAAATAGAAAGATTTGTAATTGATAATCTACAATTGTGTAGATATTTTTGGTTGATTCACCTGAAAGTGAACAATCAATGTGTTGAAATGTATTTAAATGATTCACATATGTGTGAACATATGAATTGGGAGTATATTTGACGTAAACACAAGTGAATGTGTTTAAATTATGTGTAAGTTACCTATTTGATTGAGCTTGTAGTTGTAGGACGGGGTGAGTCCACACTACAAGTGTTTGTGCATTTAGCACATATACATGATTAGTTGAGTTGATTCAAATGATGGACTGGTAATGTGCATGCTGATTCATAAGGTGTGTGAACATAAGACATGCAATTCCAATTTAATTGATTCACAAGGTGTGTGAACAAATGGTGGATTGGACATATGCATGCTGATTCACAAGGTGTGTGAACATAAGACATGCAATTCTAATTTAATTGATTCACAAGGTGTGTGAACAAATGGTGGATTGGTAATGTGCATGCTGATTCACAAGGTTTGTGAACATAAGACATGCAATTCTAATATAATTGATTCACAAGTTATGTGAACAAATGGTGGATTGGTAATGTGCATGCTGATTCACAAGGTGTGTGAACATAAGACATGCAATTCCAATTTAATTGATTCACAAGGTGTGTGAACAAATGGTGGATTGGTAATCTGCATGCTGATTCACAAGGTGTGTGAACATAAGACATGCAATTCCGATTTAATTGATTCACAAGGTGTGTGAACAAGAGGTGATGTACAAATGTGTAGATATTAAATTGGTAATGTGCATGCTTAGATTCACAAAGTGGGTGAAAAAATGGTGGATTAGACATATGCATGCTTAGATTCACAAGGTGTGTGAACATAAGACTTGCATTTCTAACGTAATTGATTCACAAGGTGTGTGAACAAATGGTGGATTGGTAATGTGCATGCTTTGATTCACAAGGTGTGTGAACATAAGACATGCAATTCCAATTTAATTGATTCACAAGGTGTGTGAACAAATAGTGGATTGGTAATGTGCATACTGATTCACAAGGTGTGTGAACATAAGACATGCAATTCCAATCTAATTGATTCACAAGGTGTGTGAACAAATGGTGGATTGATAATGTGCATGCTGATTCACAAGGTGTGTGAACATAAGACATGCAATTCCAATTTAATTGATTCACAAGGTGTGTGAACAAATGGTGGATTGGTAATGTGCATGCTAATTCACAAGGTGTGTGAACATAAGACATGCAATTCCAATTTAATTGATTCACAAGGTGTGTGAACGAATGATGGATTGGTAATGTGCATGCTAATTCACAAGGTGTGTGAACATAAGACATGCAATTCTAATATAATTGATTCACAAGGTGTGTGAACAAATGGTGGATTGGACATATGCATGCTTAGATTCACAAGGTGTGTGAACATAAGACTTGCATTTCCAATGTAATTAATTCACAAGGTGTGTGAACAAATGGTGGATTGGTAATGTGCATGCTTTGATTCACAAGGTGTGTGAACATAAGACTTGCAATTCCAATGTAATTGATTCATAAGGTGTGTGAACAAATGGTGGATTGGTAATGTGCATGCTTAGATTCACAAGGTGTGTGAACATAAGACTTGCAATTCCAATGTAATAGATTCACAAGGTGTGTGAACAAGAGGTGATGTACAAATGTGTAGATATTAAATTGGTAATGTGCATGCTTAGATTCACAAGGTCTGTGAACATAAGACTTGCAATTTCAATGTAATAGATTCACAAGGTGTGTGCTTCTTAATTGAAGTTTGACTGAAAATGGTCAAACAGTATGATGCACAACTGGAGTTGTGTGCACAAATGCGTTATATTAAGTTATAAATGGTGTGGTGAAATAAGAATTATTCACAAGGTGTGTGAACTTCTTAATTAAAGTTTGACTAAAAATGGTCAAACAGTATTATGCACAATTGGAACTGTGTGCACATATGTATTGAGATTGTTGTTTTATTATGACAAATGGAAATTCTTGGTTGTAAAGGAAGTTTTATTTGTTGTTGATGAAAATTTCTCGTTATTGAATCGTTTTGTATACGATTGAATAATGTTACCAAATGATATTTGGGACATCATTAGTATATCCATATGGTGTTATGGAATACACTTTGGGAGAGGGAAATAACGGGGTGATGTTACTTAGTTCTAACGAACTAATGGTGATTTAAATGTGGTGTCTACAGGTCTGAATAGTTATGGAAGCGATGGTGGTGATCGGGATCGAACATGAAGACTCGGGAGAATATTTGAAGTTAACAATTAAACCTATTGTAAAGATTTACATAAGTTAACTTATTTAAGTATGTGGCAATACTTAAACATGTTTTTAATGTTTGTACAATGTAAGATGGGTGTGTTTACGAACAAAACACAAAAAGTTTTTTTTCTAGGACCTAAACAAAATTCTTAATAAATGTTTGAAATGTCCGGATGGGACAAAAAGTGACAATGGGTGTCACACAATTCTAATGAGATAATTTGAAAGGCATGTGGTCTTTGAGAGACCATTGATTAAGCACAATAGAAGAAGTATAACTAAAAAGAAACATTCATATCCACATAATTAAAGATGTATAAAAATAATTTTCTTTTTAAATAAAGATAAGTTACTTTAAACCCTTTAAATATTTTGTTATAAATGGTTAGTTAAGAACCGATGTTAACTTAGATGGTTATGTATTAATTTAGACATAGTACTCGTGTCTTAGACAAGTTGAAGAATGAAAATTTTACAATTCGTATGATAATTTAAAACCACATGTATTTGCTTCTCATAAATGCAAGACATATTATGCAAAAATATAAACAATACTAATTGGCTGTGAAAGGTCAGCAGAAGATTGAGTGATTATTAAAAAATAATAAATCAAAAGATTTTGAAAATACATAGATTTGGACAAGAATGATGGATCGTATTTAAAATTCCTGTGAAAAAAAAATGTGTATATATATATATATATATATATATATATATATAATGAATGGTTTGGGTGGGAAATTTTTTATAAGATGAATTATAGTAATGACATGTGTGGTTTTTTTTTTATTAGTATAGAGATATTTAGTATAGAGATATATAAAGATGTTCAATTGATAATATATGTTAATTGATAACTAAAAGAATCAATATTAATCATATGTTTAAATGTCTAACTCTCTAGAAAAAATTATTTTTTATGATACCAAAAAAAAAAAATCCCAAAAACTAAACATGAAAGACTAAGGCTACTAAGCCTAGATATTTTATCATGCTCTACATCTTTTTATTCTGATCTCATTTATAATTTATCGTACTATATGCAGTCATACACAAGGATGTCCATATCTATTTCTAATCCTTTTTCAAATTGGGATTTGGTTGGTAAATTCTGCCATTTTGCTCCATTTACATATTTATAGGTAACTGCAATCATTGCATGTAAATAGTGTTAGTAATTAAATAAGACTGATAACTAGATAAATATATTTACATTTTAACATAGGATGCATATGTTACTTTGGCTTGGTTGTAGAACTCTTCTGTATCAAAATGTGGGTCATTGGTTTCTTTTTTAGTTTACCTTATTATGAACAGCAGCTTTTTTTTTCTTTTTTTTCCCTTAACTATTTTAATTAAATAATAATAGTTCAACAATATTTTCTCTGTTTTATTCGTCAGTCATATATTCGTATTTTTCTTTACGTTAATTTTTTTCATTATACGATTTAAAGTAATGTGTGCTTACGTTTGCGTTCGTGTTCTTTGGGAGCGGTGACGGAGCTTGAACATTTCAAAATAAGGGGTGGAAATTTATGAGACTCACAATACATATTAATTAATGGGTTCGAGATACTTTTATATCAACGAATAATTGATGGAATTCCAAATAGAGTTGGTTTTATGAGTTTCTTTGTAGCAGAGGTTATTAAATCGGTAGGGGATGGACGTATTTCTTCTGACCGTTGCGGCTGGTTTTTTTTGTCTATATTTGAAATTTGTGATGTTGTCAGTATCGTTGTAATCAGGTAGCAGTATCGGCAAAGTGATATGACTCAATATTTTTTTGGTAAAAGTTTTATTCGGTAGACATCTTTTTCCTGTTCGATACGAGGTTACCGCTGCAACGCGCGGGGTAAACCCCTGGTTATATAAACAAAGATATCGAGTAAAATCCCAGTGAATAATAGGATCTGATGAGAGTGAGATGCAAGCAAACATTACAATATCCTAATGGGATAAAAGATTGTTTCTATAGATACTCCTATAACATTTTGCTACTTTATATTAGTACTAGAGGTGGCAATTGTTACCCATGTTAAAGAAAATGAGTTGGTTTGGGTAAACAATTATAGTATAAAGGGTTGAAATGGGTAACATCATAATATTGGATGGGTTGAGATGGGTAGCACTTGAACACAATGCGGGTCAAGACGGGTAACCAATAAAGTATGTAAATGCAATGGATTCAAACATTTAAGAATGATTAAATACATATTTGATGAGAAAATTACTAAAAATTATCCAAATGGACTATTTGTTTACTTATAACACATCTAAAGTTAAATTAAATTGATGTTTTTTAACAACAATCCATTTAGACCCGAACTTATTTTGCTTAAAACCCGTTCTGACCCGCACCCATCCTGACCCGAACCCGTTCTGACCCGTTACCCAACCCGACCCAACCCGCCCATTTTGCCAGGCATGATTAGTACGATTAGAAAGAATGAGACGAAAACAAACCTACATTTATCCTAATACAATAAAAGACTGTTTCTATAAGTACTCCCAGCTCATTATGCTCCTTTATATGCTAGCGTTTAAACTTTACTATACTATACTATACCGACTATGTTTAAAGATTGTCCCAGGTTAATTCTTTTATTAAAAAAATAAGGTATGGTGTCCCATTTGTAATCACATGCATATGCATTATCATTTGAGTTTTCCATTAATATCAAGGATGCTTAAGTCCATGATGGGCCTTGGGCCTGAAATTTTTTTATATTATTTACCGGAAACTCCGTGTAAAATTTAAAATCATGACACCTCAAAAAAAAATTCTTTTATTTGCTTTTGGCATGAAAATAATTTCGAAATTAATCCATCGCTTTCCACTAGCACAAACAAATTTTTTATTGTTTTAAATTTTTTATTTTGCCAGAAATCAATCGTGTGGATTGACACTCACTTTTACAATGAAGTACGTTTTAAGGTTTTAAGATACAATAACAATAGTTGAGTGTATCTTTTTTATCTGAGTTCAGTATAGATCAGTCTTTTTAAGTATCGATGTTGCATGCGTATGGTTAAGTACTAAAGTTTGTGTAAAATGGTGTGAGTTGAGTTAATGTTTTAGTTTTAACTTTAATTTTTATTTACATTATTTTTACTATTACGTATTTACGTCTGCATCAACATGTAAAATTTTTAAAAGATCGGTCCAGCCCTCTTTGTGAAGTGAGGGTACTGTGACCACTTAGTTATTATTAAACATATGATTTAGGATAATGTTAAATCAGTACTTCATAACTTTAAAGATGAAATGATACAACTAGATCTATTATACTTTCTTACTAAAAAACTTTACTAAGAAAAACTTAACATGTAAACTTAGTCAAAGTAAAAAAAATAAAATAAAGTGTGTATAATGCTCCTCTTAAACTAATTTACTTATTTTAGTTTATAATAGTTCAATATTCAAAATGGTTGCAGAAGTCGATAGGCGTTGTTAGGTCACTTGATTGGAAAATAGTATATACTAAGCCTAGCTAGTTGGCAAGTACTCGAAATTACTCAGCATGTACTTGCCCTAACTAGGAGTACTCTCCGAGTACTCAAATAGTTTTACAACTGCGTATTTGATATTATGCGATAACTACTTGAGTTGATATTGATTTTCTATTCTTTCTACATATCACAAGTTGAGAAAAAGTTTGGCAAGATACAACTTGAGCTGATGTGGTCTTTATATTTATATTATCTTCATAGATAATCTCTAGATTCATCTTCATTTGTTGTAAAATGCTTCTTTTTATTTATTTATTCATTTATTTATTTATTTATTTATTTATTTTGTATATGCAATACTAGAATGCCAAATTATAAACTATTATGGTAAAATTTTTATTTAACTAAACTACTGGAATAAAAACCACATTAAGCTTTTATATTTTTTAAATAAAGTAAATATATTAGTTTTAAGAAAAAAAAATAATAAAGAAAACTTCAAAAAAAAAAGATATTAAAGGAGTGGATACATTTTAGGTAGAAAATAAATATCTATCAACTTGTACAACAATTAGTTACTCTTAATGCCGTAATCCAAGCCGACATGGTTTAGAATCCTACGACCCTTGTCAAAAGTTTAATTTTAGCTTTCTTTGGTCAGAACTCAGACTCCCTTAAATCATCAAGCCACATTAAACCACAAATCAAAAAAAAACCATGTTACTAGCCCAACCTTCAACCGCTCGAACCAGACGATTTACACTCAAACGGCTCATAGTTGAACTGGACCATTAGAGTTCTAGGCTCTGGTCCGATCCGAAAACATTGACAGTGAATAAATGAAACGTAAGAATGATAAAATTGTAGATCGTAAGAGGAAAAAGGTTGGTAACCTTCATGTATAAAGAGATCGTGGATTGATGGATACGGTTAGGTGTAATTGGGAAACTTAGAGGGGCGGCGAAGTGTTTAGGTGGTCCTAAGCAAAGTAAAATATGAGGCCCTATTTTATTTTATGTTAATAAATATAAACTCTCCTCCTTTACCCGGGCTTGGGACCGGCAATAACAAACTTTAGGTGCATAACATTTGTATCATTGGTGGTTCTTATAAACTTTAGTAGTGATCCTTTCAAAGATTCATTTAGAGCTTCTTGTTTAAGTTTTTTACGCCCCATTAGTGGTGCACGCATATAATGTATATATGTGTGGCCCTTAAGGACAAAAGTAAAATTGCACTAATTTTAACGTTGTTTCAATTATTTTGTGAAAATAGCGTTAAAATTATTGGGATTATAAACTTCAAACGATAACTTTGAGCCGGAGACTCTTTCGGAGCAGCCTCTCGGTCCCAATTGGGATAGGGGTAAGGTTTGTATCTATCCTTCCCCCCAGACCCTACTGAAAAGTGAGAATATACCGGGTAAGGTTGTTGTCGTTGTTTAAGCTTTTTTGCTCTTTTGGATGCCCCTTATTCGTATTATCTGTTTCGGTACGACATTTAACAACCTATTAAAACTAAGAAACCTAGAAAAACTTGCAAAACTATCAATACAGTTGAAAGTTGAAACAATTAATTTAAGCAGTTAAATATAGCTAATTAGCTATCAATTTATAAAATTCCAATTTCCAATTAAGTGATTCTAATTAGCTAGCAGTTAACTATAACAAATTTACTACCAAATACCAATTTACAATTTAGTAATTAAGAAGCTACCAATGATCAAAACAGTTAATTCTAAATTTCAAATCCGTTAAACACTAAGTCACTAAAATAGAATTAACTGTTTTGTTAATTGGTAGCTTCTTAATCACTAAATTGGAAATTGGTATTTGGTAGCAAATTAGTTATAGTTAACTGCTAGCTAATTAGAATCACTTAATTGGAAATTGGAATTTTATAAATTGATAGCTAATTAGCTATATTTAACGGCTTAGGTTTAATTGTTTCAACTTTCAACTGTATTGATAGTTTTGCAAGTTTTTCTAGGTTTCTTAGTTTTAATAGCTTCTTAAATGTCGAACAGAAACAGATAATATGAATCATGGGCATCCAAAAGAGCAACAAAATTTAAACAAGAAGCTCTAAATGAATCTTTGAAAGGATCCCTACTAAAGTTTATAAGAACCTCCCATGATACAAATGTTAATGCGCCTAAAGTTTGTTATTGCCGGTCTCAAGCCAGGCTAAAGGAGGAGCGTTTATATTTATTAACATAAAATAAAATAGGGCCTCATTTTTTACTTCGCTTAGGGTCACCTAAACGCTTGGGCCGCCCCTGTGTCGGGCACCGATCAAACGCATCCTCAAGACCTCAACAACCACCGAGCGACCACCGGTCAATCGCCGGTCACAAAGACTGAATCCTGACAACCCATGACGGTCACCATAGCATCACTTACAAGCTCCGGTCAATCGCCGGCCATGCGAAGGGTGAATGGCCTATAATCTGGCATGCCCACGAAATCACAAATCATTGTTGAAACCTCGAACCACAAATACAGAATTAAAGAAGAATAGAAGATAAAGATTCAAGATTGAAGAGTTACTGTAATCGATTGATGAACAGACGGAAATGAAGGCCGGTGTCACAATTGTGTTCAACGATTACGTCATTATCGAATGGAAACACATATCTTCGTGCTTAAAATCCACGTTGATTTAGTGATTTTGATTATTACAGATTGAAAGTATATAGGAAATCGTGAATGAAAAAAAAAATACAAAAATATCAAAATTAGGACATCCGCGTGTTACGCCTAGCCCCAAGCGGCCACGCTAGGCGGTGCGCGCAGACCCAAAATATCTGAGACTTCAGACATTCCGCGCGCTACGCCCTGCTCCAAACATCCACGTCAGGCGATGCGCGAGCCTTGTGGCGGTTTGGCAGATCAGATTAGAAGATCATATTGCATGCAAATGTTTTCATTTATCATTCTATCGAACATACTCGTTTCTCACACGAAAATTTCCACCATTTAAGCTCTAAAACTCTATTGTGAAGCCATCTGATCATAAATTTGAAGTTACTGAACGTTTCTACAACCTCTGTTCATCGTCTGACAACCAGAAATCCGTCTGATTAGGTAACGATTCGTTTTAACATACTAATTTGATAATGGTTTGATTAGATCATGTTTTTGAACGTAATGCAATAGTTAGGATTGTTGATTATTGCCTAAATGATGGCTAGGAATGATTATAAACGAAGAACTTGATATGTTAACGGGTAAATCCTTATTTTGATCCGTTGTAATGCCCGGTTTTCATGAAACTATAACCATGATTATAATGGTTTCAACCATTTGATTGTAACAATTTGTGTGATTATCTTGATCAATCCTTTAAATGCAAGGCTAAATCCAATTGTTTCAAACTACTCACAATCATTAAGATAATCATTGGAATAACTATCTAAGGCTTATGATAACGGTCAGATTAGTACGTTAAACAGGTTATTAAACTTATTCCAATGTCACATTATAATGTTTCATGATATCGGGACAATCAATAACAAGGATTGATCATTTCTAAGCCATAAATCCATCTACAAACTATTTCAATATTATAATCAACAACAGTACCTATTTGTAGGGCTATAAACGAACCGAACGTTCACAAACGAGCCCTTGTTCGTGTTCGTTCGTTAAACTTTTAACTTGTTCACGAACGCTAACCGAACAAAAATTCTTGTTCGTGTTCGTTCATTAAGATATTTAGCTTGTTCACGAACAATTCACGAACACTAACGAACACATATTATTTAAAAAATAAAAATCAGCATTCTAAATCTCAAGCATTATTCGAGATAATCATTTATAAATATATAAATTAAAATAGTATAGTATTAAACTAAAATAACTTAAATATTATGGTATTAAACTAAAAATTAAAATTATACAACATATCTAATAAATAAATATAATAAATGAACTTAACCGAACATAAACGAACGTAAACGAACATGTTACCGAACGTTCATGAACACAAATGAACGAACACGAGCTCTGTCCATGTTCGTTCATTTAATTAAATGAACGGAATTTGTTGTTCGTGTTCGTTTATTTATTAAACGAACGAACATAAAGGAACTTACTACCGAACGATTCACGAACAGTTCGCTGAACGTTCGGTTCGTTTACAGCCCTACCTATTTGGTTAATATGAGATTATTTTGATTAATCAAACGTGTCATCAACCTTGTATTAGGAACCTGAATCAATATAGGTTCCTACATTGTCATACATTGTATGATATGACATTAAATTAACTAATTAAAAACCTAATATCAGTTTGATGACTTGTAATGCAATGTCATTGACATTGGACGTTCAAAAAGATGTTATCAGTAAGTTAAAACATAAATAACTCATTAAACATAAACTAATGCAGAATTAGCTATTATCATCAGTTTGCATGTGATTTCACTACCTTGAGACTTCAGGTGAGTTTCGTACAACCCCTTTTATCTTTAATGTTTTATAAACATCAGGGTATTTCTGTAAATCTGTTTCTGAACATATGATATGTATCACTATAATCTGTGTGATCTCGTGATGAACTTGTAAGATTTCATGGGATTTTGCCGTTAGTATCTTTATCCCAGTATCAAAAAGTCCTCATCACTCGAAAATGTATCTAGTGAACCCATGTGGGGCCGAACAGGAAACATTAATAGTAATATTGGCTGGCAACCCATTTGCCGGGAGCTTGCAACTCCCCTTGGTGTAAATGTTTGTTACATGTTTCCAATCTCTGCTTAATGTTGGTGATAGACATTAACAATGAGGCACTAAGATATTTACCGACGGGTAGTATCTTCACAAAACAGAACACTTCGTCCGAAAGAAACTAGATACGGGTCCCATGGTTATCTTGAACTGTATATATCGAACAAATGCATATCATATCATATTGTTTAACTTGAACATTACAAACTCACTAGCTTTGTGCTCAACTTTCCAAACTCAAACATTTTTACAGGTAAACAGTGACATCAGGTGAGATTGCACTGTAGGCACTTGTAATTAAATAATTTGACTTGTGTAATAAGTTAGTTGTGAACTTTAACTATGATTGTTATCACGAAAATCCTTGTAATGTATTTTCTATAAATTAATCTATGTGTTGTGATACCGGATCAAGTAAGCCACACCTCATCTCTGAGATATCACCACTATGCTTCCGCAACCTTTCTCAGTATGACGAATGACATCATCAACAGGTGATGAGAGGTGGGGTGTGACAGCCGGATACCTCGATGCCTAGAATATGTCGATGTCTAGAACTCTTGAATCTCGAACGACCTTTCGTTTCCCGTCCAATCAGGGGCGAAGCTCTTTGAGGTCGCCCCCCCTTTTTTCGTCCGTAGTGTTAATTTTTAGCATAAATGTCATTTTTAGTTAAAAATAGTGGTTTCGCCCCCCTCGCTTCAAAAAATTAACATGTATTTTGGGTTTCAGAAATTTCCATCCACCCTCTTAGTTCGGCCAAGCTCCGCCATTGCGTCCAATCAAACTGATCCTCTACTCGGCTCCCCATTCTCTCTTGTCGTTTAAGCTTCCCCATTTCCATTTCCCCAAATTCCTTATTTTCCCTAAGTTTTGGTCGTTGCTTCTGTGCTTCCCTAGTACCCTGTTCCCTATCCCTGAATCATGTATTTGCTACTTGGGCCTGCTTTCTTAAGTAATTTGAGCCATGCAGCCAGCAGGATATTACACATATTACTTCATTATTTGGCCTAGTCATCCAAATCTATCTATTCTAATAAATCAAAGTTTTTAGTGCCACATGGCATATTTCTACAGTATCTCAACCATGATTTCCCGCCTCTCTCTCATATTAAATAATAATATTAAATATTAAATATAATTTTTATACATTTTTAAAATAAAAAATATTTTTTAATACATTAAAATATATTAATATTATAAAACACACTTTTAATTTAAAAAATTATTATAAATTCTAAAATTTTCAAAAACAATTTTTTAAAACACAGTGTTTAAAGAAAAACAAACTATAAAAAATTTAGTGTTTAAAGAAATAATAATATTTTTTTTAATACTTAAAATATTAAATCATGCGAAATTGTAATCATATTTTAGATGAAAAAATTATCTTATATTTTCTAAATTTTCATTGATAATTATTAGTTTTATTTCTATATTTAACCCGTGTAATATACGTGGTACTAACCTAGTATATGATATATATACATAAAAAATCAGAAAATTGGGGGCCTTTTTTTGTGGCCCCAAGCCCTAGCTTGACCCAATATCACTACAAAGGAGTTAGCTTTTGGTAGACAAGGGAACAAAAACATTTAATGCTTAGTCCAAAAATATGTCCATATAATTTTGGTGTGTTGAAAAAGCTTTCATCCAAATATAAAATATATATAACACTCCCTTGGATGATAGTTTTTCAAACTTGGAGTTTTATTTTAAACTACTGCCTCATTAAAAACCTTGCTAAAGAAAACCCAGTGGGAAAAACACTTTAGCTAAGGAAAAAGAGTGCAGTATATAACTCCCCCTCAAATTATCATCTGATGTTAACTATATCGTTTGTACATGTCGCATTCCGATATCATGTACGTGTTTCTTGAAAATTGTTGTATGTACTGCTTTTGTGAAAAGGTCAGCTGAATTGTTACTTGACGAAACATATCTCATTTCAACTTGATTGTCTTTAATAAGATCTTGAGTGTATGAAAAGAATCTTGGGGTATATGTTTTGTTCTGTCACTTTTTATATACCCTTCTTTCATCTGTGATACACAAGTTGCATTGTCTTCATAACTTGTAGTTGGACTTTTATCTTTATCTAGCCCACATGAAGTCAATATAAAATTAGTCATAGATCTTAATCATGCACACTCTCTAGATGCCTCAAATTCCTTCTTTAAAAGAGTAATTACTTCATGAATTTTTTTATGTGTCCCAATTATATTTAGATCTCAACATATACAGTTATGATCACAAATCTTGATGCCATCTTTTTAATAGACACTTGGACAAATTAGATTATTTGTATAACTGTGGGACCCCGAAACCGGGCACCCCGCAGAGGTTGGTTTTCATCATAACACATAGCTCTTAAACTAAAAACTTTCATAATCATGCAGCGGAATTGTAAACATAGTTTGATAAACAGAAATCAATAAAGTGTCTGTATCAAAAACATATCGGATTGCCAAAAACCACCGGATCGTATGACTCTATGCCCGAGCTCCATGTCTTCTCCTATCATACCTTCAACCTGACATACATGCTAAATCAAGTCAGCTTACGCTGGTGAGTTCTAGTTTTCATAAAACAACATTAAACATACTTAACATACACATCATTTCATTCACATAGTCCATAACCTTAGCACATAACATCCTTACATCATCATCATCATACGTTCCACTGTTACCATACGAACAGTGGGCTTATGCCGGCACAAGGCTCCATACCCAGTTATAGTCGTGGTTGACTATCGTACCCAGTTATAGTCGTGGTTGACTATCGTACCCAGTTATAGTCGTGGTTGACTATCATACCCAGTTATAGTCGTGGTTGACTGTCATACCCAGTTATAGTCGTGGTTGACTGTCATACCCAGTTATAGTCGTGGTTGACTATCATACCCAGTTATAGTCGTGGTTGACTATCATACCCAGCCATCACAAGAGCTGGTACATCTTTCATACTTATCCTATAACACGTATAGGAACATCGTTCGTTCGTCATACATGATATACTAGCATTATATCATCTTTTATCATAATCATCATAACATTTACTGCTAACATCATAACATCATTCATAGCAGTCATCATGGCATTTTAGACATGTTATACTAGCATCGCCTCATCATACCATCATAGCATACTGTCATCATGCACAGTTCATCATAACATACTAGCATCATCAGCATATCATAATATCATGTCATCATGCCTACATATCATACTTCCATCCTAGCAACCTAGGACCTTGTCATACTCCTATAATGGTTCTCATAGTTATCATCATGAAGCATGTTATCATAAAGCCATCACCATATCAAATGCTAGCATCATTTTCATGTCATGTTATTCATTATCATAATTCATTTCTCATGCATTCATCATAATTAACATACTTTCATGCATAGATCATACTAACGCATACGCATGCATACATAGTCAGGGCATACCATCATTCATTCATCATCATCATCATAAGCACATAACATCATCACATAACCATAAGCATGTATGTCAGCCCAAAACAGTTAACATGAAATAGGGCGTCTAGAACTCACCTGATAGTAGACTCCTGTTAACCTTAGCCGAACTCCTTAGCTAGGGCCTTAAGGACCTATATCAGTTACATCATATCATCACATACCATCACATCACATACTTAGACTTAGAAATTATTCTAAGTCCTCATAGCCTACTAGTCCCCCTTTCTGAATCCAAGTTCTCGAAACTTAGCTAAGTGTTCGAAACCCTTGAAATTCGTTTAGTTCCCATGTACACGAATTGCCATGTACTCGAAACATCTCTAGTTCACGAAATGCCATGTACACGAAATTCCATGTACACGAAATGGCCCTGTACTCGAATTACCCATGTACTCGAAATACTCCCTTTGTATTCGAAATAGTGTACACGAAACTTATGTATTCGAAATAACCCAAGTATGATTTCGAGTACCCTTTGTACATTATTTCGTGTACTCATCATTTCGTCATTAAACGTTTCAGAAATTCATCTAAGACTTTGGGGAGCTAGTTCTAGGTTCCTTTGGTTGTTACCAACGTATTGGAACCTCAAAGTTATGAACTTTATGCATAAAGGAGTGAGCTTTATGCATAAGTTCACCCTTTGTTTAACCATCCTAACTTTTGTATAAAAATCCAGCTTTCTATACATGAATCACTTACTTGAAGGTAGCTGATCCTCCTGGTAAAATCCCGTGCGTTTCCTACTTCGTTTGGTCGATCAAAGTTTGATTCTTGAAATTCTTGGACTTAAACTTCGTGTACTCGAGAGGAACTGTGCTTCCAACCAAAGGTTGTCACATTTCCCAAGGCACGACTATTTATAGACAAGGTGCCCGTACTCGAACACCTGAGTACACGAAATAGGGAGTACTCGAAATATGGTGTACTCGAAATCTCCATATTTCGAGTACACGATCTCTAAGTCCCCTCTCGGTTATTTTCGTCTATTTTCCCACAAGTTACTTATTCGCTACGCATTCGTAAGTTCAAGTAACTTGTATTTAGAAAATTTGGGATGTTACAAGTCTCCCCTCCTTACAATAGGTTTCGTCCCGAAACCTGCCTCGTTACGTATTGAACAAATGAGGATACAACCTCCTCATTTCATCTTCCGTCTCCCATGTCGTTTCTGAACCCTTCCGATGCTTCCACTGAACTCTTACTTGACGAACCGTTTTATTCCGTAGCTGCTTCTCCTTCGTATCCACAATGGCAACTGGCTCTTCAATGTAGTTCAGCCGGTCATCCACTTCGATGTCATCCAAAGGAACATGTGCTAGCTCGTCTGCCAAACACTTCCTAAGATGTGACACGTGGAAGGTAGGATGAATCCCGTTCAGCTCCTCTGGTAGGTCCAGTCGATACGCGACCTTCCCTACCCTTGCTTTTATTTGAAACGGTCCAATGTACCTTGGACTCAACTTTCCTCTCTTTCTAAATCGAATGATTCCCTTCCATGGTGATACTTTCAGCAACACTCGATCGCCAACATCAAACTCGATTGGTCTTCGGCGCTTGTCAGCGTAAGACTTTTGGCGATCTTGTGCAGCTTTCATACGTGCTTTTATCACCCGTAGCTTTTCAGCCATATCACTCACGGCAGCCTTGTTTCCCATTTCTTTCTGTCCAACTTCACCCCAACATATCGGGGTTCTACATCGTCTTCCGTACAACGCCTCGTATGGGGGCATTCCGATACTAGAGTGATAGCTGTTGTTGTATGAAAACTCCACCAATGGCAAGTGATCATCCCAGCTTCCTCCAAAATCGATAATGCACGCCCTAAGCATATCCTCCAACGTTTGGATAGTCCTTTCCGACTGTCCATCCGTCTGAGGGTGATAGGCGGTACTGATATTTAACCTCGTTCCCATGGCATCATGAAACTGCTTCCAGAATCTGGAAGTAAACCTCGTATCTCGATCTGACACAATGGAGACAGGAACTCCATGTCTGGCCACAATCTCCTTTACGAACAATTCAGACAACCTTTCGGACGTATACGTTTCCCTGATAGGAAGAAAGTGTGCACTCTTCGTCAGTCGGTCCACAATCACCCATATGGTATCATGTCGCTTAGCTGTCTTCGGTAGCTTGGTGATGAAATCCATGGTGATGTGTTCCCATTTCCATTCCGGTACCTCTAGAGGTTGCACATATCCGTAGGGCTTCTGATGTTCAGCCTTCACTTGCGCACAAGTAAGGCACCTGTTCACATACTGCATCACATTAAACTTCATGCCCGGCCACCAATAATCCTGTCGGAGATCTTGATACATCTTCGTCGCACCGGGGTGTACCGAGTATCGTGACTTGTGGGCTTCATTTAAAATCCTCGCTCGAATGTCCCCATTTCTGGGCACCCACATTCGACCAAATCGTAGCTTTATCCCATGGTCATTGTCTTCCAAGTTCTTGACTTGACCGAAGACGCGTTCAAAACCCACATTCTCTTCTTTCAATCCCTCCTGTTGCGCCTGTTTGAGCTCGTTCAGAAAGTCTGGTGTTATTACCAAACTATACGATTTTACTCGTATGGCAGGATGATCGGTCTTGCGACTCAGAGCATCCGCCACCACATTGGCTTTCCCGGGTGATATAGAATATCACAATCATAATCCTTTAGCAGCTCAAGCCATCGTCTCTGCCTCATGTTCAATTCCTTTTGCTCGAAGAAATACTTCAAGCTCTTATGGTCGGTATAGATGGTACTACGTACTCCATACAAGTAGTGCCTCCATATTTTCAATGCAAACACTACTGCAGCGAGTTCAAGATCGTGGGTCGGGTAGTTAGCCTCATGAATCTTTAGCTGGCGCGAAGCATAAGCTATCACCCTTCCCCTTTGCATCAGTACGCATCCCAACCCTTGTCGTGACGCATCGGCATACACCACAAGATCATCGTTTCCATCCGGCAGTGCTAGAACAGGAGCTTGGGTAAGTTTCTCCTTCAGCACTGAAAACGCTTGTTCTTGGTTTGGACCCCATTCGTACTTTACGTCTTTCTTCGTGAGCTTCGTCAGTGGCGTCGCTATCTTGGAGAAGTCCTGAATGAATCTCCGATAATAACCGGCCAAACCAAGAAAACTGCGTACTTCCGTAGGTGACTTCGGAGGGCTCCACATCATAACCGTTTCAACTTTAGCTGGATCTACCATAATGCCTTTTGGGTTCACCACGTGACCCAGAAACTGTACTTCTCGTAACCAGAAAGCGCATTTGGAGAACTTAGCATAAAGTTTCTCTTTCCTCAGGATTTCCAATACCTCACGTACGTGGCAAGCGTGGTCTCCCTCGTTCTTTGAATAAATCAAAATATCATCAATAAACACTATCACCGATCGGTCCAGCATCGGTCGACATACCCTGTTCATCAAATCCATAAATGCTGCGGGAGCATTCGTCAATCCAAACGACATAACGAGAAACTCGTAATGTCCATAACGCGTTCGGAAAGCAGTCTTTGGAATATCCTGCTCTCGAACTTTCAACTGATGGTAACCGGATCGGAGATCTATCTTTGAGAACCAGCTTGCACCTTGCAATTGATCGAACAAGTCATCAATTCTAGGCAGAGGATACATGTTCTTTACGGTCAGCTTATTCAGTTCCCTGTAATCGATACACATACGCATACTTCCATCTTTCTTCTTAACGAACAACACCGGTGCTCCCCACGGAGAGACACTCGGTCGTATAAAACCTTTATCAAGGAGTTCTTGTAGCTGGGTCATCATTTCCTTCATCTCGGTTAGAGCTAAACGGTAAGGTGCTTTGGCAACGGGTTGTGCCCCCGGCACTAAGTCGATCTGGAACTCAATTTCCCGTTCGGGTGGTAATCCAGGCAATTCCTCAGGGAATACATCGGGGAAGTTACACACCACGGGAACATCATCAATCGCCCTCGTATCCGTACGTTCCTCAATCGCGTAGGCCAAGTAGGCTACACACCCTCGCCGCATCATAACATCAGCCTGGATCATCGAAATGATCTTTGGCGCATACATCGCTTTATCACCATAAACCGTCACGGAGCTCCCATCCATCGCACGTAAACGTATCATCTTTCGCCGACATACAATGTTAGCCTCATATTTGGGTAACCAGTCCATACCCAAAACCACATCGAATCCTCCTAAGGTAATAAGAAACAATCGGACAGGGAACCTATGACCTTCTATCTCAACATAACAATCATCAATAGCCTCAGTCACCCTGGTCATCTTACCAATAGCCGTCTCTACATCAAATACCCGATCTATCTTCTTAACCTTCCCAGATAACCCATCACAGAAAGTAGAAGACACAAAACTCATACTGGCACCAGAATCAAACAATACAGAAGCAGGAATATTGTTGATAGAAAAGGTACCTGTGACCACGTCCGGGTCCACAATCGCATCATCCTTCGTCATCGTAAAGGCTCGTGCTTTAGCCTTCTGCTTCTCCTTTCCTTTCTCCTCTTTCTTACCCGAGCCCGAAGCATCGGCCCTTGGTTGTCTGCAATCCTTGGACAGATGTCCAAACCCGTTGCAGTTGTAGCATCTGGTGGCACTCGGACAATTGCTGGAGAAATGTCCCGTCTTTCCGCATCGAAAACATAAGTTAGTGCCCACCAAGCACTGTCCGGTGTGAATTTTACCACACTTGTTGCATCGGTTCGCATCCTGACGCTTCATCTTCTTGCCTGAAAACTTTCGTTGGTCTGTTCGACCCCTCTTAGTCCTGGAAGACTCCTTTACCCTGGTTTCCTCCTTCACTGGCTCATCGACCATCACATCATCCCATACAATACCACTGAGTTCAACAGTGGAGTCAAAGGTCTTAGGAGCATTGGCCTTGACATGAATCCTTACTTTTGGAGGCAAGCCCTCCATGTACAACTTCACCCTGCGTTCCTCGGTAGAAACCAGATGAGGAACAAGTCTTGCCATCTCATTAAATCGTGAAGTGTACTGCCTGTGATTCAGGCTTCCCGCCTTCAGCACCAGAAACTCCCTTTCAACCTTATCCAGCTCATTCTTGGGACAAAACTGCTTAGTGACCAGTTCCTTTAGATCATCCCAAGTCATCTTCTCTACATCAGCTGCAGCCTTGGACTGCTTAATGGTGTTCCACCAGTGAAGTGCCTCCTCGACAAAAGAGTGAGCTGCAAACTTAACAGCTTGATCGACTCGGCATTCACTGATGGAGATAACAGCCTCCATCGCGGATACCCAGTGGCAGGTGGCCACAGCATCCTTCTTACCATCGAAGGTCGGTGGGTTGCATCCCTTGAAGGACTTGTAGTTACAGCCCTTCAGTTTCCCAGTCATAGAGTCGCCGCTCTTCGTCTCGATGATCACCACCTCGCCTTCTTTGGTGCTCTCCTTAGTTCCTTCAGACTTGTCTTTTAGAGCATCCTTCAGTGCCTTAGCAATCATTGCCGGCATCTTTTCATCCATGATCTTGCAGACCTCATCAGAAATAGCCTTCACCACGATAGGCTCTAGAGTGAACTCGTCTTCATTCTCAGGTTGTTCGTTGTGCTCGTGGTCGTCTTCGTTGACGGGTTCTTCACTCTCGACACGTGGTTCTTCAGGTTCCTGTGGTTGCTTACGTGGTCTACCCTTTTGTCCAGCCATCTAACTATCTACATAATGCAACAATTGATGAGTCAGTACAGGAATCAGTTTAGCACGGAATAAGTTTTGTAAATCGTTAACGACGTTGATCAAGTGTTATTAACCATTTACCCAACTCATAGGCTCTAAACGTTTCCCATCCCATCTCTTCAATGTGCATGACACTAACTACTTTCATAACATTACATCTAACCCTTAACTCATACATAAACATTCAACTCGTGGCATCCGTCATCCGTGGTTGGCAATCCGCATCACTTAATCCCATTCTCAGTTTAAGTCTTAGCATTTGGGATGCTAAGATCTCTCAAACTATGGCTCTGATACCAACTTGTGGGACCCCGAAACCGGGCACCCCGCAGAGGTTGGTTTTCATCATAACACATAGCTCTTAAACTAAAAACTTTCATAATCATGCAGCGGAATTGTAAACATAGTTTGATAAACAGAAATCAATAAAGTGTCTGTATCAAAAACATATCGGATTGCCAAAAACCACCGGATCGTATGACTCTATGCCCGAGCTCCATGTCTTCTCCTATCATACCTTCAACCTGACATACATGCTAAATCAAGTCAGCTTACGCTGGTGAGTTCTAGTTTTCATAAAACAACATTAAACATACTTAACATACACATCATTTCATTCACATAGTCCATAACCTTAGCACATAACATCCTTACATCATCATCATCATACGTTCCACTGTTACCATACGAACAGTGGGCTTATGCCGGCACAAGGCTCCATACCCAGTTATAGTCGTGGTTGACTATCGTACCCAGTTATAGTCGTGGTTGACTATCGTACCCAGTTATAGTCGTGGTTGACTATCATACCCAGTTATAGTCGTGGTTGACTGTCATACCCAGTTATAGTCGTGGTTGACTGTCATACCCAGTTATAGTCGTGGTTGACTATCATACCCAGTTATAGTCGTGGTTGACTATCATACCCAGCCATCACAAGAGCTGGTACATCTTTCATACTTATCCTATAACACGTATAGGAACATCGTTCGTTCGTCATACA
This sequence comes from Mikania micrantha, assembly GCA_009363875.1. Classification (NCBI taxonomy): domain Eukaryota; kingdom Viridiplantae; phylum Streptophyta; class Magnoliopsida; order Asterales; family Asteraceae; genus Mikania; species Mikania micrantha. Next base: position 53,728,606 of record CM018694.1, on the reverse strand, counting down.
TGATATACTAGCATTATATCATCTTTTATCATAATCATCATAACATTTACTGCTAACATCATAACATCATTCATAGCAGTCATCATGGCATTTTAGACATGTTATACTAGCATCGCCTCATCATACCATCATAGCATACTGTCATCATGCACAGTTCATCATAACATACTAGCATCATCAGCATATCATAATATCATGTCATCATGCCTACATATCATACTTCCATCCTAGCAACCTAGGACCTTGTCATACTCCTATAATGGTTCTCATAGTTATCATCATGAAGCATGTTATCATAAAGCCATCACCATATCAAATGCTAGCATCATTTTCATGTCATGTTATTCATTATCATAATTCATTTCTCATGCATTCATCATAATTAACATACTTTCATGCATAGATCATACTAACGCATACGCATGCATACATAGTCAGGGCATACCATCATTCATTCATCATCATCATCATAAGCACATAACATCATCACATAACCATAAGCATGTATGTCAGCCCAAAACAGTTAACATGAAATAGGGCGTCTAGAACTCACCTGATAGTAGACTCCTGTTAACCTTAGCCGAACTCCTTAGCTAGGGCCTTAAGGACCTATATCAGTTACATCATATCATCACATACCATCACATCACATACTTAGACTTAGAAATTATTCTAAGTCCTCATAGCCTACTAGTCCCCCTTTCTGAATCCAAGTTCTCGAAACTTAGCTAAGTGTTCGAAACCCTTGAAATTCGTTTAGTTCCCATGTACACGAATTGCCATGTACTCGAAACATCTCTAGTTCACGAAATGCCATGTACACGAAATTCCATGTACACGAAATGGCCCTGTACTCGAATTACCCATGTACTCGAAATACTCCCTTTGTATTCGAAATAGTGTACACGAAACTTATGTATTCGAAATAACCCAAGTATGATTTCGAGTACCCTTTGTACATTATTTCGTGTACTCATCATTTCGTCATTAAACGTTTCAGAAATTCATCTAAGACTTTGGGGAGCTAGTTCTAGGTTCCTTTGGTTGTTACCAACGTATTGGAACCTCAAAGTTATGAACTTTATGCATAAAGGAGTGAGCTTTATGCATAAGTTCACCCTTTGTTTAACCATCCTAACTTTTGTATAAAAATCCAGCTTTCTATACATGAATCACTTACTTGAAGGTAGCTGATCCTCCTGGTAAAATCCCGTGTGTTTCCTACTTCGTTTGGTCGATCAAAGTTTGATTCTTGAAATTCTTGGACTTAAACTTCGTGTACTCGAGAGGAACTGTGCTTCCAACCAAAGGTTGTCACATTTCCCAAGGCACGACTATTTATAGACAAGGTGCCCGTACTCGAACACCTGAGTACACGAAATAGGGAGTACTCGAAATATGGTGTACTCGAAATCTCCATATTTCGAGTACACGATCTCTAAGTCCCCTCTCGGTTATTTTCGTCTATTTTCCCACAAGTTACTTATTCGCTACGCATTCGTAAGTTCAAGTAACTTGTATTTAGAAAATTTGGGATGTTACAATAACCTTTAATCTTCAAATAATCACTCAAACGATTGTACCACATCCTTCATGATTGTTTCAATCCATATAAAGATCTTTGTAATTTAATTGAACACATTTATTTAAGTTTTGAACCTAATGCTTTAGGGATCTTAAATCCTTCGGGAATTTTCATATAGATGTCACTTCAAGTGAACCATACAAGTAAGCTGTCACCACATCCATAAGAGACATTTCTAGATTTTTAGATACTGCTAAGATTATTAAGTATCTAAAAATTATTGCATCCATAACAGAAGAATATATTTCCTCATAGTCAATCCCTAGTCTTTGAGAAAAACCTTGAGCCACAAGTCTGGCTTTATATGTTGTAACATCATTTTTCTCATTTCATTTCCGTACAAAAATCCTCGTGCAACCCACACGTTTTACAATCTTTGGTGTAATAACAATTGGACCAAAAACTTTTTGTGTGTTAAGTGAATCTAATTCAGCTTGCATAGCATCTTTCCATTTGTTCCAGTCATCTCGATTTTGACAATCGTTGACTGATTTTGGTTCAGGAGCATCATCTTCACTTATAATTTCACTTGCCACAGAATATGAAAATATCTCATCAATAGTTTCCATTTTATATGTGACAATCCGACTTTTCGGATTAACCTAGTTAACTGAAAATAGTTAGATCACAGGCCCAACAGGACATGTAAGGCCCAGTAAGGCCCAAGAAGGCCCAGTAAGGCCAAGGAAGGCCCAATAGACTCAAAGAAGGCCCAATAAGGCCAACCAAAGTAGGCCCAATGGTATTTAGGAGGCCCAGTTGGATAAATCAAGTCCAAAACTAGTTCAATTATTCCGATTAGTGACAATTCGGGATTGTGGGTTCAATTTGGTAAACCGAAATGTTATGTTATTGTTAAAAATCAAATCCAAGGGTTTGGAAATTATTGAAATCAGTCTCAATACATTTAAATTACTAAGTTTAGGTTTGTAATTGATTTAAAGGTTTAATTTTGACCTTAGAAGTCAAAATTCACGTGAGATTATCAATTAAGTTCGAAATTGTAGTCATTATACTGAAATTGATTGAATAAACCTTTCAATCATCACCTATTAATGATTTGTAACAGCAATCATGCGTTACTAGAATGTTAATGATCAAACTTAAGACAATTAAGGATCCAAAAGTCGTAACCGCCAAGTGGAGATGTAAAACTCATATAATTCGATTAGCAATACCACAATTACACTAACAGAACTCATCATCGGCTCCATTAGAACCTTTTGCACACAGCAATTCGAAGAAACAAGCGGGGGATAAGAGAATTCGAGCTAGAGTCGGCCGAAGAACAACCTAGAAGTTGATCTACATCAATTCGACAGCTAACCAGGTAGGAATTCATTTCCCTATAATCTAAACATGCCGACTAAGTAAATCCCCATGATAATTCTGAGTTCTATCATCGATTTGTTAGAATTCGATTAACTAGGGTTCATATCAAAGGTATTTTGGGGGTTTTGATCGGGATGAGTTTAAAAATGAAATTAAAAGGTATGATAAGTTTCATAAGGTTCCGATCAAACAGTTTATTATAACAATTTCATTTGGAAACATCGAATTCTATGATTTTGATATTAGGGTTTATGTTAAGAAACTGATTTGGGGATATCGTAGCAAATGAGTTGAATAATCAAATTAAATTGTATAGGGAGTTTCTGAATATGCCGACTTTGAATAATCATTTGCTGAATTTGTGTAACATCATCGAATCGTATAAGATCAAGTTTTAGGATTATTGAAACATTCGGTTTTGGGGGTTTTTAATCAAACGAGTTTAAGAATCAAATTAATGTGCATGGGCAGTTTCAGAAGCTTCCGAATGAGCTAACCTAAGTTACAATTTTATTGTATTACAACGAATTGATAGATGATGAATCTAGGGTTCTTGAGCTTAAACTGTTTTGGGGATTTTGGGTTAAACGTGATTATTATTCAAATTAACCTTTACAGATAGTTTCGAAAATTCATTCTCAATGAAAACCTCATGATTTCGGGGACTCACAGTAGCTAATCGAATGAATTTGAGTTAGAGTTTAAGAATTTGTGTTCGAATATGTTAATACCCGATTAATGGAGTTATGATGTTTAATTTTTCAAAATAAAACCACTGATAGACTCGACTGAGTCCGGAGAACAAAAGCCCCATAGTTATTTAGTCAAGTGGGATCGAAATCGGGCTCAATTGGAAGATTGTTGCTTCGGCTATATTATCAAATGGAGTTTGGACTGAAAGGGTAGTTAAAAGAATTGATTCTGGAAGTCTAATGCGAAACCCTAGCGGGCCGGAGTGGTAAGGTGTGTGTGATGGGAGTGGGGGGTCGCGGGTTCGATCCCGGGTTCCACCATTTTTTGAGAATTTAAGATTTTTTTAGTATTTTTATCATAACTTTCGCGTACGAACTCCGATTCGACTCGTTCTAGTGGCATTAGAACCAGAATTCAGTTCCGAATGTATTAGGATAATAAAAATTATATTTTAATCCGAAAACGAAATCGCGTATAATTACGGTTATTTAAATAAAATCAAATATGATTTTATTTAAACGATTTCAAAGTCACGCGTACTCACGTATGCACATTCTTAACACTTTAACATACGTATGTTGACACGTATGTGATTCCAAGCACAAAACGACTATTAGAATAACATTAAGTTATTGTTTAAATACAGATTCTTCGTAAAGGATCTTTTACACGAGTTCACGAGTATTTGATCATTCTGCAACTATCAAAGGTGCGTACACGGCCCCTGTTGATTTGGTGAAACCGATCAGGATCGAATCAAAAGCTCTACTAACTATCAAATACGTGCGGAATCCATAGTTGATATGTATAAAACTCAAGAACACAAGCAATTCAATAAACACTTCTTGTATTATCAACAAATGATTACAAGATCACTCAAAATAACAAAATTCTCACACAGAGAATTTCAGCAGATCTCTCACAAAGCACTCAGCAAAAGTCTACTAAAATAACAAACAAAACAACTATATATATAACAGAACCAGCGAACCTTAGGTTCGTGAGCCGAACCCTAAGGTTTGCTAAACGAACCTTTAGGTTTGACAGACGAATCTTCTCAAGGATATAGGTTCGCCGAACCTTTAGATACAATAGGTTCGCCGAACCTGCCTAGGTTCGTGGGCCAAACGAACCTTGACAAACCTAGCCGAACCCTTTACAAATTCAAAATAACCACAACTTTTGAATAGCAAACAATTTTAAATATGCACTAACAAACTCCCCCTAAATGTTTGCTATCAAAATCTTCAATCTTTGACTTCAGTTATTTCTTCAACTTTATCTTCAATGGTTTCTTCAACTTTGTCTTTTAATCCACTCGATTCACCAACTTCAGCAACCACATTATCCACCGCTCGTATCACCACCGAACGTGGTATCTTTGCAAGTCTTTCTGCTTCCAATCTATAATCTCTAGAACTATCATCACGAACCTTATCAACGAACCATCTCAGCGAACCTTACCAACGAACTATTCAACGAACCTTACCAACGAACTATCTCAGCGAACCTTCTCAAAACATGATTTTTCTTTTAAAATCCAAGACAAAATTCATATTTAATTGTTCCAAAGTCAAACAAATAATCAAACATTATCAATTTAACATCAGATTTGAATTTTTTAAAATTTTAGAACAATTAAAATGCAATCTAAAAAATAAAAAATCTTTTTGTTTGAGAAAGATTCAGACATGAGATCATATTATATTACAATTTTCAACATATCTGTTTATATTATATAACAATTATATGTAAATTACAAGTCTACAATGATTGTTAATATACTTCTCCTTTTAAATTTAATTACTTAGTAAAGAAATCAGTTTAAACAAAATTATCAAACATTTTATAATGATCCAATTACTTGAACACATCCCCAATTTGTGAATAATTATTCAAACATAAATGTTCTCAAACTAATAATATCAATTATACCTAGTCTGATCATGCAAAAATAAAGCAGAATTTCTTTTTGAAAAAAATAGAAAAACAATTTGAAATTGTTCAAGATCATGGAATCAAGGTTGATACTTACGTATACTCAAATGATCCAGAAAATGAACTAAACAATAATTTAAGTTTAAGATTTAACAATCAGTTCGATATTCACATATACACATAGATTGTCCAAATCTTAAACAAAACCAAGAAAAACAAATTTGAATTGTCTAAAGCTAACACAATCAGGTCGATACGTAAGTATACACAAAGAATGTATCAGCTTTAAACTAAAATAAAAGAAAAACCAAAACAGAATTTCTTTATTAAAAAAATTAAAGACATGATCAGCTAGAAATTTGACTTTATGTTCAAGAAACATTTTGTCAGAAAATTACCACTCTTTTAGGACAAAACTAAGTACTGCATTCTAAGCATTTGTTTCTTATAAAACATTATCAAAAATTTATTCAAACTTATCTTTACTAAGTTATAAACCTATCAACGCATCATTTATAGTACTTGTAATTATTTTATAAATTTTAATAATACAAACAGATATATTTCCAAATGTAAATAATGTACTATCATTTCTCACATAAACAAATCAATTTCTCAGATTTTTAATTTTTTCTTGTTTTTGTGTTTTTGATTTTTTTAATGTTTTTGTATTTTCTAAAACTATTCTCCCCCTAAAAACTAAAACACAAAAAAAATGAATAAAAATCTGATGTCATTTCAATAAATTTGATTATGAAGGAATTTGATTCTTGATTACCTCACCCATAACCCTGATTCCATTTAACTTGAGTAAGTACTCAAAACGTTGTTTATCAAAGGCTTTGGTGAGAAGGTCTGCCCTTTGCTCGTTTGTGTGTATCTTCACAACATCAATCAGTTTCTTTTCATAACAATCTCGTATGAAATGAAACCGAATGTCAATATGTTTTGAACGTGAATGATACACTGGATTTTTGGTAATCGCAATTGCAGCCTCATTATCGACATGAATCGGGGTAGTTAGGAAATTAAGTCCATAGTCTCGCATCTATTGTTGTATCCACAAAACTTGGGAACAACAACTGGCAGCTGCTACATATTCAGCTTCACATGTAGATGTAGCAACAGAAGTTTGTTTCTTGCACTGCCATGAGACTAACCTCTCCCCCAAAAATTGAGCACCTCCAGTAGTTGATTTGGAGTCAGTCTTGCTTCCTCCATAGTCTGAATCACTGTAAGCATGAAATGAGTAGTTATCATCCTTAGGATACCACAAACCGGTGTCTGGAGTACCCTTCAGATAACGTAAAATCCTCTTGACTGCAATCAGATGAGAAACCTTTGGTTTTGATTGATAGCGAGCACAGATACTTGTAGCAAATACAATATCTGGTCGAGATGCAGTCAAATACATTAAGCTCCCAATCATTCCACGATATAATGTAGCATCAATTATCTCCCCTTTAATATCCGGCTCAATCCCGTGATTGGGCTGGATGGGCGTGGAAATGGGTTTACAATCAAGCATGCTAAACCGTTTTAGCACGTCTTGAATGTATTTGGTCTGATGGATAAAAATACCATCATCAGACTGATCAACTTGTAAACCCAAAAATAACTTAATGTCAGACATAGCACTCATCTCAAACTTCTCAATCATAACCTGCTTAAATTCTAAACACATCTGCTCATCGGTAGATCCGAAGATGATGTCATCCACATAGATCTGAACAAGGAGAATGTCCTTACCCTTTTCCCGATAAAACAGAGTTTTATCTATCTGACCCCTATTGAACCCGTGTTCAATAAGATGAGTCGAGAGGGTCTCATACCAAGCTCGAGGAGCTTGATGAAGACCGTACAGTGCTTTGTCGAGGATATAGACCTGATCCCGGTGGATAGGATCCTCAAAGCCCGGTGGCTGACAAACATACACTGTCTCCTTCAATGATCCATAAAGGAATGCAGACTTAACATCCAACTGGTATACTTTAAACTTCTTGTGGGCAGCAAAAGATAAAAATAATCTAATCGCTTCAAGCCGCGCCACAGGTGCAAAAACCTCGTCATAATCAATTCCTTCAATTTGTCTGAACCCTTGGACAACCAAACGAGCCTTGTTTCGAACAATCACGCTTCTATCGTCTCGCTTACACTTCAACACCCACCTGGTGCCAATCTTCTTTTCACCTTTTGGTAAATCTACCAAATGCCATACTCCAAGTTTCTGGAACTGATTAAGCTCCTCTTGCATGGCCTCCACCCAGGCAGGCTCACGCAGGGCTTCAGTTACAGATTTAGGCTCAATCTGAGAAACGAATGCAGAATGCATCCATAACTCTTGAGTCCCATGATTACGCTCCAGCTCAACGTACAAACTCTCCTCGTTTGTAACTTGCCTTCTCGTCTGTACTCCAACAGACGGATCTCCAATAATCTGCTTCACAGGGTGATTCACATGGACTCTAGACACTGGCACTTGCGGTACTCCAACTCCATGATCAAGATTTGTGATATCTTGTTCTTCATTTTGATCTTGAGAAATTGCATCTTTAAAAATTTCTTGATCATCCTCCGATGACCAGTCATCATTAACTGCTTCAGTAATGCCTTCCTCAGTTGGAGAATTATTTTCAACTTGATGAGAAACTTCTTGATCTTCAGAATTTTGTAAATCATATAACATCTGCAAAGAAATTTCATCATCAGTAACAGTAGGAGACAAGTTAAAAGACTCGAAAAGTTTATCATAATCGAATAGCCAATTTGGACCTTTGCCTTCCGGTATAGGTGTATGTCGTTGAACATCCACATTATACCAGAGTTCCACAACACCCGTGTGTTTGTTAAACACACGTTTGTTTGGTAGGCTATAACCCAGAAAGAAACCTTCTTCAACCTTTGAGTTGAATTTAGCATCTTTCTTGAGCATTGTACAAGGAGCCCCAAAGGGTTCCAGGTGTTCCAAATTTGGTTTCCGATTCTGAAGAAGTTAATAACAAGTCTTTTTATGTCTTTTGACTATCAGCACTCTATTAAGGGTAAAACAGGCGGTCGCTACGCTTCACTCCAGAATGTAATGGGCAACTTCGAATCAGCAAGCATCGTTCTAGCAGACTCTATCAATGTACGATTTTTCCTCTCAGCTACACCGTTCATTTGTGGTTCATACGGTGCGCTAAACTGCTGCTGAATCCCTTTAGAATCACAAAACGCTTCCATGTTCTGATTCTTGAATTCTGTCCCATTGTCTGATCGAACCCGCCTAACCCTTAACTTGTACAAAGTCTCCAATCTGTTCACAAGCAACACAAAATTTTCATAAGTTTCTGATTTAGTCTTTAAAAATAAAACCCATGAAAATCGAGAAAAATCATCGGTCACAACAAAACAATAAGATTCACCACCAATACTCTTCACATTAATCGGTCCAAACAGGTCCATGTGAAGGAGTTCTAATGGTTTATCAATAGAAAAAACAGTTTTAGACTTATGCGACCTCCTTTTCTATTTTCCTCTTTTACAAGAAACACACACATCAGGTAATCTAAAATGTTTAACATGTACCCCATCAACCAAGTGATTATGTACAAGATAATTCATTTTTCTGATGTGTATGTGACCCATTCGTCTATGCCAAGACCAAGTATCCTGTTCTGTGGCCTTCGACACTAGACATGTTTCAACTTGATTTACCGTTTCCGCCTTAGCCATGTCCAACACATATAAATCCTTATACCACTGTTGATTTGGTGAAACCGATCAGGATCGAATCAAAAGCTCTACTAACTATCAAATACGTGCGAAATCCATAGTTGATATGTATAAAACTCAAGAACACAAGCAATTCAATAAACACTTCTTGTATTATCAACAAATGATTACAAGATCACTCAAAATAACAAAATTCTCACACAGAGAATTTCAGCAGATCTCTCACAAAGCACTCAGCAAAAGTCTACTAAAATAACAAGCAAAACAACTATATATAGTAACACAACCAGCGAACCTTAGGTTCGTGAGCCGAACCCTAAGGTTTGCTAAACGAACCTTTAGGTTTGACAGACGAATCTTCTCAAGGATATAGGTTCGCCGAACCTTTAGATACAATAGGTTCGCCGAACCTGCCTAGGTTCGTGGGCCAAACGAACCTTGACAAACCTAGCCGAACCCTTTACAAATTCAAAATAACCACAACTTTTGAATAGCAAACAATTTTAAATATGCACTAACAAACTCCCCCTAAATGTTTGCTATCAAAATCTTCAATCTTTGACTTCAGTTATTTCTTCAACTTTATCTTCAATGGTTTCTTCAACTTTGTCTTTTAATCCACTCGATTCACCAACTTCAGCAACCACATTATCCACCGCTCGTATCACCACCGAACGTGGTATCTTTGCAAGTCTTTCTGATTCTATTCTATAATCTCTAGCATCTCTCTCCTTTTGCACTTGCATCAACTCAGTATAAAGATAATTCACATCATTCCAAATGCAACCAGAATGTATTCCCAAAGTAAAACACATTTGTGCAATGGTTTGATATTGAATTGCCATGTCTTTAAAACTTACTCCCACATCATGATATCCATCTTCAGCATATATCTGAGATGAATTCAACAAAATAATATCATCTCTCGAACAATTCACAATCCATATAGGATCAAGCATTCGTATCACCCTCCAATTTTCTTCCTGCTTCAACACAACCACACCTTCTGAAGTTCTTTCATCATAAAACCAAAATTTAAAGTATGAATTCCAATCTTGTTCAATCTTCCTTAATCTTGGTCTTTTGAAAACATTTGGCTTCAAATAATCTTTAAATCTTTCTCTGAACTGAGGAGATAACAAACTCCATCCAAACATTGCTTCTTTCTTTAACAAGTTCTCAAAAATCTCATTATGTTGAGTCTGTATAGGCTTTATCATTCTTAATCTTGAAAGATTTTTGCATTCAAAAGCTGGTAGACTCATCAAATCAGTAGCCTTTCCAAAGTATTGGCATCCATCAACCCGTTTTACTACATAACAACCCTTATCAGACAAACTTCCAGGAATGTAATGAAAATAACCATAACTAATAATCCTTCCAATCATCTTGGATTTAGATCCAATCTTAAACTTTGTAGATTGTTTAGTTAGGTTGTCTGGATCTTTATCTTCATACACTTCCCTCATAATCTTGAAAGAATGCAAGTGATCAATGATATATTTTGTTTCATCTTGAACCTCATTCCATAAATCCATGTTTGTCTTTACTTTAACTGGATTCAAAGTTGTGCTTGACATACTTCCAACTTCAAAAATTTTCTTTAAAGTATTCAAATTCAGCAACTCTTCATCAATAATATCTTTATCATAATCAGAAACATCATCATCTTCATCTTGTTCAAAATCAAAAATCAAATCATCATCATCTTCTATAAACTCTTGAAAATCTTGAACAGAATAATCTCCAATAATTTCTCCTTCTTCTATTTCTTGATTCACTTGAATTTCAACAATGTTTCTCTGCAAATCTATATCAGAATGCATTTTAAATAAATCAAGAAAAGTAGGCAGAGAGTAATCAAGAATCTCTTTAGGATATTCTATTAAGTCCAAATCTTCAAATTCAACAGTCATACAATCTTTAGCCCTATCTGAAGCTACAGAAGAAACTGGAACAGCATCAGTAGAAATCTTTGGAGGAGTATAAACAATGATAGCTCCAGTAATTGCATTCAAACCACCAGCACCACTATCAACACCACTAGCACCATCACCACCAGTCTCATCATCACCATGATAATCAAAATCATCTGGATGTTCATCAACATCAGTATCTCCATAATCAACCTCTTCTTCATCCTCTTCTTCTTCTACCTTCTCGTCCTTCACAACCTTTTCCTCTTCTGCATCAATATCAACAATCACTTGATCAACTTTTGAGCTAGATGCTTCAGACTTTATGACTTTTGATTCCAACTCTTTGATCTTGAATCTTAAATCAGTTTTTTCATTCTTCAGATCAATAATATCTTCAAATTGTAGCTTGACCAAAAACTCCAACTCAGAAATTTTATCTTTCATCACTTTCTTCTCAGCAACCTCTTCTTCTTTCCACTTCATCATCAAATCCATTTGAGTTTTTAACTCATTTAGCCCAGAACTAGAAGAAGATGGTTTATCAGCAACCAACTTTCCTTTTTCTTTCTTGTACTCTTCAAATTCCTTTGAAAGCATAGACAATCTTCTTTTAAGATCTGTATCATCATAATTCACAGTAAAATTGATATCACCCAGATCATCAAGCCCTGAAAATAAGTCATCTTTAGGAATAGAATCCTGAGGAATAGAAGTCTTTGGCAATGATGTAGATACAGTAGTAGTCTCCACAAACAATGGTGAGAAAGAAGCTACATGTACAAACTCAGGAGTTTGTACAGTAGAAACATGAGTAGTAGTCACAGAAACTGAAGTAATGACTGGTGAATCAAGAACAGAAACTGATGTAGTAACAACCGGAGAAACAGCAGCAGGAACTGAAGTAACAATCAACGATGAAGACACAGTGGTCTTATCAGTCTTAGTCTTTGTTTTCTCATAAGGCCCTCTCTTGGCCATTCTCTTAATCTTCTTTGGTTTAGAAGATTCAGGTTCATCTGGTACAAAAATAGGATCATCTTTCTCTTCTTTCTCTTCAGCATCCTTTTCAACAAATTTTCTCTTTCGTCTTTTTACCATCTGATTTCCTTCCTGAACCATCTCATATTCTGACTCTGTGTCAGAAGATTCACTTTTATCATCATCAGCAGCAGCAGTCTCTGTCTGCATCTCAGACACATCAACTTCTAAAGGTTCTTGAGAACTCTGTTCTTGTGAAGATTTAGCTTGAGGAGTAGATTGAGAAGATTGACCAGGAGTCTTCTTCTTTGGTTGTTGCCTTGGTGGAGGTGGAGGTGGTGATTGATGATCATCAGCTGCAACATCTTCAGTATCTGATTCTGAATCATCATGTCTCCATGCATCACCCTTAGGAGCAACATAATTTGCCCTGGCACAATAAGCAATCAAATCTTTCTCTTGTACATCATCCCCAGTCCTTTGATATACTCTGACTTGACCCAAACTGGAATCAGTCATGTGTTTAATCTTCAATAAATCTCCAACTTCCCTGGGTAACTGACCTTCAGGAAACCTCTCATCAATCAACATTTGCACAAATCTAGGAAACATGTAAAACCTATCCTTAGCCTTTGTGATGTTGTCACACATATACCTAAAGATCATGCCTGAGAAATTGAACGGTTTGTTCAATATAAGAGCAACCAAGGCAGATCGCATCAAATCCCTCAACTCATCAAATGTGCCTTTCCTCATGCTAAGGCAATGCAACAACACATGTGCTAGAAACTTGTATTGCAGAGGTAGCTTTCCCTTCTTGACTGATATGGAGTTGTAAGCTCCAAAATATCGAATGCGTAGAAAACAACCTTTGATGCAACTCTCAGGAATAAGAGTTACACCATCTGGTTCACCTCCAAGATGTAATACCCTCCTAATATCAGCTTCAGTTATACAAATTGCTTGTCCAAGCACATTCGCATCTATAGTATACACATCATTAACAGAAATAATCTGAGCTGATCCCCAAAAACTCTGAATATGAGATCTATATATCTGAACTGAACTAGAAATAGCATGATAAACCCTTGATCTTCTGAGAAACACGATCATCGGTCGAAATTCTTGACCATTCTTGGTTGTAGGATCCAAGTGTGCACAAATATTGTGTTTGTCTCCGAAAACTAAGTTCGCCATTTCTACAAATAGAAATAAAAGAAATTAGAAACAAAAATTAAGTAAAATTAACAAAATAACAAATAAAAAAAATTTCTAAGTAAAAACAGCGAACCTATCCTTCTTAGACGAACCTTACTGCTAGACGAACCCTATAGCTAGACTACAATGACCGAACCTTGCAATGACCGAACCTTGTACTGAACGAACCTTTTAAATGAACGAACCTTGTTAGTCAAACGAACCTTAACCAAAAGATTCGTTGCTTTTCAAAAATCAAAGGTTCGCCACGAACCTATACAAATCCAACGAACCCTCAAGGTTCGGCGAACCTAAGGTTCGTTCAGCGAACCTGTTCATCGTTCCAATTTCAACACTTGAATCAAAAAAAAATTTAATCTGATGTAAAACAAATCATACACCTAGGTTCGAAACTTATCGATAAACAAATTTAACAAAGATGATTTATCCAATTTTTAGATTTTAACCATATTAAAGTCAAATTACAGATTCGAACTTAAAAATTCTAAAAACTCCCAGATCTCTCAAATTACTCGGTCAAATTCCAAAATTTCTACCTAGAAATGTTCACGAGATGATTCTGAATCGAATGACAACAACAAAACGTTCTGGGAGGTCCAAGATCGAAAATCGAAAAAATCCTCTCGAGGGTTCGTCGTCTGTGAACAAGATGAAAGTGACGAACCATTTTCGCGAACCAAATATTTATACCTCACGAACCTTTCCAGCGAACCATCTCCACGAACCCTAACTCACGAACTATCATCACGAACCTTATCAACGAACCATCTCAGCGAACCTTACCAACGAACTATTCAACGATGCTTGCTGATTCGAAGTTGCCCATTACATTCTGGAGTGAAGCCGTAGCGACCGCCTGTTTTACCCTTAATAGAGTGCTGATAGTCAAAAGACATAAAAAGACTTGTTATGAACTTCTTCAGAATCGGAAACCAAATTTGGAACACCTGGAACCCTTTGGGGCTCCTTGTACAATGCTCAAGAAAGATGCTAAATTCAACTCTAAGGTTGAAGAAGGTTTCTTTCTGGGTTATAGCCTACCAAACAAACGTGTGTTTAACAAACGCACGGGTGTTGTGGAACTCTGGTATAATGTGGATGTTCAACGACATACACCTATACCGGAAGGCAAAGGTCCAAATTGGCTATTCGATTATGATAAACTTTTCGAGTCTTTTAACTTGTCTCCTACTGTTACTGATGATGAAATTTCTTTGCAGATGTTATATGATTTACAAAATTCTGAAGATCAAGAAGTTTCTCATCAAGTTGAAAATAATTCTCCAACTGAGGAAGGCATTACTGAAGCAGTTAATGACGACTGGTCATCGGAGGATGATCAAGAAATTTTTAAAGATGCAATTTCTCAAGATCAAAATGAAGAACAAGATATCACAAATCTTGATCATGGAGTTGGAGTACCGCAAGTGCCAGTGTCTAGAGTCCATGTGAATCACCCTGTGAAGCAGATTATTGGAGATCCGTCTGTTGGAGTACAGACGAGAAGGCAAGTTACAAACGAGGAGAGTTTGTACGTTGAGCTGGAGCGTAATCATGGGACTCAAGAGTTATGGATGCATTCTGTATTCGTTTCTCAGATTGAGCCTAAATCTGTAACTGAAGCCCTGCGTGAGCCTGCCTG
This sequence comes from Mikania micrantha, assembly GCA_009363875.1. Lineage (NCBI taxonomy): Eukaryota > Viridiplantae > Streptophyta > Magnoliopsida > Asterales > Asteraceae > Mikania > Mikania micrantha. The sequence continues at coordinate 53,713,587 of CM018694.1, read as the reverse complement.
GGTGGAGGCCATGCAAGAGGAGCTTAATCAGTTCCAGAAACTTGGAGTATGGCATTTGGTAGATTTACCAAAAGGTGAAAAGAAGATTGGCACCAGGTGGGTGTTGAAGTGTAAGCGAGACGATAGAGGCGTGATTGTTCGAAACAAGGCTCGTTTGGTTGTCCAAGGGTTCAGACAAATTGAAGGAATTGATTATGACGAGGTTTTTGCACCTGTGGCGCGGCTTGAAGCGATTAGATTATTTTTATCTTTTGCTGCCCACATGAAGTTTAAAGTATACCAGTTGGATGTTAAGTCTGCATTCCTTTATGGATCATTGAAGGAGACAGTGTATGTTTGTCAGCCACCGGGCTTTGAGGATCCTATCCACCGGGATCAGGTCTATATCCTCGACAAAGCACTGTACGGTCTTCATCAAGCTCCTCGAGCTTGGTATGAGACCCTCTCGACTCATCTTATTGAACACGGGTTCAATAGGGGTCAGATAGATAAAACTCTGTTTTATCGGGAAAAGGGTAAGGACATTCTCCTTGTTCAGATCTATGTGGATGACATCATCTTCCGATCTACCGATGAGCAGATGTGTTTAGAATTTAAGCAGGTTATGATTGAGAAGTTTGAGATGAGTGCTATGTCTGACATTAAGTTCTTTTTGGGTTTACAAGTTGATCAGTCTGATGATGGTATTTTTATCCATCAGACCAAATACATTCAAGACGTGCTAAAACGGTTTAGCATGCTTGATTGTAAACCCATTTCCACGCCCATCCAGCCCAATCACGGGATTGAGCCGGATATTAAGGGGGAGATAATTGATGCTACATTATATCGTGGAATGATTGGGAGCTTAATGTATTTGACTGCATCTCGACCAGATATTGTATTTGCTACAAGTATCTGTGCTCGCTATCAATCAAAACCAAAGGTTTCTCATCTGATTGCAGTCAAGAGGATTTTACGTTATCTGAAGGGTACTCCAGACACCGGTTTGTGGTATCCTAAGGATGATAACTACTCATTTCATGCTTACAGTGATTCAGACTATGGAGGATGCAAGACTGACTCCAAATCAACTACTGGAGGTGCTCAATTTTTGGGGGAGAGGTTAGTCTCATGGCAGTGCAAGAAACAAACTTCTGTTGCTACATCTACATGTGAAGCTGAATATGTAGCAGCTGCCAGTTGTTGTTCCCAAGTTTTGTGGATACAACAACAGATGCGAGACTATGGACTTAATTTCCAAACTACCACGATTCATGTCGACAATGAGGCTGCAATTGCGATTACCAAAAATCCAGAGTATCATTCACGTTCAAAACATATTGACATTCGGTTTCATTTCATACGAGATTGTTATGAAAAGAAACTGATTGATGTTGTGAAGATACACACAAACGAGCAAAGGGAGACCTTCTCACCAAAGCCTTTGATAAACAACGTTTTGAGTACTTACTCAAGTTAAATGGAATCAGGGTTATGGGTGAGGTAATCAAGAATCAAATTCCTTCATAATCAAATTTATTGAAATAACATCAGATTTTTATTCATTTTTTTGTGTTTTAGTTTTTAGGGGGAGAATAGTTTTAGAAAATACAAAAACATTAAAAAAATCAAAAACACAAAAACAAGAAAAAATTAAAAATCTGAGAAATTGATTTGTTTATGTGAGAAATGATAGTACATTATTTACATTTGGAAATATATCTGTTTGTATTATTAAAATTTATAAAATAATTACAAGTACTATAAATGATGTGTTGATAGGTTTATAACTTAGTAAAGATAAGTTTGAATAAATTTTTGATAATGTTTTATAAGAAACAAATGCTTAGAATGCAGTACTTAGTTTTGTCCTAAAAGAGTGGTAATTTTCTGACAAAATGTTTCTTGAACATAAAGTCAAATTTCTAGCTGATCATGTCTTTAATTTTTTTAATAAAGAAATTCTGTTTTGGTTTTTCTTTTATTTTAGTTTAAAGCTGATACATTCTTTGTGTATACTTACGTATCGACCTGATCGTGTTAGCTTTAGACAATTCAAATTTGTTTTTCTTGGTTTTGTTTAAGATTTGGACAATCTATGTGTATATGTGAATATCGAACTGATTGTTAAATCTTAAACTTAAATTATTGTTTAGTTCATTTTCTGGATCATTTGAGTATACGTAAGTATCAACCTTGATTCCATGATCTTGAACAAATTCAAATTGTTTTTCTATTTGTTATTTTCAAAAAGAAATTATGCTTTATTTTTGCATGATCAGACTAGGTATAATTGATATTATAAGTTTGAGAACATTTATGTTTGAATAATTATTCACAAATTGGGGATGTGTTCAAGTAATTGGATTATTATAAAATGTTTGATAATTTTGTTTACACTGATTTCTTTACTAAGTAATTGAATTTAAAAGGAGAAATATATTAACAATCATTGTAGGCTTGTAATTTACAAATAATTTTTATATAATATAAACAGATATGTTGAAAATTGTAATATAATATGATCTCATGTCTGAATCTTTCTCAAACAAAAAGATTTTTTATTTTTTAGATTGCATTTTAATTGTTCTAAAATTTTAAAAAAATTCAAATTTGATGTTAAATTGATAATGTTTGATTATTTGTTTGACTTTGGAACAATTAAATATGAATTTTGTCTTGGATTTTAAAAGAAAAATCATGTTTTGAGAAGGTTCGCTGAGATAGTTCGTTGGTAAGGTTCGTTGAATAGTTCGTTGGTAAGGTTCGCTGAGATGGTTCGTTGATAAGGTTCGTGATGATAGTTCGTGAGTTAGGGTTCGTGGAGATGGTTCGCTGGAAAGGTTCGTGAGGTATAAATATATGGTTCGCGAAAATGGTTCGTCACTTTCATCTTGTTCACAGACGACGAACCCTCGAGAGGATTTTTTCGATTTTCGATCTTGGACCCCCCAGAACGTTTTGTTGTTGTCATTAGATTCAGAATCATCTCGTGAACATTTCTAGGTAGAAATTTTGGAATTTGACCGAGTAATTTGAGAGATCTGAGAGTTTTTAGAATTTTTAAGTTCGAATCTGTAATTTGACTTTAATATGGTTAAAATCTAAAAATTGGATAAATCATCTTTGTTAAATTTGTTCATCGATAAGTTTCGAACCTAGGTGTATGATTTGTTTTACATCAGATTAAATTTTTTCTGATTCAAGTGTTGAAATTGGAACGATGAACAGGTTCGCTGAACGAACCTTAGGTTCGCCGAACCTTAGGTTCGCCGAACCTTGAGGGTTCGTTGGATTTCTATAGGTTCGTGGCGAACCTTTGATTTTTGAAAAGCAACGAATCTTTTGGTCAAGGTTCGTTTGACGAACAAGGTTCGTTCATTTAAAAGGTTCGTTCAGTACAAGGTTCGGTCATTGCAAGGTTCGGTCATTGTAGTCTAGCAATAGGGTTCGTCTAGCAGTAAGGTTCGTCTAAGAAGGATAGGTTCGCTGTTTTTTACTTAGAAATTTTTTTTATTTGTTATTTTGTTAATTTTACTTAATTTTTGTTTCTAATTTCTTTTATTTCTATTTGTAGAAATGGCGAACTTAGTTTTCGGAGACAAACTCAATATTTGTGCACACTTGGATCCTACAACCAAGAATGGTCACGAATTTCGACCGATGATCGAGTTTCTCAGAAGATCAAGGGTTTATCATGCTATTTCTAGTTCAGTTCAGATATATAGATCTCATATTCAGAGTTTTTGGGGATCAGCTCGGATTATTTCTGTTAATGATGTGTATACTATAGATGCGAATGTGCTTGGACAAGCAATTTGTATAACTGAAGCTGATATTAGGAGGGTATTACATCTTGGAGGTGAACCAGATGGTGTAACTCTTATTCCTGAGAGTTGCATCAAAGGTTGTTTTCTACGCATTCGATATTTTGGAGCTTACAACTCCATATCAGTCAAGAAGGGAAAGCTACCTCTGCAATACAAGTTTCTAGCACATGTGTTGTTGCATTGCCTTAGCATGAGGAAAGGCACATTTGATGAGTTGAGGGATTTGATGCGATCTGCCATGGTTGCTCTTATATTGAACAAACCGTTCAATTTCTCAGGCATGATCTTTAGGTATATGTGTGACAACATCACAAAGGCTAAGGATAGGTTTTACATGTATCCTAGATTTGTGCAAATGTTGATTGATGAGAGGTTTCCTGAAGGTCAGTTACCCAGGGAAGTTGGAGATTTATTGAAGATTAAACACATGACTGATTCCAGTTTGGGTCAAGTCAGAGTATATCAAAGGACTGGGGATGATGTACAAGAGAAAGATTTGATTGCTCATTGTGCCAGGGCAAATTATGTTGCTCCTGAGGGTGATGCATGGAGACATGATGATTCAGAATCAGATACTGAAGATGTTGCAGCTGATGATCATCAATCACCACCTCCACCTCCACCAAGGCAACAACCAAAGAAGAAGACTCCTGGTCAATCTTCTCAATCTACTCCTCAAGCTAAATCTTCACAAGAACAGAGTTCTCAAGAACCTTTAGAAGTTGATGTGTCTGAGATGCAGACAGAGACTGCTGCTGCTGATGATGATAAAAGTGAATCTTCTGACACAGAGTCAGAATATGAGATGGTTCAGGAAGGAAATCAGATGGTAAAAAGACGAAAGAGAAAATTTGTTGAAAAGGATGCTGAAGAGAAAGAAGAGAAAGATGATCCTATTTTTGTACCAGATGAACCTGAATCTTCTAAACCAAAGAAGATTAAGAGAATGGCCACGAGAGGGCCTTATGAGAAAACAAAGACTAAGACTGATAAGACCACTGTGTCTTCATCGTTGATTGTTACTTCAGTTCCTGCTGCTGTTTCTCCGGTTGTTACTACATCAGTTTCTGTTCTTGATTCACCAGTCATTACTTCAGTTTCTGTGACTACTACTCATGTTTCTACTGTACAAACTCCTGAGTTTGTACATGGAGCTTCTTTCTCACCATTGTTTGTGGAGACTACTACTGTATCTACATCATTGCCAGAGACTTCTATTCCTCAGGATTCTATTCCTAGAGATGACTTATTTTCAGGGCTTGATGATCTGGGTGATATCAATTTTACTGTGAATTATGATGATACAGATCTTAAAAGAAGATTGTCTATGCTTTCAAAGGAATTTGAAGAGTACAAGAAAGAAAAAGGAAAGTTGGTTGCTGATAAACCATCTTCTTCTAGCTCTGGGCTAAATGAGTTAAAAACTCAAATGGATTTGATGATGAAGTGGAAAGAAGAAGAGGTTGCTGAGAAGAAAGTGATGAAAGATAAAATTTCTGAGTTGGAGTTTTTGGTCAAGCTACAATTTGAAGATATTATTGATCTGAAGAATGAAAACACTGATTTAAGATTCAAGATCAAAGAGTTGGAATCAAAAGTCATAAAGTCTGAAGCATCTAGCTCAAAAGTTGATCAAGTGATTGTTGATATTGATGCAGAAGAGGAAAAGGTTGTGAAGGACGAGAAGGTAGAAGAAGAAGAGGATGAAGAAGAGGTTGATTATGGAGATACTGATGTTGATGAACATCCAGATGATTTTGATTATCATGGTGATGATGAGACTGGTGGTGATGGTGCTAGTGGTGTTGATAGTGGTGCTGGTGGTTTGAATGCAATTACTGGAGCTATCATTGTTTATACTCCTCCAAAGATTTCTACTGATGTTGTTCTAGTTTCTTCTGTAGCTTCAGATAGGGCTAAAGATTGTATGACTGTTGAATTTGAAGATTTGGACTTAATAGAATATCCTAAAGAGATTCTTGATTACTCTCTGCCTACTTTTCTTGATTTATTTAAAATGCATTCTGATATAGATTTGCAGAGAAACATTGTTGAAATTCAAGTGAATCAAGAAATAGAAGAAGGAGAAATTATTGGAGATTATTTTGTTCAAGATTTTCAAGAGTTTATAGAAGATGATGATGATTTGATTTTTGATTTTGAACAAGATGAAGATGATGATGTTTCTGATTATGATAAAGATATTATTGATGAAGAGTTGCTGAATTTGAATACTTTAAAGAAAATTTTTGAAGTTGGAAGTATGTCAAGCACAACTTTGAATCCAGTTAAAGTAAAGACAAACATGGATTTATGGAATGAGGTTCAAGATGAAACAAAATATATCATTGATCACTTGCATTCTTTCAAGATTATGAGGGAAGTGTATGAAGATAAAGATCCAGACAACCTAACTAAACAATCTACAAAGTTTAAGATTGGATCTAAATCCAAGATGATTGGAAGGATTATTAGTTATGGTTATTTTCATTACATTCCTGGAAGTTTGTCTGATAAGGGTTGTTATGTAGTAAAACGGGTTGATGGATGCCAATACTTTGGAAAGGCTACTGATTTGATGAGTCTACCAGCTTTTGAATGCAAAAATCTTTCAAGATTAAGAATGATAAAGCCTATACAGACTCGACATAATGAGATTTTTGAGAACTTGTTAAAGAAAGAAGCAATGTTTGGATGGAGTTTGTTATCTCCTCAGTTCAGAGAAAGATTTAAAGATTATTTGAAGCCAAATGTTTTCAAAAGACCAAGATTAAGGAAGATTGAACAAGATTGGAATTCATACTTTAAATTTTGGTTTTATGATGAAAGAACTTCAGAAGGTGTGGTTGTGTTGAAGCAGGAAGAAAATTGGAGGGTGATACGAATGCTTGATCCTATATGGATTGTGAATTGTTCGAGAGATGATATTATTTTGTTGAATTCATCTCAGATATATGCTGAAGATGGATATCATGATGTGGGAGTAAGTTTTAAAGACATGGCAATTCAATATCAAACCATTGCACAAATGTGTTTTACTTTGGGAATACATTCTAGTTGCAATTGGAATGATGTGAATTATCTTTATACTGAGTTGATGCAAGTGCAAAAGGAGAGAGATGCTAGAGATTATAGATTAGAATCAGAAAGACTTGCAAAGATACCACGTTCGGTGGTGATACGAGCGGTGGATAATGTGGTTGCTGAAGTTGGTGAATCGAGTGGATTAAAAGACAAAGTTGAAGAAACCATTGAAGATAAAGTTGAAGAAATAACTGAAGTCAAAGATTGAAGATTTTGATAGCAAACATTTAGGGGGAGTTTGTTAGTGCATATTTAAAATTGTTTGCTATTCAAAAGTTGTGGTTATTTTGAATTTGTAAAGGGTTCGGCTAGGTTTGTCAAGGTTCGTTTGGCCCACGAACCTAGGCAGGTTCGGCGAACCTATTGTATCTAAAGGTTCGGCGAACCTATATCCTTGAGAAGATTCGTCTGTCAAACCTAAAGGTTCGTTTAGCAAACCTTAGGGTTCGGCTCACGAACCTAAGGTTCGCTGGTTGTGTTACTATATATAGTTGTTTTGTTTGTTATTTTAGTAGACTTTTGCTGAGTGCTTTGTGAGAGATCTGCTGAAATTCTCTGTGTGAGAATTTTGTTATTTTGAGTGATCTTGTAATCATTTGTTGATAATACAAGAAGTGTTTATTGAATTGCTTGTGTTCTTGAGTTTTATACATATCAACTATGGATTCCGCACGTATTTGATAGTTAGTAGAGCTTTTGATTCGATCCTGATCGGTTTCACCAAATCAACAGTGGTATAAGGATTTATATGTGTTGGACATGGCTAAGGCGGAAACGGTAAATCAAGTTGAAACATGTCTAGTGTCGAAGGCCACAGAACAGGATACTTGGTCTTGGCATAGACGAATGGGTCACATACACATCAGAAAAATGAATTATCTTGTACATCATCACTTGGTTGATGGGGTACATGTTAAACATTTTAGATTACCTGATGTGTGTGTTTCTTGTAAAAGAGGAAAATAGAAAAGGAGGTCGCATAAGTCTAAAACTGTTTTTTCTATTGATAAACCATTAGAACTCCTTCACATGGACCTGTTTGGACCGATTAATGTGAAGAGTATTGGTGGTGAATCTTATTGTTTTGTTGTGACCGATGATTTTTCTCGATTTTCATGGGTTTTATTTTTAAAGACTAAATCAGAAACTTATGAAAATTTTGTGTTGCTTGTGAACAGATTGGAGACTTTGTACAAGTTAAGGGTTAGGCGGGTTCGATCAGACAATGGGACAGAATTCAAGAATCAGAACATGGAAGCTTTTTGTGATTCTAAAGGGATTCAGCAGCAGTTTAGCGCACCGTATGAACCACAAATGAACGGTGTAGCTGAGAGGAAAAATCGTACATTGATAGAATCTGCTAGAACGATGCTTGCTGATTCGAAGTTGCCCATTACATTCTGGAGTGAAGCCGTAGCGACCGCCTGTTTTACCCTTAATAGAGTGCTGATAGTCAAAAGACATAAAAAGACTTGTTATTAACTTCTTCAGAATCGGAAACCAAATTTGGAACACCTGGAACCCTTTGGGGCTCCTTGTACAATGCTCAAGAAAGATGCTAAATTCAACTCTAAGGTTGAAGAAGGTTTCTTTCTGGGTTATAGCCTACCAAACAAACGTGTGTTTAACAAACGCACGGGTGTTGTGGAACTCTGGTATAATGTGGATGTTCAACGACATACACCTATACCGGAAGGCAAAGGTCCAAATTGGCTATTCGATTATGATAAACTTTTCGAGTCTTTTAACTTGTCTCCTACTGTTACTGATGATGAAATTTCTTTGCAGATGTTATATGATTTACAAAATTCTGAAGATCAAGAAGTTTCTCATCAAGTTGAAAATAATTCTCCAACTGAGGAAGGCATTACTGAAGCAGTTAATGATGACTGGTCATCGGAGGATGATCAAGAAATTTTTAAAGATGCAATTTCTCAAGATCAAAATGAAGAACAAGATATCACAAATCTTGATCATGGAGTTGGAGTACCGCAAGTGCCAGTGTCTAGAGTCCATGTGAATCACCCTGTGAAGCAGATTATTGGAGATCCGTCTGTTGGAGTACAGACGAGAAGGCAAGTTACAAACGAGGAGAGTTTGTACGTTGAGCTGGAGCGTAATCATGGGACTCAAGAGTTATGGATGCATTCTGCATTCGTTTCTCAGATTGAGCCTAAATCTGTAACTGAAGCCCTGCGTGAGCCTGCCTGGGTGGAGGCCATGCAAGAGGAGCTTAATCAGTTCCAGAAACTTGGAGTATGGCATTTGGTAGATTTACCAAAAGGTGAAAAGAAGATTGGCACCAGGTGGGTGTTGAAGTGTAAGCGAGACGATAGAGGCGTGATTGTTCGAAACAAGGCTCGTTTGGTTGTCCAAGGGTTCAGACAAATTGAAGGAATTGATTATGACGAGGTTTTTGCACCTGTGGCGCGGCTTGAAGCGATTAGATTATTTTTATCTTTTGCTGCCCACAAGAAGTTTAAAGTATACCAGTTGGATGTTAAGTCTGCATTCCTTTATGGATCATTGAAGGAGACAGTGTATGTTTGTCAGCCACCGGGCTTTGAGGATCCTATCCACCGGGATCAGGTCTATATCCTCGACAAAGCACTGTACGGTCTTCATCAAGCTCCTCGAGCTTGGTATGAGACCCTCTCGACTCATCTTATTGAACACGGGTTCAATAGGGGTCAGATAGATAAAACTCTGTTTTATCGGGAAAAGGGTAAGGACATTCTCCTTGTTCAGATCTATGTGGATGACATCATCTTCGGATCTACCGATGAGCAGATGTGTTTAGAATTTAAGCAGGTTATGATTGAGAAGTTTGAGATGAGTGCTATGTCTGACATTAAGTTCTTTTTGGGTTTACAAGTTGATCAGTCTGATGATGGTATTTTTATCCATCAGACCAAATACATTCAAGACGTGCTAAAACGGTTTAGCATGCTTGATTGTAAACCCATTTCCACGCCCATCCAGCCCAATCACGGGATTGAGCCGGATATTAAGGGGGAGATAATTGATGCTACATTATATCATGGAATGATTGGGAGCTTAATGTATTTGACTGCATCTCGACCAGATATTGTATTTGCTACAAGTATCTGTGCTCGCTATCAATCAAAACCAAAGGTTTCTCATCTGATTGCAGTCAAGAGGATTTTACGTTATCTGAAGGGTACTCCAGACACCGGTTTGTGGTATCCTAAGGATGATAACTACTCATTTCATGCTTACAGTGATTTAGACTATGGAGGATGCAAGACTGACTCCAAATCAACTACTGGAGGTGCTCAATTTTTGGGGGAGAGGTTAGTCTCATGGCAGTGCAAGAAACAAACTTCTGTTGCTACATCTACATGTGAAGCTGAATATGTAGCAGCTGCCAGTTGTTGTTCCCAAGTTTTGTGGATACAACAACAGATGCGAGACTATGGACTTAATTTCCTAACTACCCCGATTCATGTCGACAATGAGGCTGCAATTGCGATTACCAAAAATCCAGTGTATCATTCACGTTCAAAACATATTGACATTCGGTTTCATTTCATACGAGATTGTTATGAAAAGAAACTGATTGATGTTGTGAAGATACACACAAACGAGCAAAAGGCAGACCTTCTCACCAAAGCCTTTGATAAACAACGTTTTGAGTACTTACTCAAGTTAAATGGAATCAGGGTTATGGGTGAGGTAATCAAGAATCAAATTCCTTCATAATCAAATTTATTGAAATAACATCAGATTTTTATTCATTTTTTTTGTGTTTTAGTTTTTAGGGGGAGAATAGTTTTAGAAAATACAAAAACATTAAAAAAATCAAAAACACAAAAACAAGAAAAAATTAAAAATCTGAGAAATTGATTTGTTTATGTGAGAAATGATAGTACATTATTTACATTTGGAAATATATATGTTTGTATTATTAAAATTTATAAAATAATTACAAGTACTATAAATGATGTGTTGATAGGTTTATAACTTAGTAAAGATAAGTTTGAATAAATTTTTGATAATGTTTTATAAGAAACAAATGCTTAGAATGCAGTACTTAGTTTTGTCCTAAAAGAGTGGTAATTTTCTGACAAAATGTTTCTTGAACATAAAGTCAAATTTCTAGCTGATCATGTCTTTAATTTTTTTAATAAAGAAATTCTGTTTTGGTTTTTCTTTTATTTTAGTTTAAAGCAGATACATTCTTTGTGTATACTTACGTATCGACCTGATTGTGTTAGCTTTAGACAATTCAAATTTGTTTTTCTTGGTTTTGTTTAAGATTTGGACAATCTATGTGTATATGTGAATATCGAACTGATTGTTAAATCTTAAACTTAAATTATTGTTTAGTTCATTTTCTGGATCATTTGAGTATACGTAAGTATCAACCTTGATTCCATGATCTTGAACAATTTCAAATTGTTTTTCTATTTTTTTCAAAAAGAAATTCTGCTTTATTTTTGCATGATCAGACTAGGTATAATTGATATTATTAGTTTGAGAACATTTATGTTTGAATAATTATTCACAAATTGGGGATGTGTTCAAGTAATTGGATCATTATAAAATGTTTGATAATTTTGTTTAAACTGATTTCTTTACTAAGTAATTAAATTTAAAAGGAGAAGTATATTAACAATCATTGTAGACTTGTAATTTACATATAATTGTTATATAATATAAACAGATATGTTGAAAATTGTAATATAATATGATCTCATGTCTGAATCTTTCTCAAACAAAAAGATTTTTTATTTTTTAGATTGCATTTTAATTGTTCTAAAATTTTAAAAAATTCAAATCTGATGTTAAATTGATAATGTTTGATTATTTGTTTGACTTTGGAACAATTAAATATGAATTTTGTCTTGAATTTTAAAAGAAAAATCATGTTTTGAGAAGGTTCGCTGAGATAGTTCGTTGGTAAGGTTCGTTGAATAGTTCGTTGGTAAGGTTCGCTGAGATGGTTCGTTGATAAGGTTCGTGATGATAGTTCGTGAGTTAGGGTTCGTGGAGATGGTTCGCTGGAAAGGTTCATGAGGTATAAATATATGGTTCGCGAAAATGGTTCGTCACTTTCATCTTGTTCACAGACGACGAACCCTCGAGAGGATTTTTTCGATTTTCGATCTTGGACCTTCCAGAATGTTTTGTTGTTGTCATTAGATTCAGAATCATCTCGTGAACATTTCTAGGTAGAAATTTTGGAATTTGACCGAGTAATTTGAGAAATCTGAGAGTTTTTAGAATTTTTAAGTTCGAATCTGTAATTTGACTTTAATATGGTTAAAATCTAAAAATTGGATAAATCATCTTTGTTAAATTTGTTTATCGATAAGTTTCGAACCTAGGTGTATGATTTGTTTTACATCAGATTAAATTTTTTTGATTCAAGTGTTGAAATTGGGACGATGAACAGGTTCGCTGAACAAACCTTAGGTTCGCCGAACCTTGAGGGTTCGTTGGATTTGTATAGGTTCGTGGCGAACCTTTGATTTTTGAAAAGCAACGAATCTTTTGGTCAAGGTTCGTTTGACTAACAAGGTTCGTTCATTTAAAAGGTTCGTTCAGTACAAGGTTCGGTCATTGCAAGGTTCGGTCATTGTAGTCTAGCTATAGGGTTCGTCTAGCAGTAAGGTTCGTCTAAGAAGGATAGGTTCGTTGTTTTTTACTTAGAAATTTTTTTTATTTGTTATTTTGTTAATTTTACTTAATTTTTGTTTCTAATTTCTTTTATTTCTATTTGTAGAAATGGCGAACTTAGTTTTCGGAGACAAACACAATATTTGTGCACACTTGGATCCTACAACCAAGAATGGTCAGGTATTTCGACCGATGATCGAGTTTCTCAGAAGATCAAGGGTTTATCATGCTATTTCTAGTTCAGTTCAGATATATAGATCTCATATTCAGAGTTTTTGGGGATCAGCTCGGATTATTTCTGTTAATGATGTGTATACTATAGATACGAATGTGCTTGGACAAGCAATTTGTATAACTGAAGCTGATATTAGGAGGGTATTACATCTTGGAGGTGAACCAGATGGTGTAACTCTTATTCCTGAGAGTTGCATCAAAGGTTGTTTTCTACGCATTCGATATTTTGGAGCTTACAACTCCATATCAGTCAAGAAGGGAAAGCTACCTCTGCAATACAAGTTTCTAGCACATGTGTTGTTGCATTGCCTTAGCATGAGGAAAGGCACATTTGATGAGTTAAGGGATTTGATGCGATCTGCCATGGTTGCTCTTATATTGAACAAACCGTTCAATTTCTCAGGCATGATCTTTAGGTATATGTGTGACAACATCACAAAGGCTAAGGATAGGTTTTACATGTATCCTAGATTTGTGCAAATGTTGATTGATGAGAGGTTTCCTGAAGGTCAGTTACCCAGGGAAGTTGGAGATTTATTGAAGATTAAACACATGACTGATTCCAGTTTGGGTCAAGTCAGAGTATATCAAAGGACTGGGGATGATGTACAAGAGAAAGATTTGATTGCTCATTGTGCCAGGGCAAATTATGTTGCTCCTGAGGGTGATGCATGGAGACATGATGATTCAGAATCAGATACTGAAGATGTTGCAGCTGATGATCATCAATCACCACCTCCACCTCCTCCAAGGCAACAACCAAAGAAGAAGACTACTGGTTCTCAAGAACCTCTGGAAGTTGATGTGTCTGAGATGCAGACAGAGACTGTTGCTGCTAATGATGATCAAAGTGAATCTTCTGATACAGAGTCAGAATATGAGATGGTTCAGGAAGGAAATCAGATGGTGAAAAGACGAAAGAGAAAATTTGTTGAAAAAGATGCTGAAGAGAAGGAAGAGAAAGATGATCCTATTTTCATACCTGATGAACCTGAAACTTCTAAACCAAAGAAGATTAAGAGAATGGCCAAGAGAGGGCCTTATGAGAAAATCAAGACTAAGACTGATAAGACCATTGTGTCTTCACCTTTGATTGTTACTTCAGTTTCTGCTTCTGTTTCTCCATCAGTTTCTGTTCTTGTTTCACCAGTCATTACTTCAGTTTCTGTGACTACCACTCATGTTTCTACTGTACAAACTCCTGAGTTTGTACATGTAGCTTCTTTCTCACCATTGTTTGTGGAGACTACTAGTGTATCTACATCATTGCCAGAGACTTCTATTCCTCAGGATTCTATTCCTAGAGATGACTTATTTTCAGGGCTTGATGATCTGGGTGATTTCAATTTTACTGTGAATTATGATGATACAGATCTTAAAAGAAGATTGTCTATGCTTTCAAAGGAATTTGAAGAGTACAAGAAAGAAAAAGGAAAGTTGGTTGCTGATAAACCATCTTCTTCCAGTTCTGGGCTGAATGAGTTAAAAACTCAAATGGATTTGATGTTGAAATGGAAAGAAGAAGAGATTGCTGAGAAGAAAGTGATGAAAGATAAAATTTCTGAGTTGGAGTTTTTGGTCAAGCTACAATTTGAAGATATTATTGATCTGAAGAATGAAAACACTGATTTAAGATTCAAGATCAAAGAGTTGGAATCAAAAGTCATAAAGTCCGAAGCATCTAGCTCAAAAGTTGATCAAGTGATTGTTGATATTGATGCAGAAGAGGAAAAGGTTGTGAAGGAAGAGAAGGTAGAAGAAGAAGAGGATGAAGAAGAGGTTGATTATGGAGATACTGATGTTGATGAACATCCAGATGATTTTGATTATCATGGTGATGATGAGACTGGTGGTGATGGTGCTGGTGGTGTAAATAGTGGTGCTGGTGGTTTGAATGCAATTACTGGAGCTATCATTGTTTATACTCCTCCAAATATTTCTACTGATGCTGTTCCAGTTTCTTCTGTAGCTTCAGATAGGGCTAAGGATTGTATGTCTGTTGAATTTGCAGATTTGGACTTAATAGAATATCCTAAAGGGATTCTTGATTACTCTCTGCCTACTTTTCTTGATTTATTTAAAATGCATTCTGATATAGATTTGCAGAGAAACAGTGTTGAAATTCAAGTGAATCAAGAAATAGAAGAAGGAGAAATTATTGGAGATTATTCTGTTCAAGATTTTCAAGAGTTTATGGAAGATTATGATGATTTGATTTTTGATTTTGAACAAGATGAAGATGATGATGTTTCTGATTATGATAAAGATATTATTGATGAAGAGTTGCTGAATTTGAATACTTTAAAGAAAATTTTTGAAGTTGGAAGTATGTCAAGCACAACTTTGAATCCAGTTAAAGTAAAGACAAACATGGATTTATGGAATGAGGTTCAAGATGAAACAAAATATATCATTGATCACTTGCATTCTTTCAAGATTATGAGGGAAATGTATGAAGATAAAGATCCAGACAACCTAACTAAACAATCTACAAAGTTTAAGATTGAATCTAAATCCAAGATGATTGGAAGGATTATTAGTTATGGTTATTTTCATTACATTCCTGGAAGTTTGTCTGATAAGGGTTGTTATGTAGTAAAACGGGTTGATGGATGCCAATACTTTGGAAAGGCTACTGATTTGATGAGTCTACCAGCTTTTGAATGCAAAGATCTTTCAAGATTAAGAATGATAAAACCTATACAGACTCGACATAATGAGATTTTTGAGAACTTGTTAAAGAAAGAAGCAATGTTTGGATGGAGTTTGTTATCTCCTCAGTTCAGAGAAAGATTTAAAGATTATTTGAAGCCAAATGTTTTCAAAAGACCAAGATTAAGGAAGATTGAACAAGATTGGAATCCATACTTTAAATTTTGGTTTTATGATGAAAGAACTTCAGAAGGTGTGGTTGTGTTGAAGCAGGAAGAAAATTGGAGGGTGATACGAATGCTTGATCCTATATGGATTGTGAATTGTTCGAGAGATGATATTATTTTGTTGAATTCATCTCAGATATATGCTGAAGATGGATATCATGATGTGGGAGTAAGTTTTAAAGACATGGCAATTCAATATCAAACCATTGCACAAATGTGTTTTACTTTGGGAATACATTCTGGTTGCAATTGGAATGATGTGAATTATCTTTATACTGAGTTGATGCAAGTGCAAAAGGAGAGAGATGCTAGAGATTATAGATTGGAAGCAGAAAGATTTGCAAAGATACCACGTTCGGTGGTGATACGAGCGGTGGATAATGAGGTTGCTGAAGTTGGTGAATCGAGTGGATTAAAAGACAAAGTTGAAGAAACCATTGAAGATAAAGTTGAAGAAATAACTGAAGTCAAAGATTGAAGATTTTGATAGCAAACATTTAGGGGGAGTTTGTTAGTGTATATTTAAAATTGTTTTCTATTCAAAAGTTGTGGTTATTTTGAATTTGTAAAGGGTTCGGCTAGGTTTGTCAAGGTTCGTTTGGCCCACGAACCTAGGCAGGTTCGGCGAACCTATTGTATCTAAAGGTTCGGCGAACCTATATCCTTGAGAAGATTCGTCTGTCAAACCTAAAGGTTCGTTTAGCAAACCTTAGGGTTCGGCTCACGAACCTAAGGTTCGCTGGTTGTGTTACTATATATAGTTGTTTTGTTTGTTATTTTAGTAGACTTTTGCTGAGTGCTTTGTGAGAGATCTGCTGAAATTCTCTGTGTGAGAATTTTGTTATTTTGAGTGATCTTGTAATCATTTGTTGATAATACAAGAAGTGTTTATTGAATTGCTTGTGTTCTTGAGTTTTATACATATCAACTATGGATTCCGCACGTATTTGATAGTTAGTAGAGCTTTTGATTCGATCCTGATCGGTTTCACCAAATCAACAGTGGTATCAGAGCATTGTAGGGTGATAATTAAAATGCAATCTAAAAAATAAAAAATCTTTTTGTTTGAGAAAAGATTCAGACATGAGATCATATTATATTACAATTTTCAACATATCTGTTTATATTATATAACAATTATATGTAAATTACAAGTCTACAATGATTATTAATATACTTCTCCTTTTAAATTTAATTACTTAGTAAAGAAATTAGTTTAAACAAAATTATCAAACATTTTATAATGATCCAATTACTTGAACACATCCCCAATTTGTGAATAATTATTCAAACATAAATATTCTCAAACTTATAATATCAATTATACCTAGTCTGATCATGCAAAAATAAAGCAGAATTTCTTTTTGAAAATAACAAATAGAAAAACAATTTGAATTTATTCAAGATCATGGAATCAAGGTTGATACTTACGTATACTCAAATGATCCAGAAAATGAACTAAACAATAATTTAAGTTTAAGATTTAACAATCAGTTCGATATTCACATATACACATAGATTGTCCAAATCTTAAACAAAACCAAGAAAAACAAATTTGAATTGTCTAAAGCTAACACAATCAGGTCGATACGTAAGTATACACAAAGAATGTATCAGCTTTAAACTAAAATAAAAGAAAAACCAAAACAGAATTTCTTTATTAAAAAAATTAAAGACATGATCAGCTAGAAATTTGACTTTATGTTCAACAAACATTTTGTCAGAAAATTACCACTCTTTTAGGACAAAACTAAGTACTGCATTCTAAGCATTTGTTTCTTATAAAACATTATCAAAAATTTATTCAAACTTATCTTTACTAAGTTATAAACCTATCAACACATCATTTATAGTACTTGTAATTATTTTATAAATTTTAATAATACAAACAGATATATTTCCAAATGTAAATAATGTACTATCATTTCTCACATAAACAAATCAATTTCTCAGATTTTTAATTTTTTCTTGTTTTTGTGTTTTTGATTTTTTTAATGTTTTTGTATTTTCTAAAACTATTCTCCCCCTAAAAACTAAAACACAAAAAAAATGAATAAAAATCTGATGTTATTTCAATAAATTTGATTATGAAGGAATTTGATTCTTGATTACCTCACCCATAACCCTGATTCCATTTAACTTGAGTAAGTACTCAAAACGTTGTTTATCAAAGGCTTTGGTGAGAAGGTCTGCCCTTTGCTCGTTTGTGTGTATCTTCACAACATCAATCAGTTTCTTTTCATAACAATCTCGTATGAAATGAAACCGAATGTCAATATGTTTTGAACGTGAATGATACACTGGATTTTTGGTAATCGCAATTGCAGCCTCATTGTCGACATGAATCGGGGTAGTTAGGAAATTAAGTCCATAGTCTCGCATCTGTTGTTGTATCCACAAAACTTGGGAACAACAACTGGCAGCTGCTACATATTCAGTTTCACATGTAGATGTAGCAACAGAAGTTTGTTTCTTGCACTGCCATGAGACTAACCTCTCCCCCAAAAATTGAACACCTCCAGTAGTTGATTTGGAGTCAGTCTTGCATCCTCCATAGTCTGAATCACTGTAAACATGAAATGAGTAGTTATCATCCTTAGGATACCACAAACCGGTGTCTGGAGTACCCTTCAGATAACGTAAAATCCTCTTGACTGCAATCAGATGAGAAACCTTTGGTTTTGATTGATAGCGAGCACAGATACTTGTAGCAAATACAATATCTGGTCGAGATGCAGTCAAATACATTAAGCTCCCAATCATTCCACGATATAATGTAGCATCAATTATCTCCCCCTTAATATCCGGCTCAATCCCGTGATTGGGCTGGATGGGCGTGGAAATGGGTTTACAATCAAGCATGCTAAACCGTTTTAGCACGTCTTGAATGTATTTGGTCTGATGGATAAAAATACCATCATCAGACTGATCAACTTGTAAACCCAAAAAGAACTTAATGTCAGACATAGCAGTCATCTCAAACTTCTCAATCATAACCTGCTTAAATTCTAAACACATCTGCTCATCGGTAGATCCGAAGATGATGTCATCCACATAGATCTGAACAAGGAGAATGTCCTTACCCTTTTCCCGATAAAACAGAGTTTTATCTATCTGACCCCTATTGAACCCGTGTTCAATAAGATGAGTCGAGAGGGTCTCATACCAAGCTCGAGGAGCTTGATGAAGACCGTACAGTGCTTTGTCGAGGATATAGACCTGATCCCGGTGGATAGGATCCTCAAAGCCCGGTGGCTGACAAACATACACTGTCTCCTTCAATGATCCATAAAGGAATGCAGACTTAACATCCAACTGGTATACTTTAAACTTCTTGTGGGCAGCAAAAGATAAAAATAATCTAATCGCTTCAAGCCGCGCCACAGGTGCAAAAACCTCGTCATAATCAATTCCTTCAATTTGTCTGAACCCTTGGACAACCAAACGAGCCTTGTTTCGAACAATCACGCCTCTATCGTCTCGCTTACACTTCAACACCCACCTGGTGCCAATCTTCTTTTCACCTTTTGGTAAATCTACCAAATGCCATACTCCAAGTTTCTGGAACTGATTAAGCTCCTCTTGCATGGCCTCCACCCAGGCAGGCTCACGCAGGGCTTCAGTTACAGATTTAGGCTCAATCTGAGAAACGAATGCAGAATGCATCCATAACTCTTGAGTCCCATGATTACGCTCCAGCTCAACGTACAAACTCTCCTCGTTTGTAACTTGCCTTCTCGTCTGTACTCCAACAGACGGATCTCCAATAATCTGCTTCACAGGGTGATTCACATGGACTCTAGACACTGGCACTTGCGGTACTTCAACTCCATGATCAAGATTTGTGATATCTTGTTCTTCATTTTGATCTTGAGAAATTGCATCTTTAAAAATTTCTTGATCATCCTCCGATGACCAGTCATCATTAACTGCTTCAATAATGCCTTCCTCAGTTGGAGAATTATTTTCAACTTGATGAGAAACTTCTTGATCTTCAGAATTTTGTAAATCATATAACATCTGCAAAGAAATTTCATCATCAGTAACAGTAGGAGACAAGTTAAAAGACTCGAAAAGTTTATCATAATCGAATAGCCAATTTGGACCTTTGCCTTCCGGTATAGGTGTATGTCGTTGAACATCCACATTATACCAGAGTTCCACAACACCCGTGCGTTTGTTAAACACACGTTTGTTTGGTAGGCTATAACCCAGAAAGAAACCTTCTTCAACCTTAGAGTTGAATTTAGCATCTTTCTTGAGCATTGTACAAGGAGCCCCAAAGGGTTCCAGGTGTTCCAAATTTGGTTTCCGATTCTGAAGAAGTTCATAACAAGTCTTTTTATGTCTTTTGACTATCAGCACTCTATTAAGGGTAAAACAGGCGGTCGCTACGGCTTCACTCCAGAATGTAATGGGCAACTTCGAATCAGCAAGCATCGTTCTAGCAGACTCTATCAATGTACGATTTTTCCTCTCAGCTACACCGTTCATTTGTGGTTCATACGGTGCGCTAAACTGCTGCTGAATCCCTTTAGAATCACAAAAAGCTTCCATGTTCTGATTCTTGAATTCTGTCCCATTGTCTGATCGAACCCGCCTAACCCTTAACTTGTACAAAGTCTCCAATCTGTTCACAAGCAACACAAAATTTTCATAAGTTTCTGATTTAGTCTTTAAAAATAAAACCCATGAAAATTGAGAAAAATCATCGGTCACAACAAAACAATAAGATTCACCACCAATACTCTTCACATTAATCGGTCCAAACAGGTCCATGTGAAGGAGTTCTAATGGTTTATCAATAGAAAAAACAGTTTTAGACTTATGCGACCCCCTTTTCTGTTTTCCTTTTTTACAAGAAACACACACATCAGGTAATCTAAAATGTTTAACATGTACACCATCAACCAAGTGACTATGTACAAGATAATTCATTTTTCTAATGTGTATGTGACCCATTCGTCTATGCCAAGACCAAGTATCCTGTTCTATGGCCTTCGACACTAGACATGTTTCAACTTGATTTACCGTCTCCGCCTTAGCCATGTCCAACACATATAAATCCTTATACATGTCGGCAGTCATCAGGAATTTGAATACCTTGTTTGAGCACATAGCATTTATTGTCATCAAATAACACCTGATAACCTTTATCACATATCTGTGATACACTTAAAAGATTGTTAGTTAACTCCTTGCAGAAATTGACATTATCAAACGAAACTTTACCGTTAGTCAAACTACCACATCCAGTAATCTGACCACCCTTATCTCCTGCAAAGTTAACGTAACATCCTTTCATTTCCTTGAAATCTCTCAACAAAACTAACTCTCCTGTCATATGCCTGGAGCATCCACTATCAACAATCCATCGACTGTTGATATGGCCCGTGAATGAATCCTGCATAATAAATTAAAACAAAATTTGATTAGTACCAAAAGGGATGACTCCCGCCTTTTCGGCGTTGAGTCTCCCCGAACCGCATCCTGTCGTTCGATCTTGATGAACTACTTGAAGAACCATCTACCAAGTATTCATCATCTCTCAAATCAAATCTATCTTCTGACCTGTATCTGGATTTCCAATAAGAATTTGAATTTGAATTTTGTTTTGAAAAATTTTTATGATGAAAGTTATCATAAAATTCATCATCAGATAATGATGACCTGTTCAAAACCTTTTTACCTTTTTGTTGATTATCAAAAACTCTTTGTTTATGAAATTTTTCATCCTTAACCCAGATACACTCAGGATCAAATTTCCTGAGAATTTTCATCTCATCCTCACTAGGCTTTACCCTCCTAGTAGTTCTATCAGAATGAATTACCCGACTGTCATTAGAAGATATTTTCTTCTTAACCTTGTGATTTGGACAATTAACAGAAATATGCCCTTTTCCTCCACAAGTGAAACACTGTCGTGTTTCTCGTGGAGTAAAAGTATGAAATCTGTTACAATTATCCATATCACATTCAGCAATGACATGTCCCAGTTTCCCACATCTGTAGCATTTCCTTGATGACACCTTCTTTGACTTTTCATCACACCCCTTAGATGAATCCAAAAATTTGGATGCTACAGACGGAGATTGAATCTTTTTCTTCAAATCAGTGACTTTGGTTTTAACATTCTTTTGAAAATTCTTTGAAGTTCCCTTGTTTCCAACCCCACTTTGATTAACATTGTCAACAACTTTGACAAACTTTTTGTCAATCTTTTTAACAAATTTCTCTGGTTTTTTAAAAACTTTGCTTGACTCTCCTTTTTGTGTTGTTGATGACTCAACAAACTCAATTGGCTTAACAGTAGAAGTAGTCTTGACTTTTAGGTGTGATTTTGAAACAGACTTGTTTTTAGTCACAGAATTCCCAACATTCTTTATTTCAGATTTTGATTTCTGAAAAACTTGATTCTTCTTATCCACAGACTTGTCCTTTTGATGACCAATCATTCTTAGAATATCATCTGAATATTCTAAATCAGTGATGTCCTCAATGATAGGAGCATCATTGTCAACAAAATCACTCTCATGATCAGATCCACTCTTCTTTAATGAAATAGGATCAACTTCTAAATCAGGCTCAAGTTGTGGCCTTGGTACAAAACTAGAAGGAGGTGGAACAGCATGAAAACCAATCCCAGAACTATCACGTGAATTTTGCAAAGCCGCAAAATAATCAATGACATATGCGGAATTCTGATAGTTTTCAAGCTTGGCTTTGTTTAATTCAGCTTCAGCTTTTGCTTCTGCCAATTCCACTTTTAACTTCTGAACTGAGTCTAAATGTACAGAAACTGCATAATTGTTTTGCAAAACCTTGATTTTCAAGTCTTCATTTTCTTTGCTAAGATCGATTATCTTCTTATCAAATGCCTTTTCTTTAGAAATCAACTTTTTGTTTGCCTCTGTGCATTCCCTCAGATCAGAAGTTAACTGAGAATTCATTTCTTTAAGTCTATCTATCATTTCATACAAATCACTTTGTACCTCAGTCATCTCATCAATTTTCTCTTTTCCTTTGCTAGATTCTTCTTCCAAAGAAGCCATGAACGCACCCATAAGATCATCATACTTGACACCCCAATCATAACCTTCATCAGCTTGACTCACAAGTGCTTTAGACGTTGATTCCTCAGTTTTCTCTTTCTTTTTCTGATATTCTTCCTTTGGCTTGAAAGGATTCAAATTTCCTTGCTTCTTGGGATTCTTACATTCTCTTGCAAAATGACCGTGTTCACCACAGTTATAACACTGTGTTGATTTTGGATTAAATCCAAACTTTGTGTTCCGGTCAAAAGTAAATTTCTTCCCAGTTTTCTTCTCATATCTGTTAATTCTGCGAATAACACTCGCCAACGCCCACTGAGTATCTATTAGCTCCATCTCATCCTCATCTATCTGAGCATAGTCTTCAAAAGTCAAATTGGCATTTCCAATTCTTCCAGCTACTTGCTCATCATATGCACTCACTACACATGATAAAATAGACATGTGATCTTTTACTGCTTCAACTGTTACTTTTCCCAAATTTGAAGTATTCAGCTGTATTGGTGGTGATGCAGATTCAGACTTTTTCTCATTAATCGGACAATGTGAACTAGAACTTGAAGGTACAGAAGAACTCTGAGTAGTTTCAGAAGTTCTAGACACAAAAGCAGTCTGTATTTTTGCAGATGCAGCAGGAGGTGTAGCAACTGAACCACCATATAAAGAAGGATCTTGAGTGACATTTACTCTTCTTGCTTTACGTTTGTCCTTCATTTCTTGTTCCTCCAGTTTCTGAATAAATTCTACCAAAGTCAATCCAGGTAGATTTTCTCTCAATATCAGCACCAAAGAGTTCCATTTATCTGGTAACGCATCAGCCAAACAATCAATCTTTTCATCTTCAGAATATTCAATGCCATATTTCCTCACTTCAGTCAACAAATGTCTATATCTGGTAATCAAAGCATCTAGAGTTTCATTTCCGATGATGTTGAAATTTTCAAACTCTTTTCTGATGTCAGTAGCTTTCATTTTCTTCAGATTTGTATTTCCTTCAACTCTGGCCTTCAATGCATTCCACAAACTGTATGCAGTCTTGTGCTCATCAAACTGATGCAAAATTTGATTTGGAATAGCTTGACTTAATAACCAGTAAGCTTTCTTCTCTGAGTCATACTTCTTCCTTTCATCTACATCTAACCTTTCCAAGAGTTGATACAAATCAGTTCCAACTACCCTTGGTCTCTCATAAGGAGATAAAATCATTTCCCATAAATTTGTATCTGTGCCATTAAGATGGGTCTCAAATCTTCCTTTCCAGTTGTCATAATCTGCTAGTTCTAATAGCTTCGGCACCTTGTTAGTACTTCCAACTTCCGTCTCACTGATTAAGATACTTTGTAGTTTGGAGTTCTGACTTGCCATGGCCGCGTACATGTCAGACATAATTTCTGAATTTGAAAACAGCGAACCTTTTCAAACTTTAAACTAGCCGAACCTTCAACTAATCCTCAGACGAACCTTTAGACAAAATTCTGTCTCAGCCGAACCTTAAGACGAACCTCAGCCGAACCTATGGACTAAATTTTGCTTCAGCCGAACCTTCAGACGAACCTCAGCCGAACCTATGGACTAAATTTGTCTTCTGAGCAACGAACCTTTGAGCAGCGAATCTTTGAAACTCACGAACCTTTGCACAGACGAACTCTTAATACTGACGAACCTTTAGTTCAACCGAACCCTCAGCCGAACTATGAACAGTAATCAGCGAACCTTTGCCGAACTATCAAACGAACTATTACCACAAACAAGCGAACTATATTGACGAACCTTGCCGAACCTTCAGCGAACTGTCAAACGAACCCTCTGAAAACTCAGAATAACAGCGAACCTTTGTCTTCAGCAAATCACAGGTTCGTGGAACGAACCTGTAGCGCAGATTTGAAATTTTTGAGCGGGAAACTTTTCAAAACTTCAAAAAATCCTTCCAAATCTTTACCAAAACACTTCCAAAACTTCAATTGTTGTAATTCAACAACAATTGACAATATAAACAACCTCAAACACCAGAAAATCAGTCAAAAAGAAAATAGAAAGTAGCCATTGATGATCTTCATATCTTCAAATCTTCAAATTGCTTGAAATTCTTGAATTAGTAGTGTAGAACTTCACCAAATGCTCTGATACCACTGTTGATTTGGTGAAACCGATCAGGATCGAATCAAAAGCTCTACTAACTATCAAATACGTGCGGAATCCATAGTTGATATGTATAAAACTCAAGAACACAAGCAATTCAATAAACACTTCTTGTATTATCAACAAATGATTACAAGATCACTCAAAATAACAAAATTCTCACACAGAGAATTTCAGCAGATCTCTCACAAAGCACTCAGCAAAAGTCTACTAAAATAACAAACAAAACAACTATATATATAACAGAACAGCGAACCTTAGGTTCGTGAGCCGAACCCTAAGGTTTGCTAAACGAACCTTTAGGTTTGACAGACGAATCTTCTCAAGGATATAGGTTCGCCGAACCTTTAGATACAATAGGTTCGCCGAACCTGCCTAGGTTCGTGGGCCAAACGAACCTTGACAAACCTAGCCGAACCCTTTACAAATTCAAAATAACCACAACTTTTGAATAGCAAACAATTTCAAATATGCACTAACAGCCCCTTTCTTATTTTAAACTGTTTTGGGGGAGAAAACATGTGCAACAAACTCTTTTTAGATACATATCACTTGCATGAGTTAGTTGTTTACATTATGTGACAACATAGCAATTTGAAAGTCCTTACACACCTCGAACCGTTTAGTTTGCCGTAGCGCAAAGCGTGGTAGTTGGAAATAGATCTATTAGGTTTGACAAATCTCACCTGGTAGATGGGATCTACGCAGGTGTTTGACTGACCAAACACATTTTACTATTGTTGTGCTAGACAATAGTGGCAAGGCAAAAACATGCTATAGCATGGCAATTCGTCAGCTTCGGTGTCGACCACTTATGTAAGTAGTTTATATGACTAGCTATCATGACTGTGCATGTGTGATTATGTTATCTACAACTTGATATTCAAACTGTTGTTTTGAACATTGTGAATGATTAAAACCTGTGTTATGCACCAACCTTTGTGTTGACTTGATTTACATGTTTTCTCAGGACGCTAAGGCGCGCAATAAAGACTGGCATGGACTAGGAGATAGAGTCGCATGCATTTTAAACATTTTAGATATTTGGATTTGAACATTTGAAACTTTGTATTGTATTTTACATTTTACAACTGTTACTGGTTTTATAACGCTTCCGCAAATTTTGAAAACTCTGATGTTATGTTTTAAAGACCAAAGTATGTTTTGAAATTCATATAGAGGTCTTCGTTATGTCTAATGATCTGAGATCCTGGTTTGTCACGTTCCCAAACGGTATGATTCCGTTAGTTGAAAATTGGGGGTGTGACAGATTGGTATCAGAGCCATTGGTTATAGCGAACTAGGTTTGCATTTGTAGACTTAGACTATGACTGTTAGACATTAGACACATATGTTTACACATACTACTTAGAAATTACATATGACATTATGTAATTGACTTGTTTACACATTCCATGGCACTGCACTCACATATGGTATTATGTAACAGGCATGGCATCATCATCAGTACCTTACATTTATATTGATGATTCTGAGGACGAGGAACCGATAGTTCCAGCACCACCATCATCACCACCACCACCTATTCCATCTCCTCCATCATATGAGAGGGATGACTCAGATCCGGAGGAGGACCCAGACGAGGATCCCGAGGAGGATCCGGATGAGGACCCGGATGAGGATCCGGAGGAGGAACCAGTGGAGGGCACTCAGCAGATCCCTGCTGAGGGACCTTCTACACATCCACCACCAGTATTGGATGCTCCTGAGCCTAAGAGGCAAAGGACGGACGCTGAGGAGATCGCCAAACTGCGAGAGGATTTGTACGAGGCAGAAGATAGGATCGCACAACACTCTCAGGAACAATGGGATGCTAATGAGAGGCAAGAGGAACTTGCCCATCTGGTTCATGATATGCGGAATGAGATGATTAACTTGATTGATCGTCTTGAAGCTTCAGAGAACCGAGCTGAGATCTTGGAGGGCAGAATAGAAGCCTTGGAGGATTTAGTAGCATCAGACAATGATGAGGAGGATGAGGAGAATGGAGAGGAAGAAGGGGAGGAACCAGCACCAGTTGTTGATTCCGATCCTGAATCCACCGTTGAGGATGATTGATTTTTTTTTTCTGTCTCTTTATTTGTTTTGTTTAAACTTATTAGGAACGGGTTGTGTTCCTACATTAGTAGTTTGAAAACTTATGTTTTATTTCAAAAGTATTGTACTCAAATCAAATCTTTATCTATTGAAGAACTATTATTTAATCCCAACAGTTGTGTTAATTTATATTATATGTTGTGTTTGTTGTTTTACTTACACATGTTACATTAGACTTTGCAAGCATGCTAACACTTCTTGTAAATAGGAAACTAATGGCTGAGGGAAACGTTCACATGACAGTCGCTGAGCTCAACGAGCTAATTAATAGCAGAGTCGCTGAGGCAATCGCACAATATGCTCAAACACACAACACAGGGCCACAGGGTCCAGCTGGGGGATTGGTTAACCCACAAGTCTGCACGTTCAAAATGTTCTTGGACTGTAAACCACATAATTTCAAAGGGTCGGAGGGGGCCATAGGACTCCTTCGATGGATTGAAAAGGCGGAATCTGTGTTCGAGATGTGCAACTGCCCTGACGAGAGCAAGGTGAAGTTTGCTACGGGAACATTGGAGGGTCCAGCATTAACTTGGTGGAACTCAAATGTTCAGACTTTGGGGTTGGGTGAGGCTAATGCATTGACTTGGAATGGCTTCAAAACTTTAATGCAGGAGGAGTACTGTCCTCGTAGTGAGATGCAAAAATTAGAGGAAGAATACTGGCACCTCAAGATGGAGGGGTCAAATATTGAAGAGTATACGACCAGGTCACATGAGTTGGCCAGACTTCTACCACACATGGCTACTCCTGCTAGCAAATGGATTGAAAGATACATTGGAGCACTAGTGCCTCAGATTCAGGGGTTGGTTACTTCAGCAAATCCCACCACCATCCAACAAGCTGTTCGTTTAACGCATCAGCTTACTGATCAGGCAGTATTACAGGGGACTCTGCCTAAACGAACATCTGCTACCAAGGTGGGAGACCATAAAAGAAAGTGGGAAGGTAACAACTCCAAGGGTCACAACCAACAATCATATCAGCAAAACCGGAAGCAAGACTCAAACAAGTCTTATCATAATTCAAGCAGTGGTCAGCAATCATCATTATCGGGGGGTTATGTTGGTAAACACCCCAAGTGCAACAGGTGTGGGTATCATCATGCAGGTAATCAGTGTGATAGAGCTAGGTGCCAAAGGTGTGGCAAGATTGGACATGCGGCTAAGGATTGTCGCGGGGAGCTACAGAACAACCACAACAACCAGAATAATAACCAGAACAACGCACAGAAGGGTTGTTTTGAGTGCGGCAAAATGGGGCATTTTAAGAAAGATTGCCCACAACTCAAGAAAGGCGGGGACAATAATGTCAATGGCAATGGTAATGGCAACGGAAATGGTAATGGCACCAACAACAACAATAACAATAACAACAACAACAATGGTGCTAGGGGCAGGGCGTTTGTGATTGGAGGACGTCAAGCACGGGAGGATCCCAACATTGTTACGGGTACGTTCCTCTTAAATAATCACTATGCCTCTATGTTATTTGACACTGGTGCCGATCGGAGTTTTGTATCTAGTTCACTTGCTAAGTTGCTAAATGTTAGTCCCACTGCCTTAGATAGTCCATACACTGTGGAATTAGCTGATGGTAAGTTGATAGTAGTGGAAAATATTTTTAAGGGATGTATCCTTGATTTGATGGGTCAGACATTAGAAATTGATCTTATGCCTATTGCCTTAGGCAGTTTTGATGTAGTTATTGGCATGGACTGGTTGTCCAAAAACCAGGCTGAAATCGTATGCCATGAAAAGATTGTTCGCATACCTCTTCCGCATGGAGAGACATTGTATGTACAAGGCGAGAAGAGCAGTACGCCACTGCGTCTCATATCTTGTATGAAAGCACACAAATGTCTGCGGAAAGGTCATACGGCAGTTATAGCGCTTATAACTGAAAAGCCAGTAGCTGAGAAGAAGATTGAAGATATACCTGTAGTTTGTGAATTTCCGGAGGTGTTTCCGGAAGACTTGCCGGGATTACCGCCTATCAGACAGGTGGAATTTCGAATCGACCTTACACCAGATGCAGCACCGATAGCTAGGGCGCCTTATCGACTTGCACCGTCAGAGATGCAAGAGTTATCTACACAATTGCAAGAGTTGTTGGATAAGGGTTTCATACGACCTAGTTTTTCACCGTGGGGAGCTCCAGTTTTGTTTGTCAAGAAGAAGGACGGAACTTTCCGTATGTGTATCGATTACCGGGAATTGAACAAGGTTACTATCAAGAACCGGTATCCGTTACCCAGAATTGACGATCTGTTCGATCAGTTGCAAGGTTCGAGTTACTACTCGAAGATTGATCTCAGGTCTGGTTATCATCAACTAAGAGTCCAGGAGGAAGATATTCCAAAGACAGCATTCAGGACGCGCTATGGCCATTATGAGTTCTTGGTCATGCCATTTGGGTTGACAAACGCTCCAGCTGTATTCATGGATCTCATGAATCGTGTTTGTAAACCTTATCTTGATAAGTTTGTCATTGTTTTCATTGATGACATTCTTATCTATTCTCAGACTGAGGAGGAGCACGCCGAACATCTTCGATTACTATTGGAATTATTGAAGCAGGAACAACTGTACGCTAAGTTCTCGAAATGTGACTTCTGGATGCGAGAAGTACAATTCTTGGGGCATATAGTTAATGAAAAGGGTATACATGTTGATCCAGCGAAGATTGAAGCGATTAAGAATTGGGAAGCACCAAAGACCCCTACAGAGGTACGACAGTTCCTTGGTTTGGCGGGTTATTATCGACGATTCATTGAAGGTTTCTCAAAGATCGTTCAACCACTTACAGCTCTTACGCACAAGGGAATGAAGTATAAATGGACGGATAAACAGGAAGCTGCATTCCAGTTATTGAAACAGAAACTCTGTAGTGCACCGATTCTGTCCTAACCGGAAGGGACGGAAGACTTCGTGGTGTATTGTGATGCATCTGCACAGGGTTTGGGATGTGTGTTGATGCAACGTGATAAAGTGATTGCTTATGCTTCCAGACAACTACGAACACACGAAAAGAATTACACTACTCACGACTTGGAGTTAGGAGCAGTGGGTTTTGCTTTGAAAATTTGGAGGCATTATCTGTATGGAACTAAGTGTACTATTTACACTGATCATAAGAGTTTGCAATATATCTTTGATCAGAAGGAGCTTAATATGAGACAACGACGATGGGTTGAGTTGTTGAACGACTACGAATGCGCGATTAAATATCACCCGGGAAAAGCTAATGTAGTAGCTGACGCTCTGAGCAGAAAAGACACAACAGGAACAAGACGGGTTCGTGCACTTATGATGACAATACATACTGACTTACCTGACAAGGTACACAGTGCTCAGATTGAAGCTTTGAAAAAGGAAAACTTGGTACAGGAATCTTTACGGGGAATGGAAGAACAACTGGATGTTAAGTCTGATGGAATTCGTTATTTCATTAATCGAATGTGGATACCTTTGTATGGAGGTTTAAGGGAACTCGTGATGGATGAAGCACACAAGTCCAGGTATTCAGTCCATCCAGGATCAGACAAGATGTATCGTGATTTGAAGGCACTGTATTGGTGGCCTCATATGAAAGCTGACATTGCTAAATACGTTAGCAAATGTTTGACTTGTTCGAAAGTCAAAGTTGAATATCAGAAGCCATCTGGTTTACTGCAACAACCAGAGATACCGATGTGGAAATGGGAACAGATTTCGATGGATTTCATTACTAAGTTACCCCGTACACCGAGTGGTTGTGATTCGATATGGGTAATTGTCAATCGATTAACGAAATCTGCACATTTCTTAGCAATCAAGGAAACTGATAAGATGGAGAAATTGACTCGCATTTACATCAAGGAAGTGGTAGCACGGCATGGCGTGCCAATCTCTATCATATCAGATCGGGATGCCCGATTTACTTCCAACTTTTGGAAATCACTTCATAAGTCATTGGGGACTCGCTTGGATATGAGTACCGCCTATCATCCACAGACCGACGGTCAAAGTGAACGTACGATTCAAACGCTCGAGGATATGTTACGAGCTTGTGTAATTGACTTTGGTGATAGTTGGGAGAATCACTTACCGTTAGTGGAATTCTCTTACAACAATAGTTATCATACAAGTATTCAAGCAGCACCGTTTGAAGCTTTGTATGGTCGCAAATGTCGTTCACCAGTTTGTTGGGCTGAAATTGGTGACAGTCAGATAACAGCTCCTGAACTGGTGCACGAGACGACAGAGAAGATAGTTCAAATCCGGAACCGTATGGCAGCGGCCCGGGATCGACAGAAGAGTTATGCTGACAAACGTCGTAAACCATTGGAATTTCAAGTAGGAGACCGAGTTTTCTAAAAGTATCACCTTGGAAAGGTGTGATACGATTCGGCAAGCGCGGGAAGCTTAGTCCACGTTACGTAGGACCTTTTGAGATCCTGAAAAGGATTGGTCCGGTTGCGTACCAACTCAAACTACCGGATGAACTCAGTGGAGTTCATGATGTCTTTCACGTATCGAACTTAAAGAAATGTCTTTCTGATGAGACATTGATTGTACCGTTGGAAGAAATACAAGTAGATGAACAGTTACGATTCATTGAAGAACCAGCAGAAATAATGGACCGAGAGGTCAAACAACTTAAGCAAAGCAAGATTCCGATAGTCAAAGTTCGATGGAATTCAAGACGTGGTCCTGAATTCACATGGGAACGGGAAGACCAAATGATGAAGAAGTATCCTCATCTGTTCAAAACAGCTACTACTAACACTGAGAGCGCACGTTAAATTTCGGGACGAAATTTCCTTCAACAAGGGGATGACGTGATGCTTCACACATCAACACTGCAAAGTTCAAACTGTAAGCACAAGCACAAACACTTTATTCAATTGATTTTGTTACAAACAATTGTGTTATATTACATTTTATATATTTTATGTGCTACATTTCATATGTTACATGTTATGGTAGTACATACATGGTTAGTTACACACATTTTGCTATGTGCGGGGTTGCATAGTACAAACAATTACAGACACTCACTATGTGTGAGGTTACACAGCACAGTATGATCAAACACAAATAGTCACAGTTAGGTGAACTAACTAGTGTACACGCAAACAGTCACATTGAACGATCACATTGAGTTGTGATGTTGCAAGCATTAGACTTTGTGTGTGAGTACACACAAGCACACAGAATGATCAAATCACATTAACACGTACGATTTAAACTCGTAAGTACTTTCCTAACTACTCCTAACACTTGCTAATTTTCGGGACGAAAATTCCTTCAACAAGGGGATGATGTGACAATCCGACTTTTCGGATTAACCTAGTTAACTGAAAATAGTTAGATCACAGGCCCAACAGGACATGTAAGGCCCAGTAAGGCCCAAGAAGGCCCAGTAAGGCCAAGGAAGGCCCAATAGACTCAAAGAAGGCCCAATAAGGCCAAGGAAGGCCCAATGAGACCAAAGTAGGCCCAATGGTATTTAGGAGGCCCAGTTGGATAAATCAAGTCCAAAACTAGTTCAATTATTCCGATTAGTGACAATTCGGGATTGTGGGTTCAATTTGGTAAACCGATATGTTATGTTATTGTTAAAAATCAAATCCAAGGGTTTGGAAATTATTGAAATCAGTCTCAATACATTTAAATTGCTAAGTTAAGGTTTGTAATTGATTTAAAGGTTCAATTTTGACCTTAGAAGTCAAAATTCACGTGAGATTATCAATTAAGTTCGAAATTGTAGTCATTATACTGAAATTGATTGAATAAACCTTTCAATCATCACCTATTAATGATTTGTAACAGCAATCATGCGTTACTAGATTGTTAATGATCGAACTTAAGACAATTAAGGATCCAAAAGTCGTAACCGCCAAGTGGAGATGTAAAACTCATATAATTCGATTAGCAATACCACAATTACACTAACAGAACTCATCATCGGCTCCATTAGAACCTTTTGCACACAGCAATTCGAAGAAACAAGCGGGGGATAAGAGAATTCGAGCTAGAGTCGGCCGAAGAACAACCTAGAAGTTGATCTACATCAATTCGACAGCTAACCAGGTAGGAATTCATTTCCCTATAATCTAAACATGCCGACTAAGTAAATCCCCATGATAATTCTGAGTTCTATCATCGATTTGTTAGAATTCGATTAACTAGGGTTCATATCAAAGGTATTTTGGGGGTTTTGATCGGGATGAGTTTAAAAATGAAATTAAAAGGTATGATAAGTTTCATAAGGTTCCGATCAAACAGTTTATTATAACAATTTCATTTGGAAACATCGAATTCTATGATTTCGATATTAGGGTTTATGTTAAGAAACTGATTTGGGGATTTCGTAGCAAATGAGTTGAATAATCAAATTAAATTGTATAGGGAGTTTCTGAATATGCCGACTTTGAATAATCATGTGCTGAATTTGTGTAACATCATCGAATCGTATAAGATCAAGTTTTAGGATTATTGAAACATTCGGTTTTGGGGGTTTTTAATCAAACGAGTTTAAGAATCAAATTAATGTGCATGGGAAGTTTCAGAAGCTTCCGAATGAGCTAACCTAAGTTTCAATTTTATTGTATTACAACGAATTGATAGATGATGAATCTAGGGTTCTTGAGCTTAAACTGTTTTGGGGATTTTGGGTTAAACGTGATTATTATTCAAATTAACCTTTACAGATAGTTTCGAAAATTCATTCTCAATGAAAACCTCATGATTTCGGGGACTCACAGTAGCTAATCGAATGAATTTGAGTTAGAGTTTAAGAATTTGTGTTCGAATATGTTAATACCCGATTAATGGAGTTATGATGTTTAATTTTTCGAAATAAAACCACTGATAGACTCAACTGAGTCCGGAGAACAAAAGCCCCATAGTTATTTAGTCAAGTGGGATCGAAATCGGGCTCAATTGGAAGATTGTTGCTTCGGCTATATTATCAAATGGAGTTTGGACTGAAAGGGTAGTTAAAAGAATTGATTCTGGAAGTCTAATGCGAAACCCTAGCGGGCCGGAGTGGTAAGGTGCGTGTGATGGGAGTGGGGGGTCGCGGGTTCGATCCCGGGTTCCACCATTTTTTGAGAATTTAGGATTTTTTTAGTATTTTTATCATAACTTTCGCGTACGAACTCCGATTCGACTCGTTCCAGTGGCATTAGAACCAGAATTCAGTTCCGAATGTATTAGGATAATAAAAATTATATTTTAATCCGAAAACGAAATCGCGTATAATTACGGTTTTTTAAATAAAATCAAATATGATTTTATTTAAACGATTTCAAAGTCACGCGTACTCACGTATGCACATTCTTAACACTTTAACATACGTATGTTGACACGTATGTGAATCCAAGCACAAAACGACTATTCGAATAACATTAAGTTATTGTTTAAATACAGATTCTTCGTAAAGGATCTTTTACACGAGTTCACGAGTATTTGATCATTCTGCAACTATCAAAGGTACGTACACGGCCCCTTTCTTATTTTAAACTGTTTTGGGGGAGAAAACATGTGCAACAAACTCTTTTTAGATACATATCACTTGCATGAGTTAGCTGTTTACATTGTGTGACAACATAGCAATTTGAAAGTCCTTACACACCTCGAACCGTTTAGTTTGCCGTAGCGCAAAGCGTGGTAGTTGGAAATAGATCTATTAGGTTTGACAAACCTCACCTGGTAGATGGGATCTACGCAGGTGTTTGACTGACCAAACACATTTTACTATTGTTGTGCTAGACAATAGTGGCAAGGCAAAAACATGCTATAGCATGGCAATTCGTCAGCTTCGGTGTCGACCACTTATGTAAATAGTTTATATGACTAGCTATCATGACTGTGCATGTGTGATTATGTTATCTACAACTTGATATTCAAACTGTTGTTTTGAACATTGTGAATGATTAAAACCTGTGTTATGCACCAACCTTTGTGTTGACTTGATTTACATGTTTTCTCAGGACGCTAAGACGCGCAATAAAGACTGGCATGGACTAGGAGATAGAGTCGCATGCATTTTAAACATTTTAGATATTTGGATTTGAACATTTGAAACTTTGTATTGTATTTTACATTTTACAACTGTTACTGGTTTTATAACGCTTCCGCAAATTTTGAAAACTCTGATGTTATGTTTTAAAGACCAAAGTATGTTTTGAAATTCATATAGAGGTCTTCGTTATGTCTAATGATCTGAGATCCTGGTTTGTCACGTTCCCAAACGGTATGATTCCGTTAGTTGAAAATTGGGGGTGTGACATTATATCGGTTCTATAATGTGTTTGTGTGACCATAGTTAATTGACATCTCTCTGTTAATATTATTCATTTCTTCATCGGGAAATGTTTTGATATTTTGAATTTCATCATAATCCTTTTTCTTATGGTCATTTTCTTTTTCTGATCCTTCTCTTTTTTGAGGATTTTTATCCTTTGATCCGATTGGTCTGCCACATTTCAAACGACTTTGAGATTCATGAGTTGGATTTTATCTAATTCCTTACTTGGAATCTCAACCCGAGCTGGATCATTTTCTGCTGGTATATGAGATTTTGTTACTCTTTTTGTATCAGTAAATGAATCTGGCAATTGATTTGCTATATCTTGCATATGAATTATCTATTGAACTTCTGTCTCACATTGTTTTGTTTTTGGATCAAGATATAACAATGAAGGTTTACACCATGAGACATTCTTTTCTTTTATGTTCTCTTCTCCCCCTAACATTGGAAAATTTGTCTTATCATAATGACAATCAACAAAACGTGTTGTAAAGACATCACCTGTTAGGGGTTCAAGATATCTTATGATGGATGTTGTATTGTATCCAACATATATTCCCAATTTTCCTTAAGGACCCATTTTTGTACGTTGTGGTGGTGCAATAGGAACATACACCGCACATCCAAATATTTTGAGGTGGAACATGTTAGGCTCTTGGCCAGAAGCAAGTTGTATAGGAGAATATTTGTGATTTGCAGTAGGTCTCATACGAATTACTTATCCAGCATGTAAAATTGCATGACCCCAAATAGACACATGAAATTTTGTTTTCATTATTAATGGTTTTGCAATTAATTGTAGTTGTTTTATCAATGATTCAGCTAAACCATTTTGTGTATGTACATGAGCAACCGGATGTTCAACAACAATTCCAATTGACATGCAAAATCATTAAAAGCATGCGATGTGAATTCACCCGCATTATCAAGCCTAACCCTTTTAATGCTACATTACGAGTCGATAACAAAAAAACATGAGACCATCTGCTAGATGCGTCTCTTAAGACCATGAAGTATCTAAATGGTCCACATGGTGGATGAATTGGTCTACATATATCACCTTGAATTCTTTCAAAAATAAAGGAGATTCATGCTCAATCTTTAATGGTGAAGGCCTTGTAACAAGTTTTCCAAGAGAGCATGATACACATAAAGGTATATTATCTAGTTGGGATAAATTTTGATCTCTTAATGGATGTCTATTTGTATTTTCGATTATTCTTTTAATCATTGTAAATCCTATATGACCTAGTATATCATGTCATAAGTTAAAGGTAACAAGATCGCAACATTTTTCTTTAACTACCATATGTGCTTGAGACACATTTATTTGTGTATAATGCAAACCAGAATTAAGCATTGACAATTTTTCCAATATAACATTTTTTCTCATTATA
This sequence comes from Mikania micrantha, assembly GCA_009363875.1. NCBI lineage: Eukaryota > Viridiplantae > Streptophyta > Magnoliopsida > Asterales > Asteraceae > Mikania > Mikania micrantha. The sequence goes on along the minus strand of CM018694.1, from coordinate 53,676,928 downwards.
TACAAATATTTTTCATTGTCAATCATAGTTGACTGGGTGTCGTACCCATTTTGATATATGTTCTTGAAACTCAACAAGTTTCTTGTTGATTTTGGAGAATACAAAGCGTTCTCTATTAAGAGTTTTGTACCATTTGGTAAAACCAAATTTGTTTTTCCCACTCCTAACACGTCTGTAGGACCTAATATTGTATTAATGGTTCCCTTTGTTGGTTTCAATACATGAAATATTTTTTAGATTTCAGAATAAAGTGTGTTGCGTGACTATCCGCTATACACATATCTCCATCACTTGTTTGAATGAGTGCTCCGTTGATATTCATTTTACTCTTCAAATAAAAGAAAAATAATGAGATATAACGAAAATTTTAGCATAACCATTGAATATTTTACATAACAGGAAAAATTTATTATACATAACTTAGTCTGATTAAACTAGAAAATGCATAATCGTTACATTTATTTATTAAGATAACATATTCGTTCAAAGTTAGGTAAAAAAATATGTGTTATTCTGTTCGTATCATCGAACTTGTCTACATGGTTTACTTTTTTCTCATTTTCCTTAAGAGATGCTTGATATAGCTTGCATAGATGAGAGAGTGTGCGACAAGCTTTCGACCAATGATTTTTACTTCCACATCTAAAACATTAACTGTCATTATGTTGAGATGTACCAACTTCATTTTGAAACTTGTATTGTTGGTTCTCAATTTGTAGGTTGTGGTAGTTATTAGCTCTTTGGCTACGACCACGCCCACAACCACTACCATGACCTCGACCGCTATAATTATTGTTCCATTTAAATGGATGGTTGAAATGGTTGTTATCAAAACGACGACGACCATGCCCACGTCCACGTCCACGTGTATGTCTAAAATTTTTAGCATCATTATGACTAATAGCATTAGATTCTGGTAATGCCATTGATCGTGTGGGAGGTACAAGATGATTTTTCATAACACTTCATTGTTTTCTTTGCTACAAGAAGTAGAGCATTTAGATCAGAATATCTTTTGAATCCTTGAACGCGTAAATACGTTTGCAAGCCGGGGTTTGATGAATGAAAAGTGCTAAACAAAATTTCTAGCATATCTTCTTTAGTAACATTTTGCCCACAAAATCGAAGTTTTGAGCATATTCTGAACAAAGCATATTTGTAATCATTCACCTTTTTAAAATCTTGAAGCCTTAAATTTAACCATTCATCTCGAGCAGCCGGAAGTAAAACTACTTTTTAATGATTAAATATTTCTTGCAAATCTTCCATAAAGCGGAAGGATCATCACAGTTTGAATATTCAGATTGTAACATCCCATGGTAACTAATAACAAAAGTGGGTGAATCCTTCGGGTGAGAGTTGACATAGATGATAAAGAAACAGAATTATAATTATGGTAACTAATAACAAAAGTGGGTGGATCATCTTCAAAAATTATCTTGAGCAAGCTTGAGTTCCTTGGCGTACCGCGAGGAGTCCAAAATATCTTTTGGACTCCGGATTTCTTCACGGTACGCCAAGAGCTATTGAGCTCCTCTTGGCGGTACGCGACGAGTGTGGCGGTGGAAATGATCAGAATGAAAGATCAGATTTCAAGCATAAAAGTTATAATTTCATTTCTTTCGAACTTCAGCTCCACCAAAACTCATCAGATCAAATTTTTGCTATCTAAACTCAATTCTGAAGTTACCAGAATGTCCGGATCGAGCTAGGAAACGTTTCTACAAGTTCGAATCGTTGTGTTGCAACCAATAATCCGTTCGATCGGATAACGATTTGTTTTATCCTACTGGTTTGATAGTGTATAGATTAGATCTGGTAATATAATAGTTATGGGTGTTGATTATTTCCTAGAGGATGGCTAGGAATAGTTAGAAGCGAAGAACTCGATATTTTAATGACGAAATATTTATTTTGATCTGTTATAAGGCCCGGTTATCATGAAACCATACCATAAATCATAATGGTTTTAACCACTTGATTATAACTATGGTTATGATGATTTTGGATCATTCTTTGGAATGATTAATCAGATTCAAGTGTTTGATTAAATACTTGAGATTTGAAAGTTAATGATTTTTGACATAAATATGTTAATTATAAGTGGTAACTTGATTTCTAAATGCCACATAGTGATGAATGAGATTCAAATGAGTTTAAATCAATATGTATATGTGTTATGTGTATTGAAACTAGTTGTATATATGTGAATTGCAACTAGGTATTGGTGGTGGAAGTCCAAGGACAAGTCACAGAAGTGAAAAAGCGGTTGTAGGAAGTGACCAACCATTTGGACAAAGTAAGATACCCAACTTACTGTAAAATTACATATAAGTAGTAGAAAAAGTCTACTTGATTTTTGATGTATATATATTGATTGTGCATAAATTGGCTAATGAAACTAATAGAGTTAAAAGACCTATGAGAAGGCATTTTTAGTTTCAACATGAATGTTATGCTTGAGTTGTATGCGTAATATAAATGGCATAAAATTATCTGGATGAGCCGGTAGATGAGCTCATGATACCACATGAGTGTGGATAGCCGGATGAGCCGGTGAAATTGTTCAGTTGAACCACTAGAGAGTGGATAACCGAATGAGTCGGTAGATAATGTGATAAACCACTAGAAAGTGTATAACCGAATGAGTAGGTAGATAGTGTGATAAACCACTAGAGAATGGATAACCGGATGAGCCGGGAGTTAAATTGATAAAAACACACTAGAGTGCGGGTAATGGAATGAGTCAAAATAGTGTATATAATTTGATGATTAACTAGAGGTGCTAGTAATAGAGTTGGAAATAAATCATATAATCATATTTGTGAAAATGACCCATTAAGGGAAATCAATGCACAGTGGTGTGTTGTGTGCAATTGGATGTTTGAATATGATATATTATGATCTAAACATGATAAACATCCATATGATATGTATGTGGATGTGTTTGAACAAGTTTTGAGAACTTTTGTGGGGGGGGGGGGGGGGTACTTACTTAGTTCATATGAACTAATTGTGACCTTATATATGATGTTACAGGTCACAAATAGATATGCATCGGGTCGGGCACGTTTTGAAGCGGAATCAAGCGTTATGTAAATCTTGGGTGGTGTTAAACTTAAACACACTAGTTTTTATTAATAATAGTTGTAAATGGTATGTAATTAAGTGTGTTTAACACATATGATGATAATTGTACGATTCCGAACATGATTTTATGTTAAAGCTTAAACAGGACCTAAATCGGACAAGCGTAAACGTGTGAGAAGTTTGGGTGTCACAAGTTGGTAAGAATAAGATAATATGTTTTTATATATTAAAAGAGATTGTTTATTTATAGTAAAAAATTTAACCGTTGATAACTGTTATATGACCCTTTTTGCAACGGCCATATGGTCGTTTACTAGTATATGATCGTTGTACGTATATAAAAATTATAATTATGAAAAAAAATTAGGAGGTTAGAATTAAAGAATACAAGTAAAGAAAAAAAAATTGTCACCAAATAAAAACAAATGTTAGCATGTATAATAAAATGTTAGTATACTAATAAAGGTTAATATCAATGTTAGCATAAAGTTGTTAGTATTGTTAACATGAAAATAAATGTTAGTTAACATGAATAAATGTTAGCATACATAAATAAATGTTAGCATAAGAATAAGATGTTAGTATGCATAAACAAGTTAACAATACTAACAACTTTATGCTAACATTGATATTAACCTTTATTAGTATACTAACATTTTATTATATACGCTAACGTTTGTTTCTATTTCGTAAAAAAAAATTTTCTTTACTCGTATTCTTTAACTTCTAACCTACTAATTTTTTTTCACAATTATAATTTTTTATACACATACAACGATCAAATACTCGTAATAGACCATATAGCCGTTGCAAAAAGGGTTATATAACAGTTATCAACGGTTAAATTTTTTACTATAAATAAACAATCTCTTTTAATATATAAAAACATATTATCTTATTATCTCAAGCTTGCTCAAGAAAAATTTTTGAAGATGATTTACCCACTTGTGTTATTAGTTACCATAATGCTAATTTTGTTTTTTTATCCTCTATCTCAACTCCCACTTGAAGAATTTAATTTTTTTCTAGTTATGTATCTTTTTGTAGCTTTACCATTCTATTGTATCTCAGTGCTCACTGATATATATATATGGATTTTAATATTTATCTTTTTTTAATTGATTTATTCATGTTTAGCAAGAAAAAAATGTCAAATATTGCAAACCTTGAATTCACAGCGTTAAACATCAGTGGAGAAAATTACATGGCATGGACAACTCATGTAAAGAGACATTTAAAATCAATGTGTGTTTTAGAAACAATAAACGTGAACAATAATTGTTCAGAACAAGAAAAAGCAAAAGCAGATGTTTTTCTTCATAAACACATTAATGAGATGTTACAATTTTAATATTCAAATTGTGATGATCCTTCCGCTTTATGGAACGATTTGCAAGAAAGATTTAATCATCAAAAAGCAGTTTTACTTCCAGCTGCTCGAGATAAATGGTCAAATTTAAGACTTCAAGATTTTAAAAAGATGAATGATTACACATCTGCTTTGTTCAAAATATGCTCAATACTTCGATTTTGTGGACAAAATGTTACTGAAAAAGATATGCTAGAAAAAACTTTTAGCATTTTTCATGCATCAAACGCCGGCTTCTAACGTATTTACGCGTGCAAGAATTCAAAATATATTCTGATCTAAATGCTCTACTTCTTGTAGCAGAGAAAAACAATGAAATGTTGATGAAAAATCATTTTGCACGTCCTGCAGGATCAATGGCATAACCAGAAGCTAATGCTATTAGTTTGAATGATGCTAAAAATTTTAGACATACCCGTGGACGTGGACGTGGACGTGGATGTGGGCATGGTCGTGATCGTTTTGATAAAAACCGTTTCAACCATCCATTTAAATGGAACAATAATTATAACGGTCGTGGTAGTAGTAGTAGTGGTAGTGGTTGTGGGTGTGGTCGTAGCCAAAGAGCTAATAACTATCACAACCTACAAAATGAGAACCAACAATACAAGTTTCAAAATATAGTTGGTACATCTTAACATAATGACAGTTCATGTTTTAGATATGGAAGTAAAAAATCATTGGTCAAAACCTTGTCGCACACCCTCTTATCTATGCAAGCTATATCAAGCATCTCTTAAAGAAAAGAAGAAAGAAGTTAACCATGTGGACAAGTTCGATGATGCGAACATCGAACTGAATAACGCACATTTTTTACATAATTAGGAACTTTGAACGAATATGCTATCTTAATAAATAAGTGTAACAATTATGCATTTTTTAGTTTAATCAGACTAAGTTATGTATAATAAATTTTTCCTGTTATGTAAAATATTCAATGATTATGTTAAAATTTTCGTAATATCTTATTATTTTTGTTTTATTTGAAGAGTAAAATAAATATCAATGGAGCACTCATTCAAACAAGTGATAGAGATATGTGTATAGCAGATAGTGGTGCAACACACTCTATTCTGAAATCTAAAAAATATTTTTATGTATTGAAACCAACAAAGGGAACCATTAATACAATATCAGGCCCTACAGACTTGATAGGAGTAGGAAAAGCAAATTTGGTTTTACCAAATGGTACAAAACTCTTAATAGAGAACGCTTTGTATTCCCCAAAATCAACAAGAAACTTGTTGAGTTTCAAGAACATATATCAAAATGGGTACGACACCCAGTCAACTACGAATGACAATGAAAAATATTTGTATATCATGAGAAAAAATGTCATCGTGTAAAAATTGTCAATGCTTAATTCTGGCTAATCTTGAGTTTAGTTTCCATTTCCTCAATCCACTTTAAAGTTCAGCCTCTCCTTCTATACCGTAAAAGTAGGAGGGTTGCAAGAAGCAAATACTTGTAAGTATATCCTTCCTGTGGTGGATCAGGAACAGTTGTTTTCGTTGTTGCTATACCGGTGGTATGATGCGTTTCTGTAGGACCTCTGGTAGCATTGTGCTTAGTGTGATCATGGTCCCCATCAGAACCCGCAGTGATATGTGGTTGGTGTTGTGTCAAAACACCACAAGCAGATAGTTGTTCTCTCACAATTCGAGCTATCATTGCTTCATTTAGTTCAGATCCACTTGCACCCGCAGATGGAACCGTGCTCACTTCAGGGTTTACGGGTGGAACTATATTCGTTTCAGGATTCACAGGTGGAAACATATTGATTTCCGGATTAATATGCGGATCCGTATTTGATTCTACGTTTACAGGTGGAAGTTGATTCAATTCTGGGTTAGTAATATTCCTGACAACTTTCTTGGCTGGTCGACCTATTTTCGGAGCCATTGTTTTGCTCACATGCAGACAAACTCAGGTCAGTTCAAGAATATTAAAAAAAATATATAACCCTTGTTCAATCACATTAGTTAAACCATATTCAGTCATACTGAAAAAAATCCATGTTGAAATGTGATTATAAGAAATATAGTATAACTGCATTAAAAGATTCAGATATGTTCTCAGTTCACAGTAATCATACAGATGTTGGTAGTTACACTCAGTCCTGTTATATCAAAACATGTTATAGCATCACACGGCATTGTGATACTAATATAGATCGTGTTTTGATATGTCATCACATAAATTTTTGAGATATAATCTTACAGGACTTTAGGATGTGTCACACAGACAATAAAGAGATACCATACAAGGTATTTTACGATTGTATACCACACAAGGTATTTTACGCCTGGGATGCTCCAGATGAAGCCTCTGATGGGTCCGAGTCTGAACCAGAGCTCGAACTAGGAGTATCGTCTAAGATAACATAAGGGAATCTCTGATATATATAATGTTCGTCGGGATCAGCCATCACGGTATACACAAAATTTTCAAATCAGTACCATGAGATAAATATTGAATAATAATATTCAACATAAACATGATATAATATCTCTTCATATCTCAAAGCAGCTACTCGTCCTTATAGTTATTATTGTTATGCTTGAATTGAATTTTACTAGAACGCACACGTGTTGCGAATTTCAATTATGCTCGCCACTCATAACTGAAATTCGTACCACCTGATTATCCTGGCTTAATTCAAAACAAGTTTTGTTTATTAGTTATATTCGGCACTCTCTGTGTCACTATACGAGCATATGGTTATATTCTAGGTCTCTAAGTCCACCTAAATTCTATAACATGTGGCTCTGATACCACCCTGTCACACCCCACCTCTCGTCACCTGTTGTTGATGTCATTGAGAAGGTTACGGAAGCATAGTGGTGATGTCTCATAGATGAGATGTGACTTACTTGATCCGGTATCACAACACACAGATTAACATAAAGTAATTACATTACAAGAGTCATATGTTCAGAAACAGATTTACATAAATACCTCGAGGTTTATAAAACATTAAAGATAAAAAAGGTTGTATGAAACTCACTTGAAGCCTTGAGGTAGTGAAATCACACGCAAATGATAATGGTAGCTAAATTCTGCATTTGTTTATGTTAAGTGAGTTATTTATGCTTTAACTTACTGATTAGATCTTTCTGAACGTTCCATGTCAAAAACATCGTCTTACAAGTCAATAAACCGATATTAGGTTTTTAATTAGTTAATTTAATGTCATATCATACAATGTATGATAATGTAGGAACCTATACTGATTCACGTTCCTAATACTCAGTTGATGACACGTTTGATTAACCAGAATAATCTCAGATTAACCAAATAGTTAATGTTGTTGATTATGGTGCTAAAACAGTTTCTAGTTGGATTTATGGCTTAGGAATGATCAATCCTTGTTATGAATTACCCAAATATTATGAAACATCATAATGTGACATTGTAATTGGTTTAATAACCATGTTTATCATACTAATCAGATTGTTATCATAGACATCAGGTAATCATTCCAATGAGTATGTTAATGATTGTGATTAGTTTGAAACACTTGGATTTAACCTTGCATTTCAAAGATTAATCAAACTAATCATATACATTGTCACAATCAAATGGTTTAAACCATTATAACCATTGTTATAGGTTCATGAAAACCGGCATTACAATGGATCAAAACAAGGATTTACCTGTTAACACATCAAGTTCTTCGTTTATAACGGATCAAAACAAGAATATTTGCATGGGCGGTGTATGTTCCTATTGCACCACCACCACAGCGTACAAAAATGGGTACTCAAAGAAGATGGGGAATATATGTTGGATACAAAACAACTATCCAAGTATCCAACTGACCAACATGAAACAAAAACAAGCAATCGTGAATCTATGGCAGCTTCTTCAAAATTACGAAACCCTAAATTATCCACACTCTACATCCACGCCACAGTTACCTCCGGTCCTCCGCCCGCTTGTGAGCATCTCCGGCTCTCCGCCTCTCGCCTGCGTCGGCCGTCGAGCACCACCTCCCGCCTGCACCAACACCACCTTCTACCTACGCCACACATCGAACACCACCCGCCACCTACGCCGAGCACCGCCGGCTGTTCATGTTTCTGCCGTTCGCCCTTAGTCGCCGCCTACGCCGAGCACTGCTGCCTTTAGTCCTTCACCGTCGTGAGCCCCATTTATTTTCAATGCACTTTTAATGCATAGATATAACATTACAACTTAGTTAATGCAACCTAAATGTTGTCCGCTCTTATTCTTGAATCGTTATTATTATTAAAAAATGACAGATTTAATAAATTTATTCAACGAAACATTCTATGATTTGTAATTGATCCTTTCAGGACATAGATTTCAAATTACAAGGCTGCTTTTGCACACTCAAACGGGTTATTCTGAACTATTTCGGGTTATTCAGATATATCCGAATCCGATCCGAATTCGAATTCGGATAGATTCGGATCGGATAGGATAATCTCCAATTCGGATCGGATTTCGGATAAAGACATAAAATTTTTCAATCTGAATAACCCGAACAACCCGTAATCCAATCCGATGAACACCCCTACTTTACAGCACGTTTTGTTGATTGTCATTTTGATGAGACAAGTTTTCCAGCGTTAGGAGGAGAAAAGAACATAAAAGAAAAGAATGTCTCTTGGTGTGAACCCTCATTGTTATATCTTGATCCAAGAACAAAACAATGTGAGACAGAAGTTCAAAAGATAATTCATATTCAAGATATAGCAAATCAATTGCCAGATTCATTTACTGATACAAAAAGAGTAACAAAATCTCATATACTAGCAGAAAATGCTCCAGCTTGGGTTGAGATTCTAAGTAAGGAATTAGATAAAGATCCAACTCATGAATCTCAAAGACGTTTGAAACGTGGCAGATCAATCGGATCAAAGGATAAAAATCCTCGAAAAAGAAAAGGATCTGAAAAAGAAAATGACCATAAGGAAAAGGATTATGATGAAATTCAAAATATCAAAACATTTCTCGATGAAGAAATGAATGATATTAACAAAGAGATGTCAATTAACTATGGTCACACAAACACATTATGGAACCGATATGAAATGGAAACGATATGAAATGGAAACTATTGATGAGATATTTTCATATTCTGTGGCAAGTGAAATTATAAGTGAAGATGATGCTCCTGAACCAAAATCAGTCAACGATTGTCAAAATCGAGATGACTGGAACAAATGGAAAGATGATATGCAAGCTGAATTAGATTCACTTAACACACGAATTAGAAACATGTCTCTAACTGACTAAATGCATCTCTATAAAACCGGCCTAGGGGAGGGGCGAGGTGGGCGACCGCCTCGAACCCGACTTTTTAGTGAACCCGAAATTTTAAATTTTTTTATACATTATATATAATTTTTTTTATAAAAACTAAAGCCCAAAAAGTTTTTGTAGTAGGAAATAATTCAATTGATAATGGATTGGCTTCTTAAAAAAAAAGGTCCCACGTGTAAAAAAAAATTTGTCTTATTTTGGCCCAAATCGTTTTTTCTCCTAGTCGTCCACTCGTCCCTACCGGCTCTGGTCATCAATGATCGCCTCATCGCAGGAAGTAATCAGCCAGTCAAGCAGGTGTCGGATTGCCGGTGATTGGTAAACGGTGAACCAGTTGTGCCCCTACAACCGCACCGTCGCACCCTTGCAGGTCATACCATCCATAGTTCCGGCAGGTCGCAAGGTCTGGCAATCAGCATGTCAGTTGCGTTGAACCAGTCAAGCTCCTACTTCAAGAATTATAGAAAAGTGGGGTTATCTAAGGCAATTGATGAAGATAAGACCGTTGCCATTCAAATGGATGTTGATCTAACATTTTGTTAAAAGCATCTGCTTCGCAGGAAAAAACAATTTGATGAGACTTCAAGTGAGCAAGAAGTACCATTTTCACCCGAGGATAATTATAAAGTTAATTAATGCATTGTTTTGCAAGCGATTGCTTCCCAAAAAGTTGACTTGAAGTATGGAAAACAATCAGATATTGATGCGAATGAACTTTAATTGAAATTGTAGTTTGAGACATTTTGTGTAATAAAATTATCACCATTTTTTATGTTACAAACAAGTTGATCAGCTTGGGTTTTTCCTAATGCTTTAATTGTACATAGAGTTTTGTTGACTATTCTGTTAAGTGTGGCATCGACACAAAGAAGCTTTCTAGGTTGAAGTTGTTGAAGTTTTATTTACTATCGTCAATGTCACAAAACCAACTTAACGGATTGACAATGATTTTTATTGAGAACGACATCTTAGACAATATGGATACCAAATAGATGATTGAAATTTTTGCTTCAAAAAATGATCAGAGAGTCTCGCAGGTTGCTTTGATATTTAAAATATATTATTATTGTATAATACTTTGATTTGTCAATATTTTTAACAAATACATTTACATTTATTAAATTTTTTTATATATAAATTATTATGTTAGTTTTTTCAAGAGGGGCTCAAAATTTCTCGCTTCAGGTCTCGGAATTTTTTTTGGTTCTCGGGCCGGCCCTGCATCTCTACCAATAATTCCCTTGAATTCCACCACTTATTTCCATCTAATTATTAAAATTAAATGAATGGTTATAATAAGGCTAATGAGCTATTGCAATTTTGTTAGGTTACTATATGTTCTCTATCGTATTATATCTTATTTTATTAATATAATAGATAAACATCTCTTTTGACACATGTTAATTTTTTAGACCAATACTGTCATGTGTCAGTTTTTTAAACTATTGCCGAGTGTTATTTTTATCCTCTCCATTAATTCTCTATCATATTAAACGATAAACAATTATATTCTTTAATTTATTAAAGAATTATAAATCTAATTACAAATGAAATTATATACCATTTTCATATTAAAAATAGTTTTAATAAATTAAAAGTCAAATTCATTTTATAAAAAATACAGTTCAAAAAAATTGCAAAATATGAAATTTTTCTAAAATTCAAAATTTTAAGATAAGAATTATTTTAATCTATACTTTTATAAAAAACAAAAATTTTGTAAAAAACAAGTTTTCTTAAAATCGATTTTTTGAAATCAAGTTTTCTTTTAAAATATATAACATTTCAGTTTTTAACATATGTAACACACATGATTTAACCTAGTACTACATATAAAAGCACATGCGCGTACATGCACAGATGTTTAGTGTATATATACATTATAAACTAGTTTATAAATCTGTGTGTTATACAAAGCTGTATAAAAAATAAGCATTCCAAAACAATTACTAATAAAATAAATAGATATACAAATAACTTAAATATTTTTTACATTTAAAAGAAAGAAGATAACATTTTATAAATATCTACATAATTTTTTAAACAATACAAATGAGATTTGAAAATTTTGAATTTTCAAAATTATTAATTTATTTAAAATGGTAATTTTGAAATAATTAAATTTTTATTGATATTTAAAGAAAGTGAATATTAGGGTTTTTTTTTTTTTTAATTTGAAAGTTTGACTTGATTGTATTAAAAGAAATTAATCTTTAAATTGTCAAGTATGTCATGTGGATAGCCTCGAAAGAAGTCACGTGACGAATATAACGTGGATAGGCTAGAAATATACCATGTGACATATTGTTATTTTTTTATTATAAAATATAGATTTCTCTTTTTTGTCTTTTAAAACCTAGATTCTTATTTCTTTTTATCAAAACATGATGCATACTCCTCCCATACGTGATATACATCATCACACCCCCAACTCCCTGTTTTAAAAACATATAGCAATAGTCCAAGCAAAAGAACCATCTAAAGACTAGGGTTATACGCCTGGCCCTCGCGTTCGGCATACGTGATTCGCGTCGTCTCACCCCATCTCCCTATTTTTTTAAAACATATCTCCTCATCGATAATCAAGCAAAAGAACCATCTAGGGACTAGGGCTAGCCATTTGAAGTAGTACCCTTGCATTTGTTAGATCGGTCAAACTGAATAACAGTTAAACAAGAACACTAAAAATACTTTCACTAATTCTCTTCAAAATGCTTAATCAGCATTCCAAAAATCTCTCTTGCAATGATAATCCAAATACATTGCATACTAGATTCTATTTTTAAATTGGATCATGATTCAAATACAAACTATTTGAATTTATTTATAAAACTATTCTAATTCATACCCTGGTCTGTATCTTCAATCTTAAATCTTTATACAGGAATAATTCTGCCACGTCACCAAAATTAATCTAAATAAGTGAGGATGTAATATACCTCCAGGTAATAGTAGCAATGGCAGTTGAGGATAAAGACAAAAGAAGTTATCATCAAACGGTTATGGTGGGGTCCAATATAAAGGACGACCCTTAATTCGTAACGAATTGATACGAGGGACCCACAAAACCCTAAAAAGGACCCTATATAAAAGGATATAAGGAAAGAAAAGGGACATGCTCTCACAATCTCCTAACACACACACACACAAAGACAGAGAATTCATCGTCCTCATTGAAGAGAAAGTACACGTTGAGCTCTTTTCAGAAAAATGACATAAAGATCAGTTAATCATGCCCTTTGAATATAAAGGTTCCGATTAATCATTTTCAATAAGCATTAACTTGTGTCTTCAAAAAGCTTCATTATGTGAACCTTTTTTTTAAACGACAAATATATCCTACTCTTACTAAAATGCTCCAAATAAATCCCCCATTGCCTAGATTTGAACCCAGGACCTCCCTTCTGCAAGATAGTGCCTCCACCAAGTGGCCTAGTCCCATGTTGGCTATGAACTTAATTATGGTACTAAGTTTCAGTGTTAACTTAGTACTATAACTCCTTTTCTAATCATAACTTCTCAACTAAAATCCTTCAGAACAAAACGCTTTACATAGTCTTTCAGCAGGAATATCAAGTAGTCTTAGCCTCAATTCTAAGACTTTTGCTTCAGTAGAACCTTAATCGCTAGTACACAGTTCAGTATTAGGTAGGAATTTTGTAACATCAATTCCCTACAGCTTGCAAGTCAAATTACCTTGGAATCACGAACATGTTTGCAAATTCAATGCAACATTCATGATATCTTTTCAAGATAAAAGCAACTTCATATAATGATCACTTTACACAATAGAAACCGACAACAAAATATATCATCGTTTTTGTTAAACACAAGAGTCTTTGATTGTCATGATATCGAGCAATTGAAACTACCTCTTAGGCACCAAGATAATCAACTCACGCGTAGCTTGGACCTAGGTCCCTCTAACAAACTAGTAAAAGTTCTATAAATAACTTTTCAAAAAAAAAAAAAAAAAAAAAAAAAAACCTATGTGTTGAAACTCATCATAGATTATGTCCACATGTCTAATCTGAGTGTTAGGCTTTAATCTTGAGCCTTGGGGCTTTAGTTTCAAGTTGGCACAGAACCTTCTGTAGTTCCGTTTCATGGTGATACAAAAACACTCGTTATCATCATAGTCTAGACCATCTTGGACTAGACCTTTTGGTATTATCAGCTCCATGCCTAGCTTTTCTTCACATTATTCATTTGTTGAACTAGCATAGCATAGGATCACTAAAGACCATTGGATATTCTTCATTTCACTGAATGCAATAAAATGGGGGCATAAGCAATAGAAAGGATCGTTTGTTTTATATCGCTTTTGGCATCAAAATGAAACCATGCAAATATGATTATGCTTTTAGGAAGAGTTAACGTTCTGTTTTTGATTTGGTTTGAGCTTGATTATTATATTTTTAGTTTGGTTTGAGCTTGGTTATTCTGTTTTTAATTTGATTTGAGTTTACTTGAAGAAAAAGAAGATAATAAGAAAATAGGAGAGCCGGAGAGGGATAGCTACCAATAGACAAAGTGGTACCAAAGTATTATGTTGTATTGATATGTTATGCAATAGCATACACCAGATATATATAGAGACTGATACAATAAGTAGGAAAGTAAATGAGGAATATGAAACACTTAGGTAAACTAAATATAGGGTAAATGAAAGGATGCTATTAATACTCTCCCTCAAGCTAAGGCCGGGGATCGACCCTTAGCTTGGACTTTAGGACCAAGAACCGTTCCTTTGGTAAAGGCTTGGTGAAGATATCGGCAATTTGATCATGAGTTGAGATAAACTGAACCATTAGCTTCCTTTGAGCAACTTTCTCACGAACAAAGTGGAAGTCAATCTCCACATGTTTTGTTCTAGCATGGAAGACCGGATTTGCTGATAAATATGTGGCTCCTAGGTTGTCACACCATAACGTTGGAGCATTCCTTATAGAAACTTGTAATTCTTTTAACAAAGTTTCAAGCCAAGTTAATTCTGCCACTGTGTCTGCCATGGCTTTGTATTCAGACTCTGTAGATGACCGAGATACAGTCTTTTGTTTTCTTGCCGACCAGGAAACGAGGTTAGTCCCAAGATAGATAGCATAGCCCCCCGTGGATCAACGGTCATCGGGAGACCCAGCCCAATCAGCATCGGTGTAGGCATGCAAGTCATTGGCCGAGTGTCTAGAGATCCGAAGACCATCACCTGAACTGCCAAGGAGATATCGCAAGATCCGTTTAACGGCTGACCAGTGGTTTTCAGTTGGGGAATGCATAAATTGGCATACCTTGTTAACGGCGTAGGTAATGTCGGGGCGTGTCAGAGTAACATACTGCAAAGCCCCTACTATTTGTCTATACTTCACTGGGTCAGAGAATAGCGGGCTATCACCAAGACATAGAGTGGTTGTGGTTGTACATGGCGAAACGACAGGTTTAGCATTTGACAAGTTTGCCCGAGTCAATAAATCTGAAATGTACTTGTGTTGAGAAAGGATAAGATCAGCACCTGCCCGAATAACCTTAATGCCCAAAAAGAAGGATAACTGGCCCATATCCTGTATAGCAAAGGTCTGTCCGAGTCTGTGTACCATCTAGTCCATGGCTTGGGTGTTGTTACCTGTTAGGATAATGTCATCGACATAGACTAACATGTATAGAAGAGTGCCACCATGGGAATAGATGAAAAGTGACGGGTCAGTTGATGATCCTTTGAACCCGAGAGCAATCAAGGCAGAAGAGAGACACTCAAACCATGCCCGGGGAGCTTGTTTAAGGCCATATAAAGACTTGTGAAGAAGGCACACATGAGTTGGCTTATTTGGGTCAATGAATCCTTGTGGTTGACGTAGATACACAGTCTCCTTTAGATCTCCGTGTAGGAAGGCATTTTGGACATCAAGTTGGCGTAGAGACCATTGATGTGTAGTGGCCAAGGAGAGAACCACTCGAATGGTAGTGGATTTAACCACTGGGCTGAAAGTGTCGGTGAAATCTATTCCTGCCTGCTGGTGATAACCCTTGGCGACAAGGCGTGCCTTGTAGCGCTTGACAGCCCCATGTTGATCCCTTTTTACTTTATAGACCCATTTGCAATCCACAATGTTTGTGTTTGGAGGAGGGGGAACCAAGGACCACGTTCCATTTCGAACGAGAGCAGAGTACTCTTCGTTCATTGCTTGGCGCCAATGAGGTTGTTGATTGGCAGCAGCAAAAGAAGTAGGTTCAAGGTCAGTTGAGCTGGTAGCGGAGCTGGTGGTGGTGTTGAAAGAGCTGAGATTCACAGGGGTAGTTTGTTTAGGATGTGGACGTAGGTTAGCGGGTCTTTGGCGTGGAGGGGGTGGGGGTGGGGGTGGGGAAGGGGTGGTTGTGGAGGGTGATTGACCAGCTGCACAGTAACGATCATAGGCTGAGGTGGAAGGATTCTGTGATGTGTGGGAACGTCTGAAATAGGTAGCAGTGGGCTGTTCGGTAATGGGTTGTGCAGCAGTGGGCTGTTCGGTAATGGGTTGTGCAGCAGTGGGCTGTTCGGTAATGGGTTGTGCAGCAGTAGGTGGATTGGGCTGAGTGTTGGGCTGGGGACAGGCCTGGTTATAGTCATTTGGTGGAAGAATTGGTGATGGGTGGGAGGAGACATATTGGCTGTTAAGAGGGGTGTTGATAGGGCTGGGAGCTGCTGTGGATTGAAAGGGAAATATGTGTTCGTGAAATCTGACATGACGGGCAATATACATCCTTTCGGAGGATGGGTCAAAACATCGATAACCGTGATGGGACAAGCTGTATCCAAGGAAGGTACACGGTGTAGACCGGAAATCCATTTTGTGAGGATTATAGGGGCGGAGAAAGGGGAAACACTGACACCCAAAAACCCGAAGAAATGACAAATCTGCTGGACGTTTGAACAGGTGTTCAAAGGGTGATAAAGTCAAGTTTGTGCGAGATGGCATCCGGTTAATGAGATAAACCGCTGTTTCAAAGGCATAGTGCCAAAAGCGTTGGGGAACACAAGCTTGAGACATGAGGGTCAAGCCTGTTTCAACCACATGCCTATGACGCCGTTCAACTATTCCATTATGTTCACTTGTGTGAGGGCATGAAAGCCGATGAGAGATACCAACTGAGTTAAAAAATGAGGTGAGACTCCGAAATTCACCACCCCAATCTGACTGGACAGTCTTTAGTTTTGTAGAAAACAGTCTTTCGGCTTTTAGCACGAATTGTTTAAAGACAACAAGCACATCAGATTTATGTTTTAAGGGAAACAACCACATATATTTTGAGAAGTGATCAACGCATAAGAGAAAGTAATTATGGCCATCAAATGAAGGAACCGGAGATGGACCCCATACATCACAAAAAACCAAATCTAACACATGAGTACTTTTATAAGTAGAAGATGGTAAGTGTAATTTGGTGGACTTGCCAACCGAACAAGCAGTGCACGAAAAATCAAAATCCTTAGCAAAAACAGGTAAATGATATTTAGAGAGCATTTTTGTGAAAAGTTGAGAATGTGGGTGTCCCCAGTGTTGTAAAAATCGCTAGTCGCTAGTCGGTCGGTGAGGTAGGGACTAGGGATTAATCGGATTGAGATTTTATATATAAATTTAAAAATTATATATATATATATACAAAACATTATGTATAAATTTGCAAATAATATAAGATTTTATCAAATTAATAATTCATTGGGCTATTTATTTTATTTTTTTTAATACCCAGCCCATTAAAAGCCCAAACTGACTTCAAAAAAGGCTCTGCTTCACTCCCGATCCACGCATGGCTTCACTCCCTATCTAAGCAGTCGTCGTCTTCTCCAAATTAGGGTTCCGGCGAGTCACGCTAGGGTCGTCGTTCTTGTCAATCGAAGTCGGAATCGTCGTTCTCAACGAAGATTGAAGGTTTGTTTTCCATTTTCTTCTCGTATTCGCCGGAAATCGGCCGTTTTTTGGCCGATCGGTGGCTGTTTGGTGGCCGATTGGTGGCCGATTAGGACCGATCAGAACCGATTAGGACCGATTAGGACCGATTAGGTCCGATTTTGACCGATGTTGACCGACTAGCGATTAATTGGCCGATTTGAGGAAAATTAGTCGGGAACACCCCGATTAGCGCCTAATTCCGATTAATCGGCCGAGGAATCGCGATTTTTACAACCATGGGTGTCCCAATCGTTGATGCCAAGTAGAGATGTTGTAGCACGGATTGCAGAAAAGACAACACGATGAATCGGCTGCTGGAGTGGCAGTTTTATTGAGTATAGGCCCCCGTCACTTGGACCCGTGAGGAGGGTAAGACGAGTATCCGAATCCTTCACAGAAAAGAAACTTGCATGAAACTCAAAATAAACGTTATTATCTCGACAAAATTTTTGGACAGAAATAAGGTTCCTTTTTATTTCAGGAACATGGAGTATACTGTTTAGGAAAAAGGTTCTTTTAGGAGATGAAATCTTGGTTGAACCAATATGTAAAATAGGAAGGGGTGTACCATTTCCAACATGAAGATTTTCGGTGCCAAAATATGGTTCAGCACTGTCGAAACCTGAAAGGTCAGAGGCTGTGTGTGAATCTGCTCCTGTATCGGCAATCCAACTGGAGGAAGCCTGTGAACGGTTTTCAGCAAAATTGGCAGTAGGCTGCTTGGTTCTTATGGTAGCTGGATCCCTGTTTGGGCAATGAGAGGGGAGATGCCCAATGCCACATCTGTTACATGTTCCGAAAACTGTATTTTGGTTGGATGCCCAACTGAATTGGTTTGGTTGTCGATTTCCCAGATTTCGGTGCTGATTCAGACGTCCCCTACGGCCGCCACGGAAACCGCGACCACGAGAGGGATTCTGCACAGGTCGTTGCGTGAAAAAGGCGTGAGGATCCGTGTTGGTTGGGGCTGGTTGAAGTTGGAATCCCAATCGAGAGACCAGTTGCTCAAGTGCTCTAAAAGTTTCAGAGGTTTGAGGAGAGTTAGGCACAGTGGCTGTGGTGAAGGCCTGGACAGAAGTAGGTTCAACAGATGATTTTTGGATTAAGAATTCATGGTCAGCAAGAAGACCAGGGAGTTCATTGAAGACTGCAGTGAATTGTCTGGCAAAAAGGGCTTGCTTAACACCGTTATACTCCTCTCGAAGACCTGCCACAACAAGCATAACGATGTCTTTGTCGGACATGGGCTGACCAATATTTGCCAAGGAATTGGCATAATCCTGTGCTCGTGCAAGATACTGGGCTGATGTCTCGTCCCCCTTCATTTGGATCTTTAAGAGTTGTGTTTTTAATGTAAATTCTCTAGAAGATGTGTTTGGAGCATATGCTCGCTCCAGTCCAAGCCACAGGTCACGAGAGGTAATACCTTGGACGTGTTGAAAAGAGTTTTCAGAGATGGTTGAAATCACCAGCATCCGGACATGTGCGTCATTTCCGATCCAGGCAGCGAAATTAGGGTTTGGTTGTTCTGCAGGGGCAGCCGTTTCTTTTTCCTTTCCAGTAGTCGATAGAATTGTTGGTGGAGGACAGGGAATTGATCCATCAATGTACCCGAACAGATTGTGTGTAAGGAGAAAGGGTTGAACCATGAGTTTCCAGTGGCCAAAATTGGTGGGTGATAGGGTGAAGCCAAATTTGTGTGAATTGTGGGCTGTCTTTTCTGCAATGGTGAAGGGTTGAATTTGTTGATTAGCCATGATGAATTGTGGAGGAGATTAGTGGCTCTGATACCACAATAGACAAAGTGGTACCAAAGTATTATGTTGTATTGATATGTTATGCAATAGCATACACCAGATATATATAGAGACTGATACAATAAGTAGGAAAGTAAATGAGGAATATGAAACACTTAGGTAAACTAAATATAGGGTAAATGAAAGGATGCTATTAATAGCTACAGTGGGCATTGCTACTATTCTTGTTCGACCAAAATTTAATCTCAAGTTGTTTGGCAGGGAAAAGATGGGTGAGAGAAAAGAATAGTGGAATTGTTCTGGTGGAGATGTTAAAAGCAAGTGTTTAGAAGAGTTGGCCTAAATTCTCCAAAAGATATCCTAACATAGTTGTTTTTTAATGTTATAATTTGTTAAGGATTTATTTGAAAGAAATGAAAACAAAACAAAAACATGAACAAGTTTTCTAAGTGTATTTTCAGAGACCATTCCAATAAGTTATCCTTGGCTTATATTCTACACATTCCAATAAGTAGATCTCCCTATAAGTCAACTTATAAACCACAATCATCAACCGCAAGTTATCATCTCCTTATAAGCAAGGTCCATTAGTCATGCCATTTATAAATCATCTAGTATTTGGCATAAACACTAGGCTAAAACCTACCAAACAGTTGAACCAACTAAGCGACTACTCTATATGTTCCCAAATACTGCACAACTTTGTATGTCACACCAACTCTTGAAAATCAATTACCTGTGCATATCCGATTGGTTTACTTTGGGGAAGTCAGTTTAGTTTCATCAGAATCATGCTTCATTGATGAATCCCCACCCATCAGTTCCTGAAAGGCTTCTACTTTCACAGGTGGAGCTCTAACCATTCCCATGTTCCTGCATGCAAACAAAAATGTGACAATTTTGAGTTGAGTATTTATAAATGCGGTAAACTAGATGTCCTGGCCATACATTATTACATTGTAGTAGAGACATTGATGTGATTAAGTAATTGATAGAAGAATATGAAGATACCACATCCCAGCTACAAATGTCGAAATGTAGATGAAAACCAAAAAGCGAGGGTATATTCAAAAATTACACAAAAGCTACATTGTTGTAAAAATAAACATTAAAAACATGTTTATATATTAAAATTTATAAAATATTAATTAAAAAATTAAATAGCAAAAAAAAAAGGTTTCAAATGTCAAAAAATAAACTTTGGTAACAAAAATTCAAAACCAAGAAACTTGAAAAAATTAAATAACAAAGAAAAAGATTTCAAATGTAAAAGAGAACTCTGGTGGCAAAAGTTCAAAACCAAGAAACTTCACTATTCATAAGTATAATTTGTTTTTTTGTTTCTTTCTTTACTTGTATTTTATTTTGTCTTTAATGTTTTGCTTTTTTATTTAAAGGGCAAAGAAGTTAAATCACAATCATTTAATAGATCTATGCCCAAGAAAAAATGTGTTAAAAAGTGTCAAATAGTTGGGACCCAAAAAGTAATTATTCAAGTGAAATTTTGCAAACAATAGGGACCATTCGACTAATTTACTCAATGATTTAGCTCTTGAAATAAAAGTGTTTCTTACGGTGAGTGGGCTTGTGATTGGAGTTGGGGGATTTGGACGGAAGAAGCCATGGGGCGAAACTGATTATTGGATTGAGCTTGGAAAGCTGGGATTGAAGCAAATTGCTGCTGGCGGAATTGCATCTGGGGATTTCTATAGTTCATTGTTGGAAAGGCAGCAGCATTATTGTCCATAGGAAACTCAGGCGGGTTCTCAAGCTCGACTTCAACCATGGATCTTTGACTTTGACTTTGACTCTCATTATCAACATTCATGTGACCACCCATATTCATGACAGGACGAGAGGTGGTAGGTTGTCGCCTCCGCATTTTGTCCCATTGCTGTTGCTGCTGTTGTAAAGGGTGAACCATATGCTGCTGCTGTTGTAGTGGGTGAACCATCTGGTTGTGCATTTGCCTTTGAAACTGTAACAGCCAGCAAAAGGGTCAAACCCATTGACCTGTTACTTTTTAATTTTTTATTTGAATTTCATGAGCAACAGATATACTAAATTAAGCTGTTCAAAGAATATATATAATAAGTACTAGTTGCAATAAATTATTTATTTAAATATAAAAATTGTAGCATTAATGTGAAAGAAACCAATTCAATGAAACAAATACCAATTATCACATTATCGTCCAAAATATAACAGTTATCACTCATTTTTATTCCAACAGTTATCACGAAACATATTGTATAGGAAATTCATAACAAACTCAAATATTGTGATTAAGCATAGTTAATCACATAATGTTTTAATTTGATAACATGGAAATCTAAATAAAATACATTAAGTAAACAAATGAATTCAAACAAAAATACTATTATACGCAAAAATGAGATGCCATTTTTAATTAGCAATGATGGAAAAAATTATTTTGGAATGTGATGTAATCAATGTACACTTATAATAATCTATTCACAGCCAAATCACCAGTACCTGACTGATTACTAGTTACTACTACTCCCAAAAATCCCATTTAAGATTCTGTCTTTATGGTAGACTTCAATGTACCAATAAAAATGTAAATTTAGATGCTGGGTAGCCCATGATTTTCTGGATTATGTTGTAAATAACCAAAGACAATTTTGTAATAAACATTGATACGGAATAATACTTTGAACAACACAATTGTGGGCATGTGACCAAAAAATACGAGACCAATGGTGGAGTAAATTGATATCGGGGCGAATTTCTAAACAGGCAACTTGAATGATTTCAACGTAATTTTTTTTCATATAATCCATTTGCACACAAGAAATGTATATGATCCAAAAAATGCCCAAGACATTAAATACTTAACCATTATGAACCATTGTTAGGAATTTGGCCCCACCACATGCATGTGGGAGCCACGTGCACCCGGTTTACCCTCAGAAACTTGGGTTAGATATGCCCCACTGGTGCTCACTAATCAATTTACCATATCGTCAATATTTCTAAAACAGATAATAATACCAGGTGACTGTGACTCGCTGTCAATCACTTGAGTCTGTGATGCACTAACTGGCTCATTCATGTCAGGAAATTATGGAGCATTATTTGCAAGGGTAAAATTATGGTCAAATATTCTGAATTCATGGTAATGCTATCATGTGGAAATATGGTATTTGCACGTCATGAATTCGTGATATAAGACTGAAGCTATACAATATAAATATATAATTTAATAAAAAAAAATGAAAATTTTATGGTTATATGGTACATAAAAAAAGAAAAGGGTCTAAACAAAAGACCAGAATTGCATGTTAATATTCTTAAGCATAAAGCTTGTATCTATTTACAACACTGTGAAAATTTAAATTTTGAACTTAATATGAGTAGATATCTATGCTGATTGACGACTGAAAAAGCTGAGTTCAGAAAAACAGGAGACAAGTAGAAGTTGCCTAACCTGATGGGGTAGCCTAACATTTGTTTGGTTTTGTAATTGTAACTGTGACTGCATAGCCTGAACTTGTTGCAGTTGTGCCTGTTGTTGTACATTGTTCTTGGTACTATCTTTCACAAGCTCAGCAAAAGCTGCAAGATTGCTAGAGAAAACCAAAAAACATACGAGAACAAAAAATAATCAACATATAGCATTAAAAAAATAAAATATAAAAATTAAATGTACCCATGTCCAATTGTTTGGAGGAACATTTTAAGTAATTCAATTGCTGAACAGTCCTTCTTGTAACCATCAGATAAAACTTTCAAGATACGACCTAATTTAGATATATGAGAGCCAAATAATTGTCCAAATATATCCAATGGCCCACCAGAAGCCCGATCAAAGCCAACATCCATCAACAAACGAGAAACCATTTTTCGGGACATCTCTGCTGCTTGTTCTGGACTCAAATTATTTTTCATCCTAAATGATCCACCTTTTCCATGATCATGATTCCCTGTCTGTTCCATATTAAGGTATTCTGGTCTTATACCGAGTCTCTCCAACATTATTGGGCTTTTGGTCATTACTGGAGGTAAATTATCTAGAACCCCGTTACACTTTACATTCTGCACATTATCCATTTGATTTGAAGGTGGTAAAGCACTATCGGGTACAGAGTTTGCTGAAAATGTTGTCTCGGGAAAAAATAAGCTTTCATCATCATCATCATCTAGATTAGAAGACATTCTAACCAAACCATTATCGAACATGGGATTTCCAGGACCAACATTTTGATCTTCCATAAAAACTGCCCGGCTTCTTTTATGCTTTTCAACAATTCTAAGATAATTAGACATTTGCTCAGGTGTGCGTTTTTCAGATTCTCGATCCCCAGAAGGTAGTCTGTAAGGTTTGGTAGCCCTGTATTTCTCAAAGAATTGACTATACCACGATTCCGGGATTCGTTGAGACATACTATCATCTTCATGTACACCATACCTAGATCCAACACCAAAACTTGCTTTCGATTGAACCTGTATAATAAATGCAGTTAACCCAGTTGTTACAGATAAAAGCGGTGTAAATTATAATACATAATAAAACAAAAAAATAATAAGCTTGTAGTTTTGTTCTACAATTAACAATAAAGCATATGTGAATTTTCAATCCATAAGAATCCAGAAGCTGATATTGCTAATCAGATTCACCTGTAGAGATGTGCTGTCGCATTAGCAAAAACAGTAACAATGTCTAGAAGGCATGCACACCAATATAATGTTAAATGAAAATGAATTTATGCTTGATAAATTATCACAGCTAATACACATTTAAGACTAATAACAAGTGAAAAATACTTTGTACATAACTAAAAATTAGTGACTCTAATATAAATTTATATCTTCCTGCTTTGCACAGATTCATCATAGGAAATGTTGTGCTAGTATTAATGGCACCTAGGAATCCTAAAAAGGTAATAGTTGTGTATTCTGGATTTTAGAAAGAAAAATTCAAGAAACATATATCAAAAGGCCGGAGTAAGCTTCTTTGAACAGACTCAGACAGTATCTTGAAGCTTGCTTTAGATATGGAACTTTAAGTTATAGTAGTCAACGTAAAGGGCACCCGAGGCACCAAGGGCTTGCCTGCCGCCTAGGTGCAAGTAAGGGTGTAAACGAGCCGAGCCGATCCCGAGCTCGTCAAGGCTTGAACTCGGCTCGTTTAGATAAATTAGGACTAGGGCTCGAGCTTGAGCTCGGCTCCTTAAGAGCTTTATCTACTAGGCTCGAGCTTGGCTTGTTAAAAAAATTTTAGGCTCGAGCTCGGCTCGGTTCATTTAGATTTTATTTATTTAATTTATTTACTTTAATTACTCATTTAATTATATTTATAATTATATTTTCTAAATCTAACATAAAATAATTAATTTAAATATGAAGCTATTGGTACCAGATCGAAAACTCAATATCAAAGTAAAACTTCACAAACAAACGAACACAATGTACTGGAATTCCCTTCTCCAATAAAACTTGATAGAAAAGTTACAATGAATAAGAAAAACTATCTCCTATTTATAATTGAAAAAAAGAAAATAGGAACTGGATAATCTCAACTCCTTCTGATAATTATCCTTAATTCTACCGACTAATTCCTTTAAACAGATAGACTCTAATACTAATTAACCAAATTACATAATAAACCCCTTGTCTATTACATGTACTTTAAGATTGACTCAACAAGCACCCCCCCAATCTTGAGTCCTTGGTCTTCAGTTACTTTCCACCAGTTTGACTCCCAAGACTTCTCTCATTTCAGCAAACTTGATCCTGCGCAGAGCTTTGGTTAATATATCAGCTGGTTGCTGATCCCCGCTAACAAATTCAACCTTTATTTGATTCTTTTCCACACATTCCCGAATAAAATGATACTTCCTGTCTGTATGCTTGCTTCTTCCATGGAAGACAGGATTTTTTATTAAATCAATTGCTGATTTATTATCTACCCGAATAACAATTGTTTCTTCACTTCTTCCTGTAATTTCAGCCAACAATCCCCGCAACCAGATAGCTTGACATGCTGTCAATGTGGCAGCCATGAACTCTAACTCACAGGAGGATAGAGCAACAGTCGGTTGTTTTTGTGAACACCAGCTGATTGGTTCATCATTAAAGTAGAACACCAGCCCTGTTGTTCCTTTTCCATCATCTCTTGTCAGGTACCGAAGGCATCCCACAGTTCTTCGATATGCAGTTGCGTCAACCAGATTGCTGCCATCATCTTTAGTGAGTTTGAGACCAGGTTCCATTGGATATTTTGTGGGATTGCATTCCCACATTCCAGTTTGCTGCAAGATTTTCTTAGCATAACTCGATTGTTTGATCCTGATTCCATCGCCTCTTTGCATTACTTCTAGTCCAAGATAGTACAATAGTAGGCCCAGATCACTCATTTCGAATTTTCCTTCCATTTGTCTTTTGAATCACAATCATCTCAGCACTATTTCCAGTGACAATCAGATCATCTACATAAATGCCCACCAGCAGCGATCCTTCTCGAGACCTCTTTGTATATACTGCTTGCTCCAATTTGCACCTCTGAAATCCACATTCCTTTAGAACACAATCCAGTTTCATATTCCAGGCTCGCGGCGCTGTTTCAAGCCATAGAGAGACTTGGTTAATTTGTGCACCATCTTCTCCTTTCCTTTCTTGAAAAATCCTTCTGGCTGTGATACAAATACCCTTTCTTTTAGCTCCCCATGAAGGAACGCAGTCTTCACGTCTAGGTGATGAACACTCCAACCCCTGTGTGCTGCTAATGCTAGAATGAGCCGTACAGTTTCCAATCTGGCCACTGGCGCAAATACCTCATCATAATCAACACCATATTGTTGAATGTAGCCTTTTGCCACTAATCTTGCCTTGTACCTTGTAATATCACCACTTGCATTTCTTTTAATTTTGTAGACCCATTTTAGGCCAATAGGGCGATGTCCCGAGGGTAGATCCGTTAACTCCCGGGTGTTGTTCTTCTCAATTGAGGCAATCTCAGTAGATCGTAGATTTCATGCAGGCTCTTCATTCCTTGTGGTGGGGTATCATCATAAGTCTTGTCTTCTGCTGCAGTGGGGTCTGAATCCCCATACACATGTGTTGGGGATTCGGGTAACATAGGTCCACGTCCTGCAACCCTGGATTCAGATTCAAGGCTGCTGAAACTAGACCCAGTTGAACTTGAGGAGGCTTCCCCTTTGGAAGATGGGCCATTTCCTTGGACCAGACTCCCAAATTGTGGCCTCAAGGAGCTGTTGGTTTCAGAGTCTCCTACTTCACTGGCATGAGCACTTGAGTCTTCCTCGGGTGGGTTTGTATGTAGCACAAAGTCAACTTCTTTAGAGTGATCCTGTGCTTGATGTTTGTTCCAATCCCAACTTTGGTTTTCATTGAAGATCACATCTCGACTCACCACCACCTTTCCTCCTTCAACATCGTACATCCGGTAGGCCTTTGTCCCAGGTTCAATTCCCAAGTGAACCATGGCTGCACTTCTATCATCGAGTTTCTTCGTAAATTGTGAAGGTATTTTCACAAAGCCAACACATCCAAATACCTTAAGGTGATCGACCCTTGGCTTGCTTCCCTTTAGGGCTTCATAGGGTGTTTGATCTTTGAGTGCTTTCGTAGGTAGCCGGTTTAAAACATAGATGGAGTGCCTTACTGCTTCAGCCCAGAACCCTTGAGGCATCTTCATTGCGTTCAAAATGCTCCTGGTTGTGCTCATTACAGTTTGATTTCTCCTCGCAAGGATACTGTTTTGTTGAGGGGTGTACAGGGCCGTTAGCTGCCTTGTGATCCCAGACTATTCGCAAAACGACTTGAATTCATTGGAGGTGAACTCTCCACCCCGGTCTGTTCTGAGCACCTTTATTTTCTTCCCATATTGGTTTTCCACCTGTGCTTTGAAGGCCTTAAACTTTTTCAGTGCCTCATCCTTTGTCTTCAGCATGTAGGGCCACATGAATCTGCCATGATCATCTACAAAAAGTAGGATATACATGTTCCCAGCGTTGGTGGCAGGTGTTATAGGCCCACATAAATCTGCGTAAACCTGTTCCAGAGGTGTCTCAGCTTTGAAACTGCTTTGACTTGGGAAACTTTGTCTAGTCTGCTTTTCTGCTAAACAGGCTTCACATAATTGTGAAGGGTGTTCAATGGCAGGCACTCCTTGAACTAGGCTGCTTGTTTCTAGCCTTTTGATGGTGTCGAAGTTAACATGCCCAAGCCGAGCATGCCACAGCCAAGCTACATCTCCTGCTTTGGCTAATAGGCAGATTGGTGACCCAATCTTTAGGCTGATCCTGTACAGATTGTTCAGATATGACCAGCACCCCATCTTTGATGGAGATTTGACACCCTCCTTCCTCGGCTTGCCCAATGCTTAACACATTGGCCTTTAAATAAGGGATGTACAAGATGTCAGTTAGTAGCCTTTGCTCTACATTCTTGCATTCAAGTAGAATGGACCCTCTTCTTTCGATTTCAACACAGGACTACAGTTGTTGTCTCCAAATCTTACCTCTCCTCCTACGCTTGTGTCAAGAACTGAGAATAGCTTACCGTTTCCAGTCATATGATTGGTAGCCCCGGTGTCTAGGTACCACACAAATTCCCCATCATTACGGGACCCATAGTTGGTTGGAAGTACTTGGTCTTCGTTCATATAAATCAGTTCTCTTTTGTTCGGCTCAGCAACCGTCATTAGTAGAGCAGGTCAATCTGCATTTGCTTGGGATAGATTCACCTTATCTTCGTTCTGCCTGGTTGGGCAGTCGGCTGAGAAGTGACCAAACGAATCACATCTGAAGCATTGCAGTTTGGACCGATCTTTCTTCTCTGGTTCTTGAGTTCCTTCCCTGGAGGTTTGGCCATAGCCAACACCTCTGCCCCGACCACCTGCGCCCGCGACCACAGCCTCTACCCCTTGTTTCTTGGCCACTCCCTCGGCCCCGGCCTAGGTTCGTTGCTTGTTTCCTTTTCTAGTTCCATTCTTCATAGGATAACATCAGTTGGTCATGGTTTGGCTTGATGTTTCTGATTCTTTCTTCGTATGCCTTGAGTCTCCCAATTACCTACAGGAACTTGACAGTCTTGAGGTCTACAAGCCGCTCAATTGTTGCAGCT
Organism: Mikania micrantha; assembly: GCA_009363875.1. Classification (NCBI taxonomy): domain Eukaryota; kingdom Viridiplantae; phylum Streptophyta; class Magnoliopsida; order Asterales; family Asteraceae; genus Mikania; species Mikania micrantha. Next base: position 53,648,384 of record CM018694.1, on the reverse strand, counting down.
ATGTTGATGAATTTCTTTGGCAATCCAGTGAGTAATTTTCTTACCAAATTTGTTTCCTCAATAGGTTTTCCAAGTGCTGCTGATCTGGACGCAAGGCCTGATAGCTTTGCTGCGAAGTCATCAACTTTCTCTCCGTCTTTCATCTTCGTAGCTGCAAGCTCCACATTCAGCGTCTAAAGTCGGGCCTCCATGACTCGTTCGACCCCAACATGACATGTCTTAATGGCTTCACAAATTTCTGCTGCACGTTCACAGTAGGCTACCTGTATAACCAGGTCTTCCGGTAGTGCCTGATATAATAATGCAATATCTGCATTATCTTTCTTTGGATCAACAGTAGTTCCTGGTTCTATGGCTTCCCAAATTCCATGTGCCATGAAGATTGCCTTAATCCTAAGCGACCAAATTGTATAATTTGTTTCGGTTAGAATCGGGCACTGGAATGGGATGTTGATATTCCTATCAACTACAGCCAATTGGTGCAGTGGAGCTTCCTTATCAGCCATCGTCTTTGTCTTCCCTTGTTGCTTGTACGTTTGCGAAACTCCAGGTGGCGTGTCCTTTGATTCTTGGTACCAGATCGAAAACTCAATATCAAAGTAAAACTTCACAAACAAACGACCACAATGTACTGGAATTCCCTTCTCCAATAAAACTTGATAGAAAACTTACAATGAATAAGAAAAACTATCTCCTATTTATAATTGAAAAACAACAAGAAAATAGGAACAGGATAATCTCAACTCCTTCTGATAATTATCCTTAATTCTACCGACTTATTCCTTTAAACCGATAGACTCTAATACTAATTAACCAAATCACATAATAAACCCCTTGTCTATTACATTTACTTTAAGATTGACTCAACAAAATATATACATCATAATTTTATATATAAAAATATTTAATTTTATAAATAAACATTTAATATAATAAATAAAAATTATATAAACAAAAAGCTCGTTAAGTCTCGCGAGGCGGCTCGAGCTCGATATGTAAAGCTAGAGCTCGGGCTCGATAACGAAACGAGCCACACTTTTGGGCCTGAGCTCGGGCTCGGGATCGTTAAGGCTCGGCTCGTTCGAGCTTTTTACCGATCCGATCCCGAGTATTTCACGAGCTGCCTTGGTTCATTTACACCTCTAGATGCAAGGAAAAATAAGCATGGTTGTAGAAATCGTTAGTCGCTAATTGGGCGATGAGGTACCGACTAGGGATTAATCGGATTGGAATTTTAAATGTAAATTTTCAAAACTATATACATGTATACAAAATTTTATACATATTTTTCAAATGGTTACAGATTTTAACCAATTAATTCATAATTTATGGGCTAAGTAACATGTAATTCATTTTATTTTTTTTAAAAGCCCATTTGCTTAAAAAAACTAATAAAAAGCCCATTTATCTTTTCCCGTTTCTTCATCTGCTCGTTGTTCGTCTCCTCTGTCGAGTTCTTCTTCCCTGTTAGGGCAACAGTGACACTCACACCCCGCCCTCTTCTCACCTCCGTTCATTTCTTCTTCCTCTTTGCCGTAGCAAATCGGACGTTTTCCCCGGCACCTCTGCAAATCAAAGGTAGGTTTTTCTGTTTTTGTTCCCATTATTGTAGATGGAAGGCAACTTTAAGACCGGAGGTCATCTAATTCAGTCTGATTAGATCCGATTTGAACTGATTAGGACCGATGCTGACCGATATTAACTGACTAGCGACTTTTTGGACGATTACAAGATATTTACTCGGCTATCGGCTGCTAGGTGCCTAGCGACTAGTCGCCGATTAATTGGCGCCTAGAACCGATTTTTACAACCATGAAAATAAGTGCACGCCTCAAACAAAAAAAAAACACACTAATAGAAAAAATACAAAAAATCAAAAAAATTAAGCCATTTTCACATGAAAAAATTAAGGCAAAGATACAAACAATTCATTGATAAATCAATAGTAAACAACTTTAAAACACAAATTTTAATTCACTTAAACATAACCAATCTAATCTTTCTAGAAAAAACCTTCAAAAAAATTGTTGAAGTTAATTTTAAAGTATGACCCATCAGTTTTAGAGAAGCCTCTTAAATTTTCAACTTTACCCCTCCATACACACAGAGAAAAGGAAACAATTTAGGTTTCCCTGTGAAAACAGAAAGCCGTACTCTTTTAAATCTCCATTGCTCCCCGACCTCTTGGTTCCTTACACACTGTCCTCTCTTCTATCCCCTCTCCAATACCCCACAGCCTATTATTAAATAATTAAAGGTGAACTCCTGGAACTCCACTTGTACCCTTCTCCTTGTCGCACTTCTAGAAGATTTGAACCAGGCGCTTGGGCCTTGACTCACCTAAGCACCTGTGCACTTTTGAACAGAGCTTCAAGCATGAATAAATAGAGTTTCGACAAAGGTAACAAAAACGATAGAGGAACAATAAAAAATTTGTAAACTATAATCATGTGCCATCTAATAACCCGAAAAATTGAAATGCTTCAAATTTTCTCTTATGCAACAAAGAAATTAATTCAAATGTCACATAAAAGGTTCATGAAGTTTGGTAAAGTAATAACTACATCTAGCTACCCTTGTGCTGGGGTATCACACACACAAAACACACAAATCAATAACCAAGAATAGGACAAGAGGATTTAACGTGGTTTGGTCTGTTAGGTATTACGTGTAGGCAACTGACCCGAGGATACGGTAAGGCTAAAAATAATTGAAACACACCTACGGCTAGGGTCTTCTCAACTTGAAGGGTGATCTATTCAATTATTTGAAAATATACAACAAATAAATGCAGCAGAATAACAATTTACGAACTGATTTTATCAAACCCAATATAATACTAAAACTGTAAAACAGGAGCTTAGGTGAGGCAAGGGGCAGCCTAGGTACCTCAAACAAATACAAGGAAAGCTATGTGATCAGGAGCAAGTGAGGTGAGTGCCTTGGTTGAGGGGTAGGCGATATTAGTACCTCGGTTCATCCAAACACAAAAAAGGACCTGAACCAGTTAAAATTATGCCTAAACTAGACAAACTAGTTTTAAACAGCTGAGCCAGACGAAACCATCCTGAATCAGCCTTTGGTTTTAAAAAACGTGAGGCATTTGGATCCCAGCTGAGGCGTGAGGCACTAGGCACGAGGATGCGCTTTAATTTTTATTTTATTTCAGATTTTTTTTAAAAAAAAATTACCGAGCTATTGCACTTTCCACAAATATGCATAAACCAGACAAACTAGTTAAACACCTGAGCCGGTCAAAATCGTCCTGACCCAACCCTTGGTTTTAAAAAGCATGAGGCGCTCTAAGGCGTTTGGGTTTCAAAAGCCGAGGCATTAGGGACTAGGTGCGACTCGTGAAGAGAGGGCTTCGCCTTCACGTATGCAAGGCACCATGTATTATATGAGAATCAAATCAGAGAAAAAAATACACCTTAGAAGGTTGTGCTACATTTTGTGTAGGATTCTCCAGAGTATAATAAACATCATCCCCATGCAACTGTAAATCTTGAAGGAACAAAAAAAAAGACAAACCATTAGAATTCAGTTTGACAATATCACCAGTGTTGTAAAAATCGGCCTAGGCGGCCGCCTAGGCAGGCACTATGCGGCCTTCTACTGTGTCGATTTTGGCCTAGGCAGTGCCTAGGCGACCTAGTCAGGTCCAAAGCGGCCTAGGCGGCTTAATCAGTTTTTTTTTTTTTTTTTTTTTGACTTTTTTCTGGTAAAAAGGGGCCAATTTCATGATTATTTAGACATTGCTCAACCCAAAATCCTTAATATGTAACATCGAATCCAGCCACTTAACACCGAAATTCATCTCTAAACTTTGAACTCAGTGTTTAAGTTTGAACTTTGAATTACTTACTTAATATGTTTAAGTTTATTTTTTAAATTATTTGAAAGTATTATATTAAATTATTGATATTAATATGTGTATATAATATATATTTGTAAAATTACATATAAAAATTCCAATCCGCCTAGCGCCGATTAATGCCTAAGTGGTACCTTACCGCTGGGCGACTTTTACAACCATGAATATCACTATATCAGCCAACTAAAACAAAATTATTACAACAAAAGGCACATCTTTATCAATTCTTTACAAGATTTAATTAATCACTGAATCAATAGAAAAGCTAATCATCATCTTTCAATTCATCTATCAGGATAGTAGACAGCAAATTTAAGTAAAAGAAGTGGATTCCTTGGCATTAAACAAGAAGAGCTTATAAGTTATAAACCATGATCCATGGTGCCAAAACTCTATACACACAGAAATGTCCGCCATTGACTGAATAAATTCAATCACATATTCTCACTTACTCATTTCAAACATATCACAACCTAACTAAAGAACAACTACTTCAATCCATCAAATCTGAACATTCTAATTAAATAAACTCGCAACCAAATTCATCAACAAATGGTCAAAATCAAAATTCTTACAATTGGGATTGAGCTTGGAATTGGAAGATGAAGAAGATCGATTGGAGCGAGGAAAAAGAGAAACACAGGCTTTATCAAAAAGGAGAGCGCGAGCACGGAGTTGCAGCTGAACTTGAGCCCTAGACTTTCTGTCGTCGGTTCTCATGAAGGACTCCCACGAAGATGGCGATGACAAGAAGGGAACGAAGTTGGCGTACATTGAATCATCTCCGAGCCACGATCTCCAAACGCCTTGAGATTCAAGTTTCCGGGCGAGCTCGTACCCTCGGCCGTCGTCGCCCAGTAGCGCCATCGGGTGTAGGCAAATTAGGTTCCAAGGAAAGGGTGATGAGATGTTTGCAACCTTCTGAGTTAATTTCATATTTCTATTAAAGTTGACTCATTTGATAGAAGAAAATTTTTTTGAAATGGTATATTTTATAAAAAAAATTAGGTTAATGGTGAAGTCAAAAAAAAAAAAGGAGAATGGTTAAACCAAGATTCCTAGTTGCGGTTTATGAGTAAATTTTAATTTAGAAATCTGAACTTTACAGGTGAACCGCAATTCACAGTTGCGGTTTATGACAAAACTATTAATCCGCAATTCATAGTTGCGGTTTAGGAACAAAGCAAACGTTAACGTTAACTTCAACTTTGGATTCTCTTATTCTCTTCTCATGAAAATAATGCATCCAAATGGATAGCCTGTCACTTTCACATGCATGCAACTCTTTAAATGGTAGTCTGCTACTCTTGAAATGATATCCTGCCACTCTTGAAAATAATAAATTATAGTCTGCCATTTTCACATGCATGCAACACCTATTCACATGCATCCCTCACCAGAGTTAACTTTTGACCAAATCATGCCTGAATTGATTTTATTTTTATCATTTATATAATAATGTAAAAATGAAAGATAAAAAAATATATATATAATAAGTAGATTGAATTTGAAAATTATAAAACGTAGTGCTAATGTTAGAATTTAATTATTCAATATTTTTATAAATAAACTCAAACAAACATGAAATATAATAAGTAGATAGAAATTGAAAAAATTTATTACATGAACTGAATTAAAAGTTACAATCTAAGTAGTTATCTAATGTCTATGTGGATAGCGCATAAGACAGCCAGCGGTGTCTCATAAAGAAGATTGGTTGTACGCCGGTTGGCGAATCATTGGGGACCCATCAAAGATAACCATATTAAGGGGAAGACGACGTGCGAGGAGGAAAGGACAGGTCGTAGGTATTCTGGTTGTAAAAGAACGGGTCACAGGATCAACAATTGTCCATACCGACAAAACTAGTTATTGTATCCTTTTATCATGTATGTGAGTTTCTGTTTGTTTTATTTCATGTTTTTAATATTATTAGTGGTTTTCAGTTTATTTTATTTAATGTTTCTCGGTTTTAGTATTTTTAGGTGTAAAATAATCTTTAGATTACTTTAAAATAATTTAACGAAGTATTTATAGTTAATTACATTTAAACACTTTAAAAATTGAGTAAATAATTGTTTAATTTAAATTATATAGTAGAAGTGTTGCAGCAAAAAATAAGTGTTTGAGTAAAAATTAATTTTTTCAACTGTTTGAGTAAAAATATATACAGGCTTGCACATGCATGTGAAAGTTACAGGCATTATTTGTGTTGCGTATTTGTAGTTCATCAGTTGATGAGAAAGAGAATCCAAAGTTGAAGTTAACGCCGTTAGTTTGCTATGTTCCTAAACCGCAACTATGAATTGCGGATTAATCGTTTTGTCCTAAACCGCTACTGTGAATTGCGGTATACCTGACACCATGTAAAGTTCAGATTTCTAAATTAAAATTTACTCCTAAACCGCAACTAGGATTCTCGGTTTAACCATTTTCCTTTTTTTTTTTTTGACTTCACCATTATCCTAATTTTTTTTCTAAAATATACCATTTCAAAAAAATTTTCTTCGACAGGCAGTTCAGCTTTTATGCTTTTAGTTTTATATTATTGTTAATTTATGTTAATTGTTGTGCTAAACTAAATAAGAGCGAGTGATTTAACCGAAAAAAGCCGAAAACCGAAAAAAACGAACCGAAAATAACCGAAACCAACTTAACTGATCTGTTACGGTTAAGATAGGGTAAAAACTGAACCATTCGGTTACGGTTACGGTTTACGCATCCCCAATAACCGAAACCGAACCGATATGTATATTTTCATGTGTTTTTCATATGTTTTTCATGTATTTTTATGTATCTAAAGCATATTTTCATGTTTTTGAATCATATTTTCATGTTTGTTTATGTATTTAATTTAATTTTCATTATATATATGTTTGAAAAAGATTCAAAACATTTCAAAACAATAAAAACGAGTTCGATAACCAAATTTTAACATCAAAATAATAACCAAAAAAATAATCGAAATAACCGAAACCGACCTCTATAACCGAAATAACCGAAACCTGTGCTTGGTGACGGTTTCAGTTTCCAAAAGTATAATAACCGAACCGTCGGTTTCGGTGGAACCTAATAACCGAACGACATTTGCACACCCCTATGAGTGATCAAGTGTAATAGTCAGATACATAGTAACTTTAAAAGATATTAGTCTAGCGATACTTTGATGGTAGGAGTTTAGGGTTGTTTATCGGGTCAGATAACGAGTTGTTCGGGTTTTCCGAATTGAATTATTCGGATAAAAAAAAATTTGGGCTATCCGAAACCCAACCCAACCTGAATCTCAAAATATATTATCCGACCCTAAAAACACGAATTCTTACATCCGAATAAACCGGTTTTATTTGGGTTATTCGAAACCCAACCCGGCCCGAATCTAAAATCATATTATCCGACCCGAACAACACAAAATAAATTTTCGGATGAGGTTTTTTCGGGTTTCGGATACGATTCGGATTTCAAATTTTTCGAATTTCAGATATTTTGAACACCCTAGATAGGATAAGACTCAGGAAATATAAGGTCGTGCTTTCAAAACTCATAATAAGTTTTTCTCAAAGTATTAAGCTTCATCCTGAATTGTTACCTTGGAGGTTTTTATCAAAGTATTAAGTTTTCTTTTGAATTGTACCTTGGTAGAGATATAATTGAATGGTACCGCTAGTGACACGATAATAATCAAATGATACGTCAGTAATCCAAATTAATCGTTTAGAAAAATGATACATAGTAACTTTATATTATAAAACGTATGTTATTATTATGTTTTCAATTGTTATACTATTTATGATTGGATAAAAGTTGCATTTATCACTAATAACTTATAGTTGGAGTCACATTACTATCCCTTTGTTTTGTGGATCATTCGTTGTGTTATCGTATGTATTATTTATGATAGTTATGTTATTGGTTGATGACTGTTAAAGTAATAGTCTACAACACCTATATTAACATATTGTTGTTTTGCTTTTGATAAGTTGTTCGTCTATTAGCTCACAGTTTTGTTTTCATCAAATAAGTTGATATTTCAAACAAGATACGTATTATAGGCACATGACATTGTTTTTTGACTTATAATATTATTATATTTATTTGATGTGAGAATTTGAACCTTTAGCAAAGGAGTTAGTGGATTTGATACACTATTTATCATAATGTTGATTTACTTTTATGACCTTTGTTAAGTACAACATTGTATCCTAGCATCCTTAAAATAAGGGCACCCACCAATCCACCATCCATGTCTCTTAAATTCTTTTCTAAAGAAATATAGTTTTTTTTCTTTTTTTTTACTTTTTATGTTTCATGGCTTGAATTTTTTAGTGACGTATTTAATGAAAGATAACCATATATTAAAATTTGTATGGAAAGTATGTTTTATATTTACTTTGGTTTATAATTCTCATGAGAAATTGTTTAATGGTGTGAATCTGCATAGTGGTGCATATTAGCATGCTAGTGTAAAAACGTATGCGCAGTCTCTTTTATCTGCGCCTTGCAGACATTAACATCTACAGACTGTCTGTTTTTTCGAAAATGTTTCATTAAAAAACGTATGCACGCGCTCTTCTTGGTGCAGATGTGACCCAACCACTTCTAGGATCTTTTAAAGTCTGCAGAGACCACCCACCATCATCCACCATCGTTGGCCACCGCCACCACCACCGGTCACCCCCCCCCCACCACCACCACCACCGCTGATGGCCACCACCATCCGTACACTAACACACCAATTTATTTTAATAGTCAAAGGACGCTAAAAAACAAACATTATTCTTCTTGCAGATTACAGACATTTGGTCCACCTCTTCTTATACAGATGTTTGGAGATGTGATCCGCAGACTGTACGTAAGTTGGTTTCATTTAAGATGAATGGTATGTAAACATGCTTCACGTGGCAAATTAAGTTTTTTTGTTGAACGACGAAGGTCTCAATCGTGTGAACCCACTGTTTCAAGGCCATGTCACCAACGTCTAGCTATCTGGACCTCCTATGAGCCACCACAACCACCCCAGGAGGAAACCCCACTGGGAAAACCACATGACCCCCCACAGACCCCTTTTTCGCCGTGGGAGGGATTTGAACCCAAGACCTCCCATTTGGAAGAATCTTAGGGTACCATTGAGGCAATGCCTCTTTGGTACGTGGCGAATTAATTAAGGAGTGTGATGTGTCCCTCCCCTCCAATAATTAGTTCATTAGTTGTTTATTGAGACTTAGTTTATTTATTATTTTTTTATGCTAAATTAAAATCATAAATAATTTGTTAAAAAAGGGAGAAAAGAGAATAAAGAGTAAATTACCGATACGGTCCTTCTGGTTTGTTATTATTTCACTTTTGATCTCTAGGTTTCATAAATTACCCATATGGTTCCAAACTTTAGACATTTGCAACATATATAGAAAGATACCTTAAATACTTTATGACAGGACAATCATTCGATATGGTTGTAATAGCTTAAAATTCCACTGCAAATTTCTATAAAATAGATGTTTTTAGTTTATAAACGGTAAGTAAAGGGTTAATCCAACAACTAAGACCTATGTGAAGAACATGGTCTTACAAAATTGAAAATCCTTGTTTCCATCTATTTGTGTACTACCTTGATACCGCAAAACACACTCAAATTTGTTTAAAAGATTTAAATGAACAAAACACACTCAAATGTAATATTGATTTCTTTGAATTATTAGTTGCTTCAACAACAATTGCTATAGTTGATGTCTTCCAAAGAACAAGATCAGATTTATTTTGATCTGTGCAATTTTAGACAACTATGACAATCTCATATCGACCTTAAACATCTACAACCACATTTGCCAAGAATGATATGCTGAGTCTAGTGGCGTACCCACATTTCTCTTTGGGCGAGCTGATCCCCTTTAATATTTTGCGATCATCTCTCTTAAATTTGAGTGATTGGATTAATGATGAGAATTTAAACGATAATTATATTTGTTTTGTAGAGAAAGGTTACTTAGAAAGTCTCCTATATGGTGTTTTGGATAGATTTCAAAATTAAAAACTCGTATAAAACAACTTTAGATTTATTGTACTTTCATTGTGTTCTCGTGTATGAAATTTGGTCTGTTTTTTTAACACGATCTGACCAGATTCAACCCAAACATAGTAGAAAATTTATTATATAGTGATACTCAAGCGTACATAAATATTTTCCGAAATAAAACTTGTAAAGAACAACTATAGATGTATTGTATTTTAATTGTTTCTTGTATATAAAATTTAGTCTATTTTTTTAACATGACCCGATCATATCCAACTCAAACTGACCTGAACAAAGTAGAAAACACTAACCTTGTGAAGATAGCCTGTGGTAAGGGTGTTGGGGCCTCAACCTTGAGGTCATGGGTTCTAGTCATGGGGATGACATTTTCTCCGCAAGGCCACCAACCCGGATGCTTGTGCCCACGGTTTAGCCGTTCCCCCTGGTTATTCAGGTACTGGGGCCCGGGATTTACCACGCAAATGGGTTCCCCAGTTATAAAAAAAAGCAGAAAACGCTAAAAAGAAAGAAATTTTTTTATTATTTATAGATCCTACTCTAGAAGACATGAATATGCACAAAATAGTGTCTACACACACATTTAAGTCAACTGGTACAACACAAGTTATCAATTCAAAACATCAATTTAAAAGAACAAAGACATGTATATCAATTTGGAAATTATGTTTAAGTAATCCATGTGAGAAAACAAGTAAATATATTCATGAACTCAAAAATGTAGGCAAAATGAAAGAGGCTAGACCAGATAGAAAGTAGCCAAAAGGGTAAACTCAAATAATTTTCATATCCTTTGTTATTTTCTAAAAAAAAACTATTATCATAAAATTGATATTTTTGTTATTGTTAATTTGAGTAAGATATTATTATAATTTTTTTATTTAAAAAGTGATATTCTTTTAACATGTCTAATGCAATGCACAGGTCAAAAACTTAACCCACTTACTCTCAACTATTCTTTTTTTATGAGTTTTAACTCAATACCTTATTTACTAAAAAATAATACATATATCAAGTGAGCTAACTTGCATGTCTAAATGGCAGCAAAAATCTCTTCACTAGTTATGAAGAGGTCATGCTATGGTCTTGTTTATTTTTTTATGAAAGGTCTACGCAGCCTATTTTGTCTGCGTCGAGCAGACGTTAACATCTGCAGACTGTTTATTTTTCGAAGACGTTTTATTAAAAAACGTATGCGTGAGATCTTCTTGGTGCAGATGTGAACCAACCACTTCTACGATCTTCTAAAGTCTGTAGAGACTACCCACCACCGCCAACCACCGCCAATCACTGTAACATCAGTGCCGGAAACGTAACCGGAATAGTGACTTGTACAGTAACTCAGGTACGAACTGTGTGTATTACATGTGTAATTATTATCATTTGATGTTGAATACAGAACTATTACATATCCGTTTCAGAAACATATTTCAAATCCATGGTTTAACAGTCAGAATTATATCTGACAACACAGAACTGTTGTGTGAATGTTAGTTAGGATTTTATTATGTATAGACGTATGTGAGATTTCACAGAACAAAACAATAACGGACGTCATTATGTGAATATTAAACCGACGGAATATTCGTGTGGGTGACGATTCGCGCGAATATATCTGAAGGTTTAACGTTCTGAATGATGTCTGATAATTAGGAAATCACATCGAAAAGTATAATTGTCTTCGTATCTGTACGGATGACGATCCGAACGAATACGCGCAAAAACTGTACGATTCAATTTAACGGATAAACTTAACGTTTTCAGAAATTTAAAAATAAACAAAAGATATCTAGTTAATTTACTAGGAATTACCACATAATCTAATCTAGTAAATTCTATTTTAAAATCGTAACGTTTTTTTCCGATAACGATCGAAAACCGACGCTTTTACGCGAAACCAAACGAACCTGAACAAGTCGGGACGATTTAAAAGAGTCAAATGGCATTAAATGTCATTAAACTCTCTTCACCTACCCATTCTCTCTCTCTATTTCCGTCACTCTCTCTCTATCTACATTCTCTTTCTAAGATTTCAAACCCTAAAACCCTCCATACTTCACCAAATTCAGTGATTTTGGTGTCAAAACAACCACAAAAACGTGTAGATCGTGAAACGAGGTAAAATCGAGCTCAAAACCCACAATTTTAGGGTTTTCTTCCTTGTTTGAAACACTCACCATTTTAGCCGAATCTCGACCATAAAAACCCATAAGAAAGTCACGAAAATAGTGTAGGAACTTGTGGAATACTTGGAATGGTCCAAAATCATCCAAATGGTACCATGAGCGTGCTTGACAGCAGTGGGTACGAATGAACATAAGCTCATATAGCTTGGGCGAATGGCCCCATGCGAACTGGTCTCATAGCCGAATGAGCATGTCATTCGCACACGTTGGATGACCGAATGAATTTCACACGAATGGAAAACGGGGCGAAGGAACACTCTGCATGAACGAAACTTCATTCGCATGCCTCCTCATTCGGATTGCATGTTGGTTCGCATCTCTAGTATCAAACGAATGAGGTTCATTCGCATGATTCCCTGGTTCGAGTGAAGATCCCTTCGTAGGCTTTGTTCGCATGTTCACCTTCATTCGTCTGATCATACTTGTTCGCATGACCATCCTCCTCCGCATGCTGGTCTGCACGAATGGGAAGCTAGTAGGGTTTTCAAGAGTGTTAACCAACTTTGGTAACCATCTATACTAAGGTTTTCAACACCAAAGTTTTTCCAAACTACTTTGACATATAAATATGGGTTTTAACAATCAATTGAGTTCAAACCACTTGTGTTTTGTCAACTAAATCCATGGGTCAAAAGACTAGTAACAAAGAAGGTCACAAAGTACAATGCCCTTAGTGATGCTAAAGTAGAATACTTAAATGAGTGTCAAATAACAAGAGTGATAGACTAGTAATAATGAAAGTTAAAAACCTAACTTATACTCGATAGGTTATTACAAAGGATAACATGGTGAGTACTTATGGGCTCGAGGAGCTAAGGAAACGAGTTGAGAATTAATTAAGGATCAAGAAACAAGCTAAGTATATATGTGTTGACTACATTGATAACACTCAATACTTAGTAATTTTATGCAAATATATAACTAAATTAGATAGTTCAATTGAACTTTCTAAGGTAAATTATACACAAGAACGATCAAAGAACTACGAGTAACAAAGATCTAGCGAAGGACTTAGAGTTAATCGAATAAGATTGACCTAAGTTCCAACATGTTAACTTATAATTAAATGATTTTCAACTTAAAGATTTCAACTTAAAACGGATTTTATAAATGACGTTTTACCTAAAAGATCATGAATGAGTTTAATATAGTGTTGGATATTGGATGTCCGATTAACGATAAGTTCAACGTTGCTATGAAAGGTATGATCCAAAGAGTTACACTTTGGAAGGCAACGATTTTATGTTTAATTGTTAAACATAATATACGATCACAAATTGTCGTTTTATCGAATTGGCTATTATTATTTATGAAATAATAATCGGTGGGAATTAACTATAGAGATAATTAATTTATTAAACAAATAAAGTTTTGAACTTTATTATAAGGGATTGGTAGTTAAATGTTAATTGACAAATTGACAGTTAGTTAAACTTTAAACATTTAATTAAATGCTACTAACTAATTGTTAGTTAGTAATATTGGAGAGTAGTAATTAAATGGTTTAATTACTAAAAGAGTTTAATCAAATTAAAAGAGTTTAATTTGAATTAAATGTGAAATAATTGGTGGGAATTCCAATTTTGAATTGGTAATTCCTAGATCCTAAAAATGTGGATCTGATTTGACTATTTAATCTAGATCAAATCACCACATTTTACCACCACTCTTTCACTCACCCTTCTTCTCCCAAAACCCTAGTGGTTGTCGCCTACCACCACCATTTTGTGTGGTTTTTGGGTTGCCACAAACCACCACCACCGAACCGAGACCGGGCCGCAAGCAGGCCGCACCAAAGGGCAGCGCCGGGCTGCCATCGAGGCAAGTCGAGGGGCCAAGAGGAGTCGTAGGAGGGCTGCCTTGCCCGAGCATGTCGAGTCAAGGCCACCTAGCCGAACCGTGTGTCGAGCCGCAAGCCGAGCCGAGCCGAGCCAAAATCTGTTTTGGTCCAATCCGGTCATTCGTAGGTCAAAATCGGAACTCGGGTGATCGTAGTGAGTCAACTAGCTAGACCGTTGCCGATCCATCGTGTGGATTTGGAACCGCTTCGTAAAAAGTCGATTTCTAAAACCCCCAATGGCTGTGTTGTTTGATTTAATTGTTGTTTAAATCGTTTGTAACTGGATCATGATTTGGGAATTGTTTCGATTACGAATCGAAATGTTATAAAATTTAAATGCTTCCGTTGTGTCAGATCTGATCTCATAGTTTAACTCGGTTTTATGAAAACTGATTTTTTCAATTAATGCAATTAATTGAAATTGATTAAATGAAAACTAATCTAGAATTCCCAACAGTGGCATTAGAGCGGCTTTTACAAACGTTTAAATGCAATTAATAATCGATCTTTGTTTGTTTTTGTTTTGTCAAAAACTTTTGTTTGACAAAAAGATCGAAACTGTGAATGTGATGATTGTGATTGTGATTATGATTATGATTATGAATCGGGCCCTAGGATCCAACCCATGTGATTGTATCTTTGGTTTTGTTTGATTGGTTGGTTTATTTGAAATCTTGTATTTCTACGGTTATTTGGACCCGATGTAATAAAATAGGTTTCAATTTTTTTTGTAATGTAATTTGTATTTTACAAATGTAATCAAGCAATGGATACAAGACGGAAGAAAGAGACAATCGGGGAGATCGAAGATGGAGATCTTGGATCAAGTGGGAGATAACATTCAATTAATTAAAGTAATTAAATGACTCATTGGTCAAGATGTTTATTTTCTAAATATGTAAACTTAGTGTCACACCCCCAAATTCCCACTCGTGGTGTCAGTCCACGTGGGTGTGACGTGGCCAGGATCACAGCTCATGGTCATATAGAACGACTCTATATGAGTTACACAATCACACAGATTTGCAAGATGAACATATTTTCAAATAATGCAGCGGAATGTTTATAACTAAAGCAACGGAAATAATTAGATATCATAAGTAAAGAAAGTTACAGAGGAATGTAAATTGTTCAAGACACTACATGGTTAAAATGTTTTGAAAACATTAAATGCACACAAAAGCCTAGGACTTGAGTCTATATGCCAGTCAGACTCCTTAACACATCCTTGTGCGCATCCTAGCGTGTGCTTCATCAGTTACCTGAGAATACATGCGAAAAGTGTCAACTAAAAAGTTGGTGAGTTCACAGGTTTAGACAGACAGAAATAATAAACAGACATATACTGGGTATGTTAAGTTTAGTTGTTGGATACTACGATCCGTGGAGTGTGTCAGTTCATCTTACCGAAACTAGACTGTTTCCGTTTGCCTCCGCAGGTCATCGCTGAACCCGCATTCCCATCGAAATTACACTCGTTATGACCTCCAGTCAACATTGGTGCCGAGTGGGGTTAGTCAAACCCAGTAGTACTACGTAATTACGACTCGTTTGATACACAACTAACGGTAAGGATAAGTGAGGACTTTAAGCGATAAAATTTACACTCGAAAATGGTTTTCACAACATACCAGTCATACATCTAAAAACAGTTGCATAGTATTCTCACCCCAATAGTTTAGCAAATCAGTTAAAGAGTAAAAGTGGGGCCGTAAACTCACCTGAGTTTGTGAAATGCGTTTGCTCAAAAGAGATCGTGTAGCTCGCCGGCTAGTAGTCACCTATATCACATAGGTACTATGAGTTTGTGTTCACATATGTGGGTCTCACAGGACCGTGTTCGTGTTTAACAACACCAAGTTGTTAAGTGGGTCATGATGACCGTGTTTGACCGTGTTTGACCTAACGACCCGTTGGTGACGGTTTTGGATCAAGTGCTCGTGTAACGTGCGGTTTGGTGTCGTGTGAAGTGTGCGGATACCAATAATCACTTCCGTGAGGAAACTTACTATTTATAGTAAGTTTCTATTTCAGGAAGGTTTCCATATTTAGCAAGTCATGCATAAAATCACATTCCGATTATTCTAACATGCGTGTTTATCCTAAATGAGCATGTTATCACATAGCACATAGTTTCACATAGCCGGTTTAGCACACTTTGTGCGTAAAAGTTTCCATAATTAGAAAGTTTGCACAAGTAAGCATAATTCATCAAGTTTAACAATCAATATCATCATACATCATCATAGTGACCTTAAATAAGCATCCTAGACACTTAACATTATCAAACTCATCCACAATTAGCAAACTCATGATAAAAAGTTACTATATTTAGTAACATTCATAAAATCATGCTTTAAACCTTTCTATGCATCAAATAACTATCATGATAACTCTTAAACATCATTTTAAACATATCTTATAGATCTAAACATACCAATGTGGTCATTTTATCAATAATGCACATTTTGTAACTTTAAAGTTACTATTTATAGTAATAATCACATATAAATCATATTTTTAATAATTCCAATCATCCCAATGCATCAATACTCATCATATTAACTTCTAAACATCATTTTCAAGCATAACATATAAATCTAAGCATGCAAATATGGTCATTTCACCAAGAATGCATAACTAGTAACATTAAAGTTACTAAAATTAGCAATATTCACCAAATGACCAAATATTGACATAGATAACCATTCTAACTTTATAGAACATCTCAAATATCATATCTAACAACATTTCAATATCAAAAATCACATAGGTCATCATGGATCATACATGCATGCACTCACAAGTACCCATTTGGTGATAAAATCAACAAATAACCATCTAATCTTAACAATATCATCATAGATCATAGCTAGATCATTAAATCAGTAACAATATCACAAAATAACTGGTCCATAACATAGAAATTTCGTGACCCAAGTGGTGATGGTGATGCATGTAGCCTAAAGGGCTTGCATGTGTGATTTCAAAGGATTTTAGGCAAGATTGACCATAGAAACTACCTTTAGAAGCCTTGAATCACTGAAATAGAACTCGAGCAGCTCTGTTGAAACTCTAAACGTGACTGAGTCGGTGCTAACCACTGCCAAGGGTGAGGTGTGGTGTTCCTTCGAGCTCCAAGCCTTCAATGCCTTCAATGGTGCTTCCTTTGTGACGAAAATGGCTTCTAAGGTGCTAGGGAATGGGTAACAGACGTTAATGGCAGAGTATGATCGCTGGTGGTTCGGAAAATGGGTGAGAGGTTCGACAGAATGATTAACATTGGTTATATAAAGATTTTATGCGTGTTAGGGTCGTCGCGTACCGCGCCGTATGTCCAAAAAGAAGCTCCGCGTACCGCGGCGATTAAAATAATAATTCTGTTCCCGAAACACGCCGCGTACCGCGATGTGGAAGATGATTGGTCGTCGCGTACCACGACGTTTTTCGGAGAATTCAAATCTTCCCGCCCAGGCTTCGCGTACCGCGAAGGCCCAGTTAGGTGCCCATCGCGTACCGCGATGGGTCTCGGTTGAGCCCAATAAGCCCAATTTCATGGTTTTGAGCCGAATTTCTCGTATTTCTCGAATACGATCATCGTTTCTCGACACCTAGGCGTTGTTCTACTAACTTAGGTTCTCAGGAACCTAATTGTGCAGTGAAAGTGTAATGTGGTTCGATCCGTTCACCAACGTTCGTCATTCAAGACACGTGCGAGTTTCGTGCGATAATTCCTCGAATTATCGGTGTGTTTGGTCCGTTGTGCCACGTGTCACACTAAATACAATTATTCTAGTGCCACGTATGAAATAATAATATACATTATTATTAAAATAAAATAAATGCTGACCTGGAATTTGCGAGGTGTCATATCATCCCCCGGTTAATAGGAATTTCGTCCCGAAATTCAGTTCGTGTTGCCGGTGTTAGTCTGGTCGGAGAATAAGTGAGGGTATTTCTTTTTCATCTGATCCTCTCTTTCTCAGGTGTATTCCAGTCCTCGCCGTGAGTTCCATCGGAATTTTACGATCGGTATCTTACTAAGCTTCAACTTCTTGATTTCCCGGTCCATGATTTCCACCGGTTCCTCAACAAAGTGAAGTTGTTCATCAATCTGGATTTCCTCCAAAGGAATTGCAAGCGTTTCATCTGATAAACATTCCTTGAGGTTCGATACGTGGAATACATTGTGTACGCTACTCAATTCCTGTGGTAGCTGTAGCTCGTAGGCCACGGGGCCTATCCGTTTGGTGATCTCGAACGGTCCGATATAACGAGGATTTAACTTTCCCCGTTTCCCGAATCGGATCACTCCCTTCCAAGGCGAGACTTTAAGAAGTACTCGGTCTCCCACTTGGAATTCCAAAGGTTTGCGCCTCTTGTCGGCATAGCTCTGTTGTCGGTCTCGAGCTGCTGCCATTCTGTTACGTATTTGCACAATCTTTTATGTTGTCTCGTGCACAAGCTCGGGCCCAGTCAGTTGGCTTTCACCAACTTCTGCCCAACAGAGTGGTGATCTGCACTTACATCCGTAAAGTGCTTCAAACGGTGCAGCTCCAATGCTGGTGTGATAGCTGTTATTATATGAGAACTCTACCAAAGGTAGGTGAGTCTCCCAGCTACTACCGAAGTCAATCACACATGCTCGAAGCATGTCTTCCAAGGTCTGGATGGTTCGTTCACTCTGACCATCCGTTTGTGGGTGATAAGCAGTGCTCATATCCGATCTTGTCCCAAGTGCCTTGTGTAAGGACTTCCAAAAATGTGTCGTGAAACGGCTGTCTCGGTCAGATATAATGGAGATTGGGACTCCGTGTCTGGATACGATTTCCTTCAAGTAGACTCGGGTTAACTTCTCCAGTTTGTCAGTTTCCTTAATTGGTAAGAAGTGTGCCGATTTCGTGAGTCGGTCTACGATAACCCAGATGGTATCGCAACCACTTGCTGTCTTTGGCAGCTTGGTGATAAAATCCATGGAAATATGTTCCCATTTCCATACTGGGATTTCCGGTTGTTGGAGTAACCCTGACGGTTTCTGATATTCGACCTTAACCTTGGAGCAAGTCAGGCACTTACTCACATAGGTCGCGATTTCTGATTTCATGTTAGGCCACCAGTAAGTTGCCTTTAAGTCGTGGTACATCTTGTCGGAACCTGGATGTACTGAGTATCGACTCTTGTGAGCTTCGTCCATCACTACTTCCCTCAATCCCCCGTAGCGTGGAATCCAAATCCGATCCATCAGATAGTAAGCTCCGTCATCCTTTTGTTTCATCTGTTTGTCCATACCCCGCATAGTTTCGAGGGTAAGGTTTTCCTTTTTCAGACCTTCTTGTTGTGCAATACGGATTTGATTGGGTAGTTCAGAGTGAATGGTAAGCTGTAGTGCACGTACGCGTTTAGTTGTTTCTTTTCTGCTCAACGCGTCAGCTACTACATTTGCTTTCCCGGGATGATACTTGATTGCACAGTCATAATCACCTATCAGCTCGACCCATCTGCGTTGTCTCATGTTGAACTCCTTTTGGTCGAAAATGTGTTGTAGGCTCTTATGATCAGTGAATATAGTGCACTTAGTGTCGTATAGATAGTGTCGCCAGATCTTCAATGCGAACACTACGGCTCCCAATTTCAAGTCATGAGTCGTGTAGTTCTTTTCGTGCACTTTCAATTGTCGTGACGCATAAGCTATAACCTTCTCGCGTTGCATCAGCACGCAACCGAGTCCTTGCTTCGATGCGTCACAATAAACTACAAAGTCTTCGCACCCGTCCGGTAGCGATAGGATAGGTGCACTGCACAATTTCTGCTTCAGCAAGTCGAAGGCAGCTTCTTTTTTTTCTCCCCATTCAAACTTCTTGTCTTTATGCGTAAGGGAAGTCAGTGATTGTGCGATCTTTGAAAATCCTTCGATAAATCGTCGGTAGTACCCGGCCAATCCCAGAAACTGTCGCACCTCAGTTGGGGTCTTTGGTGCTGTCCAGTTCTTAATTGCCTCAATTTTGGCTGGGTACGTGTATTCCTTTCTCGTTTACTACATGTCCAAGGAACTGAACTTCGCGAATCCAAAAATCACATTTGGAAAATTTCGCATATAGTTGTTCCTTCTTTAGCAATTCCAAGACACGCCTTAAGTGATCAGCATGTTCTTCTTGAGTCTTGGAGTAAATCAGGATATCGTCTATGAACACGATTACAAATTTGTCCAGATACGGCTTACACACCCGATTCATGAGATCCATGAATACTGCCGGTGCGTTGGTCAGCCCAAAAGGCATGACTAGAAATTCGTAGTGTCCGTACCACGTCCTGAAGGTTGTCTTTAGTATGTCTCCTTCCTGTATTCTAAGTTGGTGGTAACCGGATCTTAAATCGATCTTCGAATAGTAGCTTGACCCTTGTAATTGGTCAAACAGGTCGTCTATTCGCGGTAGAGGGTATCGATTCTTGATCGTTACCTTGTTTAGTTCTCGGTAATCTATGCACATACGGAATGAGCCGTCTTTCTTCTTCACAAATAAGACTGGTGCTCCCCAAGGTGAGAAGCTATGTCGGATAAATCCCTTATCTAACAACTCTTGCAATTGATTAGATAGTTCCTGCATTTCAGTAGGAGCCAATCGATACGGTGCTTTGGCTATCGGTGCTGCTCCTGGTGTCAGATCTATCTGAAACTCCACTTGCCGTGCTGGTGGTAGTCCTGGTAGATCGTCAGGAAAGACTTCCGGATAGTCACGAACAACTGCGATGTCCTCGATCTTCCGTTCCTTCTTGGGTTGTTCGGTGATAAGAGCTAGGATAGCCGTGTATCCTTTCTTCAGATATTTGTTTGCCTTCATGCAGGACATAATGTTTAACGGTACTCCGCGTCGTTCCCCCTGGATTGAGATCTGCTCTCCACTTGGCAACGCAATTCGCACAATCTTCTCGTTGCACACGATCTCAGCGTGGTTTGCAGATAGCCAATCCATTCCAATCACCACGTCGAAACTCCCGAGAGTTACCGGCATCAGGTCAATCACCAGTTGGTGGTTTGCTAACGTCAGAACACACCCTTTGATGATATGCTTCGTTTCAATCAGCTTGCCATCTGCTAACTCTACGGTGTACTTATAGTCTAGTGGTGTTGGTGTCATATTAAGCAGTTTACTAAAATTACTAGAGATAAAACTCCTATCGGCACCGGTGTCAAATAATATACTAGCATAGACATTATTTAAAAGAAACGTACCGGTGACAACGTTTGGATCATCTTTAGCTTCTCCTGACCCGATCACAAATGCCCTGCCTAGTGCCGGATTCCCACCGGCATTCTTGTTCTGTGGGCAGTCTCTGCGCATATGCCCCGGCTTCCCGCATGTGAAGCACCCCTTTAAGGTATCAGCTTTGTTGAGATTGGGGTTGGGGTTGGGGTTTGATCGGCATTCCTTGGCCAGGTGCCCATTTCTACCACAGTTTGTACATTTGCCCTTCTTGCATGGGCCGAAATGATGGTAGTTACAGCTGTTGCATTTTGGGCTGTTGCCCTGATATCCTCCCTTGCCTTGGGTGTTTGGCTGGGTGGCAGTGAAAACTTTTGCAGGTGCTGGCCGGTGCTGAGTTGGCTGCTGGGGTGAAAAGGTTCGGTTGTTGTTGGGCTCCCACTTCTTCTTGGGTTCTTGGGGTTTCAGATGTTCACCCCTCTTTGGCAGCTTTCCCTGGGTTACTGCCTGATCAGTTAGTTTGTGGGCAAGTCGGATCAATGGTTGAATTGTGGTGTGATCGGAAGCAGTTACCATGCTCTGTATCTGCTCCGGCAATCCACTGATGAATTGCTCGATCTTTTTATACTCCGGCGTCACCATTACCGGGCAGAGCTTGCACAGTTCATGAAACCGAGTACAGTACTTCTCGATTTCCGATCCCACCATCTTGTGCACCCAAAATTCTTCTTCCAGCTTCTGGATTTCGTCACGAGGACAGTACTCCTCATGAAGCATCCTTGTGAAGTTCTCCCAAGGAATAGAGTTGGCGGTCTCCAATCCGAGAGTCTGTACATGGGTGTTCCACCATGTGAGGGCTGGTCCCTCCAGTGTTCCTGTCGCATATTTCACTCGGTTTTCCTCCGAGCATTCAGACATAGAGAAGACTGACTCCAGCTTCTCGATCCAGCGAAGCAGTCCCACTGCCCCTTCGGTACCCTGGAACTTGTGAGGGTGGCAGCTCAGGAAGGCTTTGAACGAACATCCTTTTGCTGCACTCCCATGGGAACCTATGCATCGGAGTTCAATGTAACGTGTTAGCGCTTGAAGTTGTCTACACTAATCTATTCGGGTTGGGCAGGTGTTAGTACCGTTATTGGTGCCGCTAGTCTCGCTAGCAAGTCGGTTGGCTTCGTACTCAGCGAGTACTTTGTTGACCCTCCGTTCAACCATCATATTGATCCTTGCCTTCTCGGCCTTACGCTTGAGATTTCGTGCATTGGATCCCCTTCCCGACATGATTCTATATGGAAGGGTTAGATTGTTAGTCGACATATGTCAGAGTGTTAGTCAGAGGTTAGATAAGATGTCATGTCAGAGGTCAAGTTAGATATCATATCAGAGATTGTGTTAGCAACAGTCATAATAATACAACAGATAATAATGAAGCATAATTCTCATTAATACCAAATTTTTGAAGTACAATAATTTTAAAGGAAAGTACAATATGAGTTCTTCGAGCACATCCCGCTCATCTAGGCCAAAATAAGAATAAATACAAAATAAAATAGTCCACTAATCCGAGTCCATGGAGACATGTGAAACATCACTAGCAGCGTCTCCATCATCATCATCCTCCTCAGGATCCTCTTTGGGATCCTCATCAAAATCTCCTTCTTCGAGGTCCTGACCTCGAACTGTGGTCCGTCGTCCTCGACTGGCGGCTCCTCGATGAACTGCACCGCCCATGCATTGAGCATAGCGTCGCTAGCTTGAGCCATCGCCTGAGTCTCAGCTATGTCTGTTCGGTTCTCAGTGATGCGTCCGTCATGCTCTTGCATGATGTCCACCATCTGTCCACGCTGTGTCATTAGCTGGGACACCTGAAGACGTAGAGTCTCCATCTGCTCCTCCAGTCGATCGTTTTGCCTTTCTAGGCGATCGTTTTGCCTTTCCAGGCGATCGTTCTTCTCGCGAAGAACGCGAACCTCGTCAGATACTTCAGCATTCCTCCTAATCTCCCATCGCGTAACGGCAACGTGGGCTGCAAAAGCTCTCTCCATCGGCACCCCGAGTGTCGGTAGTCGTGGACCTTCAGTGGTATCGCCCTTATGTCGCAATGGAGGTACTCGCTCCCCCAATACCCAATCCTGTATGATGTTAGGTAACCATCCCCAGTACCGATCCCGAGTCAACATCTGTGCTCGCCTCGCTATCTCGGCGTCCACTTGAGCTACGATGTCGTCGATCCTACGTCGACTATCCTCAGTCAGGTCGTCACTCGCTGGGCGTTTGCTCGGGTTCCTGTTAGTGTCTCGGTTGTTATCTGCCATCCTGTAAGTTTCGGGTTAGTAAATAACAGTTCAATAAAAGTATTAACAACATCAGTGTGCAAGTTCTAGTGTAGTGTCTAGCGTAAAGCAGTGGCTATAGTCTAAGTTCACTAGATGCAAACCTAGTTCCCTATAACCAAGGCTCTGATACCAGTCTGTCACACCCCCAAATTCCCACTCGTGGTGTCAGTCCACGTGGGTGTGACGTGGCCAGGATCACAGCTCATGGTCATATAGAACGACTCTATATGAGTTACACAATCACACAGATTTGCAAGATAAACATGTTTTCAAATAAAGCAGCGGAATGTTTATAACTAAAGCAACGGAAATAATTAGATATCATAAGTAAATAAAGTTACAGAGGAATGTAAATTGTTCAAGACACTACATGGTTAAAATGTTTTGAAAACATTAAATGCACACACAAGCCTAGGACTTGAGTCTATATGCCAGTCAGACTCCTTAACACATCCTTGTGCGCATCCTAGCGTGTGCTCCATCAGTTACCTGAGAATACATGCGAAAAGTGTCAACTAAAAAGTTGGTGAGTTCACAGCTTTAGACAGACATAAATAATAAACAGACATATACTGGGTATGTTAAGTTTAGTTGTTGGATACTACGATCCGTGGAGTGTGTCAGTTCATCTTACCGAAACTAGACTGTTTCCGTTTGCCTCCGCAGGTCATCGCTGAACCCGCATTCCAATCGAAATTACACTCGTTATGACCTCCAGTCAACATTGGTGCCGAGTGGGGTTAGTCAAACCCAGTAGTACTAGGTAATTACGACTCGTTTGATACACAACTAACGGTAAGGATAAGTGAGGACTTTAAGCGATAAAATTTACACTCGAAAATGGTTTTCACAACATACCAGTCATACATCTAAAAACAGTTGCATAGTATTCTCACCCCAATAGTTTAGCAAATCAGTTAAAGAGTAAAAGTGGGGCCGTAAACTCACCTGAGTTTGTGAAATGCGTTTGCTCAAAAGAGATCGTGTAGCTCGCCGGCTAGTAGTCACCTATATCACATAGGTACTATGAGTTTGTGTTCACATATGTGGGTCTCACAGGACCGTGTTCGTGTTTAACAACACCAAGTTGTTAAGTGGGTCATGATGACCGTGTTTGACCGTGTTTGACCTAACGACCCGTTGGTGACGGTTTTGGATCAAGTGCTCGTGTAACGTGCGGTTTGGTGTCGTGTGAAGTGTGCGGATACCAATAATCACTTCCGTGAGGAAACTTACTATTTATAGTAAGTTTCTATTTCAGGAAGGTTTCCATATTTAGCAAGTCATGCATAAAATCACATTCCGATTATTCTAACATGCGTGTTTATCCTAAATGAGCATGTTATCACATAGCACATAGTTTCACATAGCCGGTTTAGCACACTTTGTGCGTAAAAGTTTCCATAATTAGAAAGTTTGCACAAGTAAGCATAATTCATCAAGTTTAACAATCAATATCATCATACATCATCATAGTGACCTTAAATAAGCATCCTAGACACTTAACATTATCAAACTCATCCACTATTAGCAAACTCATGATAAAAAGTTACTATATTTAGTAACATTCATAAAATCATGCTTTAAACCTTTCTATGCATCAAATAACTATCATGATAACTCTTAAACATCATTTTAAACATATCTTATAGATCTAAACATACCAATGTGGTCATTTTATCAATAATGCACATTTTGTAACTTTAAAGTTACTATTTATAGTAATAATCACATATAAATCATATTTTTAATAATTAATGCATCAATACTCATCATATTAACTTCTAAACATCATTTTCAAGCATAACATATAAATCTAAGCATGCAAATATGGTCATTTCACCAAGAATGCATAACGAGTAACATTAAAGTTACTAAAATTAGCAATATTCACCAAATGACCAAATATTGACATAGATAACCATTCTAACTTTATAGAACATCTCAAATATCATATCTAACAACATTTCAATATCAAAAATCACATAGGTCATCATGGATCATACATGCATGCACTCACAAGTACCCATTTGGTGATAAAATCAACAAATAACCATCTAATCTTAACAATATCATCATAGATCATAGCTAGATCATTAAATCAGTAACAATATCACAAAATAACAGGTCCATAACATAGAAATTTCGTGACCCAAGTGGTGATGGTGATGCATGTAGCCTAAAGGGCTTGCATGTGTGATTTCAAAGGATTTTAGGCAAGATTGACCATAGAAACTACCTTTAGAAGCCTTGAATCACTGAAATAGAACTCGAGCAGATCTGTTGAAACTCTAAACGTGACTGAGTCGGTGCTAACCGCTGCCAAGGGTGAGGTGTGGTGTTCCTTCGAGCTCCAAGCCTTCAATGCCTTCAATGGTGCTTCCTTTGTGACGAAAATGGCTTCTAAGGTGCTAGGGAATGGGTAACAGACGTTAATGGCGGAGTATGATCGCTGGTGGTTCGGAAAATGGGTGAGAGGTTCGACAGAATGATTAACATTGGTTATATAAAGATTTTATGCGTGTTAGGGTCGTCGCGTACCGCGATGTATGTCCAAAAAGAAGCTCCGCGTACCGCGGCGATTAAAATAATAATTCTGTTCCCGAAACACGCCGCGTACCGCGATGGTGGAAGATGATCGGTCGTCGCGTACCGCGACGCTTTTCGGAGAATTCAAATCTTCCCGCCCAGGCTTCGCGTACCGCGAAGGCCCAGTTAGGTGCCCATCGCGTACCGCGATGGGTCTCGGTTGAGCCCAATAAGCCCAATTTCATGGTTTTGAGCCGAATTTCTCGTATTTCTCGAATACGATCATCGTTTCTCGACACCTAGGCGTTGTTCTACTAACTTAGGTTCTCAGGAACCTAATTGTGCAGTGAAAGTGTACTGTGGTTCGATCCGTTCACCAACGTTCGTCATTCAAGACACGTGCGAGTTTCGTACGATAATTCCTCGAATTATCGGTGTGTTTGGTCTGTTGTGCCACGTGTCACACTAAATACAATTATTCTAGTGCCACGTATGAAATAATAATACACATTATTATTAAAATAAAATAAAATAAATGCTGACCTGGAATTTGCAAGGTGTCATACTTAGAGTTAGTGCTTACCCTGCTATAGGTTTATATATGTTAGAAAAAGGATAAACATTTTGATTTAAATGGCACCTTAGTTTTGAGACACTTTGTCAATTTGACCTAACATATAGTGTTAGTGCTTACCCTGCACTAGGTCTATGGTTTTATTGAAAAAGGAATTATCGCGATTCCTAATACACTTAGGCCGGTCATTCCGTCAAAAATCGTAAGGCGTATACTTGAAGAGTCAAGTTGGCATAGTTGTGGTAAATGTACAAAGTTAGAAATGAGTGTTCTAACAAACCCCAAAACTTGAGGATTATGATTGTCATAATTGGTTATCGTAACCCTCATGTATTATTGTGAGCAGTAAATATAGAGCTTAGCCAATTCACTGTTCATTAAATAAACAGGATCTCACAATTTTAAATTAATTTTGTTAATGAGTCATAATTAATTTGGGATTATATAAAGCATGAAATACTAAAAACTTTTCTTTTGGATTTTATAGATGTCTTTCATTGATGCTACTAATCCTTATAGGATAAATCTATTTCAAAAGTAGTTCAATGGGAGTAATTTTTTTACTTGGATGCATCACCTTAGAAAAGTCCTAAGAATAAAAGAAAAGTTGTATGCTTTGGATAACCCCCATTACTCCTGAGCCACCTATAGGCCGCACCAAATCTGAGAGGGTGAAACATATTGGACACGAGTGTGAGATAAAATATCTCATATTAACTTCAGTGTCTCCTGATTTTGTGGACCAGCATATGTATCTCTCAAGTCATGAGATGATTGAGGAGATCAAAAGAGTTTCCTGCCAAACAGGTTTTGGTGTTTTGAAATTCTTAAAGAGGTCCAAAAGAGATTGAGACCGGGTGGAGACGTAGGAGCTCACATTGAGAGGTTGCAAGGCTATTTTGATAGGCTTGGCAAACTAGGCTATCCCATGAACCTTGAGATTGCTATTGATTTCATCCTTATTTCCCTACCAGAGAAATATGAATCTTTTGTAAAGAGTTACAAAAGAAATATCTTTGGAGGGAAAATTGATGAACTCAAGGGGATGCTCTTGGTTTAGGAAATCAAGATGAGGATAGTGGTGAGCAGTGGGAGGAAGAGATCATTGACCAAGGTCTATGAGGTCCAGTACATTTTTGCTTGACGTCTGAAGAGTTCAGATATACCGGGATCTTCTGGTATGCCTTGTTCATTCAACATATTTCTTGAATTGGCAAATCTTTGATAATAATGTGAGTGTCACAATTATTTCAATTATTTGCAAGTATTCGAGGTAGTTGATAAGCTGGGAGCTTGAGTCTTGAATTCCATGGGATGGAAGACAAGACAAATAAAAGAAATGTTCTTTTATTCATTTTTCATTGATTGTTTAAATGGTTTAAAACAATTATGAATACTTTTAACATTCTTAGTTTGACTAAGAATAATGCTTCCGGTATTATTTGTGCATTGATTAATAAGTTATATTTATGCTTGATAAATTGTTTAGATATCATAATTAATATTGATTATTGATAATGCAAAGTGAATTCTATATGATGGAATTAATAAAAAGGCAATACTCATGATTCATATTAATAGAATAATTTAAAGTGTTTAAATAATTATAATTAGACAAGATTAACCTTTAAAGCATAGTGTAATACATGAATCTCTAAACAATTGAAAATGAAATTCATTGTTACAAGAGTTTGATGATTACACAATAAAGATTGTGATCTTTAAAATGCAACTTTGTTGCATAAATTGTCTAAAGATTAAATATGAATATTTCATAAGGTTGTGAACCTAATGAAATCTTTGAAAGAGTTCAAAGAAGATTTACATAAAATGAAGATCTAAAAGCAACAATAGTTATATATGAGATATAACCAAAGGTTACCAAATTAATGCATATAATGTGAAATTGTTTCACAACCAAGTACACAATGATGTAGGTAATTTGATAAATACCAATACATAATGTGTCCTTTTCTTGAATATGATCCAATGAAAGAATATCCCAATGAACTTATCATATGAATTACGACACTAGCTTTAATTACAGGTATATATAAAGAGTTGTAAAATAAACCTGTATAAATTCCTATTTAGGGCTTTGAGGATTTAATAAAGAGTTGTTAACAATTTATTTAAAATTGGATCCTCATAAATGATAAAGATAGTTATCATAAATCCCTAAAATGGAATAGATAGAATTTTCATCAATTGCTTCCTATGGCATGGAACTGTATTGTTGAAAATTAGATAGTGCAGATTGAAAGAGTTCAATTGTGCAATGATATAATATATATGTTTCAATCAACACAAAATGTTTGAATGGATCTTAAATGAGTTTAAGAACCAAATGTTACAATGACATCTGCAAAAGCTCACGGGATCACTGTGAACCCAAAACTTGCAGAAGTGTAACTGTTGATTTATAAACATAATATATGGTTTGGAACCATAAACACTAAAGATGCAATAAAACAAGCTAAAATACTTGTTTAAACAACATTTAGATGTTGTGTAGTTGAAATTAGAGAATTTCAATGACAAGATCAACATGGATGTATTAGGATGCTACAAATTCTGTAAGCAAGAGTTGTTTGACAGATAAACAGTTAAATATCAAAACTGAATTACCATAAGAACACCTTAATTGAGTATTCTTATAAGTAATTAGAAAGTTTTGAAATCCTAATATGGCAAACTTGTTGCGATAAATCCATGGTTGATAAAAGCATCTCAAGTGGGAATCTTGTCATGATAAGAAACCAAGGTGTTAGTTTTACCTAAAAGACAAAGATGTTATACATATATATATATATATATATATGTCAAGGCTAGTGGGAGAGTAGTAAATTCTAAAGAAAAACATTATGTAAGTATGTAGATGACATACTAATTATACAAAGGAGTTTCTATAATAAAGACATAAACTTTAACATATGATGTAAAACGAAATAAGTAACAATTTTATTTGATAAAATTGAATATATATTAATGGTTAATAAATAAATTATCCAATGACAATTTCAATAGAGATTGAAATGAAATCTTAGATAAATATTGCATAAGATGAAAAGTCACATGCAAATTATCTATGTCAAAGCATGAAGAGTTCACTAAAGGTTAGAGAACACAAATAAACGCATCAGAATGCTTAGAATAAAAGAGTTCATTACTAATCTCAATAAGATTCCAAATGATTAGGAATAGAATGAGAAAACATATGACAACAATGCAGCATAGCTAAGACTATGAAATTGTAGTCTATATATAGTAGAAGCATTATGAGAAAGAACTGAAAGAAAGACATAATAATAAATAAAATTCATAAATCAGAATCTAGCAATTCAGTTCATTAAATCTATTTGAAAGAGCTGAATGTGAGGATAAAGCTAATAAATAGATATTAGATATGCTAGATGGGGAATCTGATTTAACTTTAGTATTGGGTGCTCTATAATCGAAACATGAAACATTGAATATTCATTTTGATTTAATGGTTAAACGAAAAATGAATTATGTTTCTAAATTCGAAATTTCGTACCTTTTAGTATACTTGAATATAGAGTATTCTAAATGTCCGTAGTCGATCAGATTCATGGGAATCAATCTGAACTAAGACTACTTGAATGCTTGGTTAGTTTATATTGATAAAAGCTCAAGTGTTGAGAACCAAGATTCATAGGCATTCATTAGAGAATGATGTCGGACGTAACTCGCTTCAAAACATTCTTCATGGATCGTTGTCATAAGATGTTTTGATATTAAAGTATATTCGATATACACGAATATCCTTAGACCTAAGGAGTATATTGAACTAACATTAATTAAAGGTCACTCTTTGATCTTACCTAACGCTGTCTTGAAAAATAGGCAGTAATAAGGGTAACGATTGGGAATGGTTCTAAGATTAAGTGGGAGTTATATGCCGCCAAAGGGATTCTATACTCTTATACAGATAAGAGAAGATATTCAGGCCCTCGTTGATTTAAACTGATGTAAACGTGTGGCCACGCTAAAACTAAGAGTAGTTTGTTAGATCATTTTAAATTGAGAACGAGAATGAGAATAATTGAACAATAAATGATTTTGAAGAGAGATCCATGTCTCATGTTCAAGGAATATCTAAATAGAAAGGATATACAGATAAAGGTTATCTGAAACTATAATTATTAGTTAAAGTAAAGATTTACTTAACCTAAGGAGTTTTTGTCGACTTAAGAAGTCATACCTTACTAGGGGCAGCGTGATGCAGCTAGGCGTCCAACACTGTCTACGTTGAATCACTTAGTCGATGAATCGTCTAAGTGGGAGTCTGTTGGATATTGAATGTCCGATTAATGATAAGTTCAACGTTGCTATGAAAGGTATGATCCAAAGAGTTACACTTTGGAAGGCAACGACTTTATGTTTAATTGTTAAACATAATATCTGATCACGAATTGTCGGTTTTATCGAATTGAATTTTATTATTTATGAAATAATAATCGAGTGGGAATTAATTATAGACATAATTAATTCATTAAACAAATAAAGTTTTGAACTTTATTATAAGAGATTGTTAGTTAAATGTTAATTGACAAATTGACAGTTAGTTAAACTTTAAACATTTAATTAAATGCTACTAACTAATTGTTAGTTAGTAACATTGGAGAGTAGTAATTAAATGGCTTAATTACTAAAAGAGTTTAATCAAATTAAAAGATTTTAATTTGAATTAAATATGAAATAAGTGGTGGGAATTCCAATTTTGAATTGGTAATTCCTAGATCCTAAAAATGTGGATCTAATTTGACTATTTAATCTAGATCAAATCACCACATTTTACCACCACTCTTTCACTCACTCTTCTTCTCCCAAAACCCTAGTGGCCGTCGCCTACCACCACCATTTTGTGTGGTTTTTGGGCTGCCATAAACCACCACCACCAAGCCGAGACCGGGCCGCAAGCAGGCCGCACCAAAGGGCAGCGCCGGGCTACCATCGAGGCAAGTCGAGGGGCCAAGAGGAGCCGTAGGAGGGCTGCCTTGCCCGAGCTAGGTCGAGTCAAGGCCACCTAGCCAAACCGTGTGTCAAGCCGCGAGCCGAGCCAAGCCAAAATCTATTTTGGTCCAATCCGGTGATTCGTAGGACGAAATCCGGACTCGGGTGATCGTAGTGAGTCAACTAGCGAGACCGTTGCCGATCCATCGTGTGGATTTGGAACCGCTTCGTAAAAGGTCGATTTCTAAAACCCCTATGGCTGTGTTGTTTGATTTAATTGTTGTTTAAGTCGTTTGTAACTGGATCCTGATTTAGGAATTGTTTCGATTAAGAATCGAAATGTTATAAAATTTAAATGCTTCCGCTGTGTCAGATCTGATCTAATATTTTAATCCGGTTTTATGAAAACTGATTTTTTCAATTAATACAATTAATTGAAATTGATTAAATGAAAAGCAACTTAGAATTCCCAACATATAGACCTTACATAAGTAAATTTTAATTATGACTATCTACGGGATAATGGTTCATAGAGGGTAATTAGTATCGATTAGTTAGAGAAACTTAGAAACACATTAGCAAGTATGTAGGACACATAGTCGCACATCGAGACCAAAACCTTATATACGTTACCTTTCGAACACTTATCGTATTCAAATCATAATAAATCAACCCAGGTACTGAAGATACATAGACTACAACTAACGAGAGCGCATATCTTTTGTGATTCATTACATAGCAACACAGGTGAGTTCATTGCCCCTTTTCTAAGCATTTTTGTTTTACAAACACGGGGCTGAGAAGCATGCGTAAATTATTTTCCTTGTATTATATTTACTTAAATGCTTTTACTTCGTATATGTTTTACATGAATAATTATTAGCCTAGATTTTTTATAGGTAAACTATTTGCAGGTTTTCAAAATGGATTGTTTATTCATAAAGAATAGATAACTATTTTAAATCAAAGAACTATTTCCAACGGTCGATTTTCAAAGAACTAACGATCTAATTCAAAGAACTGTTTTCAGTGGGGTGTTCAGTAGTGTGTTTTCAAAGAACTAAAGATCTATTTCAAAGAACTGTATACAACGATCTATTTTCAAAGAACTAAAGAACTAGTACAGAGAACTGTTTTCAACAATCTACGATCAAAGAACTGTTTTCAAGGGAATGTCTGGGAAATATCAAAGATAGCATGTGCCAATCATATGCTTCAAAAGATGTCCTAGCTAGACTGATTGAATATGGGACGCATGTTTGATGATATTTACAGGATCCCCTAACCGTTTTTCAAGGAAGATCTGGGAAATATTCAAAGAAAACATGTGCCAAAGAACTAACGAACTATACAAACAAGGACGAACTATGGACGATCTAGACGAACTATAAAATCCTATACATCAAAAGATGTCCTAGCTAGACTAATTGATTATAGGTCGCATGTATGATGATATTTACAGATTTCCTCCACTTCTAAGAACTTTGATTGCTAGACTAGTCTACTTGAGTTGACCAAGGCACAATCATTAGGTCTTAGATTTTTATTAAATGTTTATTTATTCATTTACTTAAGCATTTAACATAATGTTTCTACAAATTCTATGGTTGATCATGATTGTGTGATGAATTTAAGGAATTCAGAGGATTTCCATATTTTGTGAAACTATAAGAACTAAGAACTAAGAACTGATGTGTTGATGATGAGGAATGAAATGCTTAATTATCATTGACAACAATATGTTATGTGGTTCGGTATGTGGTGGGCTGGCGGTTGGGCAGGCGGTAAGTTTGACCCTACGTATGCCCTATACATAAGCATACTTGGATGGATAATATAGGTGGTTGTTGATGAGGTTAAGGTTGTCATTACGGGTGTTCAGTGTTAACAAATTTCAGGTTGTTCAAATGTTGTGAATTGAATGTATGGGATGAAACGCTTAATTATCACTAGGAACAATATATCATGTGGTGGGCTGGCAGCTGGGCTGGCGGTAAGTTTGACCCTACGTATGCCCTATATATAAGCATACTGGATTAGATGGTATAGGTGGTTATTGGTGATGTTAAGGTTGTCATCTGGTCATGTTTGTACAAAATTCATTTTAAAACAAAACTATATGAACTCACCAACCATGTGTTGAGTTGATCTTTTTGCATGACTTCTCAGGTGACGAACAAGGTAGCTAAGAAGTTCGTGCATTTGACTAGGATACCCAGATAGTGGACCTAGTATTTTGGACGTGCATATTGTGCCACCTCGCAAATTCCATGTCAGTATTTACTCTATTTTAATAATGATGTGTATTATTATTACATACGTGGCACTAGAATTATTAATATTTAGTGTGACACGTGGCACAACAGTCCAAACACACACAACAAATCGATAGTTCGAGGAACTATCATAAAACGCTCGCACGTGTCTTGAATAACGAACGTTGGTGAAATAATCAAACCACAACCCACTTTCACAACACTTAGGCCTTAGGAAACCTAAAACAAGTGAAACCATGTTTACAAGTCTCAAAACGATGATCGTGATCGTCAAATACGCGGAAAACGAGCCAAAACAATGAAAATGGGCCTATTGGGCTTGTCCGAAGGCCTGGGCGCCACTCCCGGACCCAACCACCTACTCCTGGCGATGCGCGCGAGAAAGGGAAACCAAGCCGGACGAGGGTAGCTCGAGCGCTACGCCTGGCGCCCGTGCCTCCCGTCAGGCGATGCGCCTTCCAGCAAAATCGCAGAAAAATCTTCTTGGACAACACAAACATCATTACTGGCCTATTATAATCATCATATTCGGTTTCAGACTCAATTAGCACGAATTATCTTCCCAAAACACTCTGCTAACAACCATTAGAGCCCAAGGAATTCATTTGGGAAGCCATTGTTGAAGGCTAGGAGCTTGAAGAAGAAGACTTGGAGCTTGATATCTCCTTTATCATCACTTGCAACCACCAAGAAGCCTTTAGCAAGGGAATTTGAAGCTGTGAAGCTGCTGTTCAAGCTTTATTCCAGGACTCTTGAAGCATTAGAAGGTAGTTCTACAACTCTAGTAGCTTTAAATTACCTTTAAACACACATGCAAGTACTAGATCATACATGCAAGCTCTTAATCTACACATGCACGAATTCTCAGTGATTTAGATCTGGGTTTAATGATTTTTCAACTGATTTTGACTATCTATGATGATATAAGATGATCTAGGATGAGTTTTATTGATGAATGTGTGATTTGGGTTCATAAACCAATGAGATGTCCATGAATACCCACATGCATGCACGATCTATGGTTCTTGGAATGATTTTAGATATGAACAAATGATATTTGATGATATAAGGGTGCATGTCATGATTTGTTATGCTTAAAATGGTCTTAAATGGCTTAAGTAGCATAGTTACTATTTTTAGAAACTTTTAAACTACGATAGTTGCTAAATGATGTTTTATGATCATGCATGTGTATAGATTTGTTATTTGAGTGATAATATGAGGTTATGATGCTAAGGAATTGATTTGGGATTGATTTTGGTCATTTTAGACCAAGTTACTATTTATAGTAACTTTTGTAACCTGATTTGTGCTATTTGATAATTTTGCCTAAATGATACATAATATAATGTTATTTAGTATAAAAATGGATTAGGAGCTCTTAGGATGATCATTTGATGAATAATGGTCATAGTTACTATTTATAGTAACTTTATTTTTTTAGAAAACTTTATTTTGAAGTATGATACATGCTTTGTACGTGCTAAATGACCTAACATGATAGAATATAATTAATGTATGTTAAGTTAGGTGATTTCCGATGTAAATCATGCTAGATATGGAAACTTTCCTTTTTAGGAAACTTTAATGTGTAAAAATGGCTATGGTTATTCGATCGCTTATGACAACGTGCTACGTGTTAACATGATCACGTAGAACTAACAAGCATGCCAGAACCTTAAAAGCGATATGTGTTATAGAACTTGCTATAAATGGAAACTTACTATAAACAGTAAGTTGTCCATGAACGCAAATTGCGCGTTTTGCACACAACGAGCACAATCACGAATGTTACACGAATCACAACCGACACACGGATCACCAACGGGTCGTTAGGTCAAACACGGTCAACACGGTCAACGCGACCCACATAACAACTTAGAGTTGTTTGGAGACGGACACGGTCCTGTGAGACCAACACGAATGTGAACACAAACTCATGACACCTATGTGATATAGGTAACCGCTAGCAGGCGCACTACTCAGTTCATTCGACGAACGCACTCTACTAAACTCAGGTGAGTTTACAGCCCCACTTTTACTCTTTAACTGTTTGATAAACACTTGGGGTGAAAATACATTGCAAGTGTTTAGATATATGACAGGTATGTAGAAAAACTATTTTTAGTGTAACTATTATCGCAACAAGTCCTCACATATCCTTCCTGTTAGTTGTGTAACAAACGAGTCGTTATTACGTAGTACTACTGGTCTTGACTAGCCCCGCTCGGCAACAACTTTGACTGGAGGTCATAACGAGCGTAATATCGATGTTGACGCTGGGTACAACGATGACCCGGGGAGGCAACGGAAACAGTCGAGTTTCGGTAAGATGAACTGACACACTCACGGATCGTAGATCCAACAAACAACTTAACATACTCAGTATATGTCTGTCTTACTGTTTTACTTACTGTCTAAACCTGTGACATCACCAACTTTATAGTTGACACGTTTTCGCATGTATTCTCAGTTACTTTTCTGTCAAAAAGAAAAATGGCAGACTAGCTGATATTTCTATCAGTTTAACTGATGGATCGCAAGCTAGGATGCACTGAAGGACACACAAGAGAGTCTCGTGCATTTAGACTCCAGTCCTAGGCTTGTGTTTTGGTTCATGTCATTTAAAACAATATTAACCATGTAGCATCTGATATACTTTTCATTTCCGCTGCAAAACAATTTACATTTATTCCGCTGCTTATTACATTAACTTTCCGCTGCTTATTTACGAAAACTTGATTGATTTACAAAACTATATGTTTGTGTAACTCATATAGAGTCGTTATATATGACCGAGAGCTCTGATCCTGGCCACGTCACACCCGCGCGGTCTGACACCGCACGTGGGAATTTGGGGGTGTCACACACATTTTTGAACATTATTATACAGATTATTTTGTATATCTTGTGCAGATACAAGATAGAAGAATTATGATGTTGATAGTAGATTTACATTGTTAAATTATGAACAAAACTCATGTAATTTAACTTTCTAATTCTATTTCATTTAGCATTTTCTCATTATATATCATGTGCAATGTAAACAATCTGATCATCACGATTATCATCCCCGATATCACGCCCCGGGACCATTCCGCCCGACGGGACACTCGATCCGGCCCGCCGGCTCAGGGTGTGACAACCGCCGCCGCCGACCACCGCCGGTTTTCACCTATGTTCACCATTTCTCGCATACTATCAACCTATAATAATTACAATGCCTATATCAACGTGGATTTCAAGCACGACTAAATGTGCTATCGATGATTGATGACTTAATTCTCAAATGCAATTGTAACAGTCTCCTCCTGTTAGAAAAATTTCGTACCGAAATTTAGTGAAGACTTACATTATGACAATCGTTTATAAGAACAAGTGAGGATACTTTTCTTTCATTCTATCTTCACGTTCCCATGTATACTCCGGTCCACGTTGTTAGTTCCATCGAACTTTAACGATTGGTATGCGACTGCGTTTCAACACTTTCACTTCTCGATCCAATACTTCTACTGGTTCCTCACTGAACTGAAAGTTTTCATCAATTTGAATCTCTTCAAGAGGTACGATCAATGATTCATCAGTTAAACATTTCTTCATATTTGATATATGAAAAACGTCATGAATGTTACTAAGTTCAGAAGGTAACTCCAGTCTGTAAGCTACTGATCCAATTCGTTCTAGAATTTTGAATGGTCATATCCCAAATCTGAAAATGCCCTTCCAATGTGAAACTTTTAACATTACTCGATCTCCTATTCGGAATTCTAGAGGTCTACAACGATTATCAGCATAACTCTTTTGTCCATCGCGAGAAGCTTTAATTCGTTCTTGAAAAAGTGCGATCTTATCAGTAGTTTCTTGAATGAATTATGGGCTTATGATCTGATTTTCACCTACCTCTGAACAACAGATAGGTGATCTACACTTGTGTCCATAAAGTGCATCGAATGGAGCGCATTGAACACTGGTATGGTTGCTATTATTAAACGAGAATTCAACAAGTGGAAGATGAATATCCCAGCTACCTCCAAAATCAATCACACAGCTCCTTAGCATGTCTTCAAGAGTTTGATTTGTTCGTTCGGTTTGCCCGTCTGTTTGCGGATGATAAGCTGTGCTCATGTGGTTTTGTGTGCCTAAAGCATTCTGAAGAGTTTGCCAAAATCGTGACATAAATTGACTATCTCTGTCAGAAATAATAGAGATTTGTACTCCATATCGAGATGCAATCTCATTAACATAGAGTTTAGCGAGTTGATCCATGGAGTAATCTTCTCGGATGGGTAAGAAATGCGCAGATTTAGTAAGGCGGTCAACGATAACCCATATAGAGTCATGATTACGTGATGTTCAGGGTAGTTAGTAATGAAATCCATAGAGATCTGATCCCATTTCCACATAGGAATCTCATGTTGTTATAGTAACTCAGAAGGTCGTTGATGTTCAGCCTTAACTTTAAGACATGTTAAGCATCGATCCACGTATTTGGCTATGTGTTTCTTCATTCCAGGCCACCAGTAAAAATCTCTAAGATCTTTATACATTTTATCTGCACCTGGATGAATCGAATACTTGGATTTGTGCGCATCATCCAAGATGATTGTTCTAGAGTTACCGAATAAAGGAACCCAAATTCGGCTTTTGAAATACAGTACTACGTCAGTCTTGGTTTCAAGTTGCTTATCTAATCCTCTTAGTTCCTCAGCAGGGTAGTTCGTTGCTTATAAAGCTTATTGCTGAGCTTCTCTAATCTGAGGAATTAGACTGGTTTGAATAGCCATCCCTAACGCTTTCACACGTAGAGGTTTGACTCGTTTCTTGCGACTCAAGGCATCGACTACGACATTCGCTGTGCCTGGGTGATAACGAATTTCACAGTCTTAGTCGTTCAAAAGTTCTACCCATCGCCTTTGTCACATGTTCAGCATTTTCTGATCTAGAATGTGTTGAATACTTTTATGATCAGTGTATACAATACACTTGGTTTCGTATAGATAATGTCTCCAAATCTTGAGTGCAAATACCACTGCACCAAGTTCTATATCGTGAGTGGTATAATTCTTCTCGTGTACTTTCAGTTGTCGAGAAGCGTAAGCAATTACCTTATCGTTATGCATTAACACGCACCCAAGACCTTGACGAGAAGCATCACAGTACACTGTGAAATTATCCGTACCTTCCGGTAATGTCAAGATAGGTGTGTTGAAGAGTTTGTGTTTCAATAGTTGGAATGCCTCCTCTTATTGAGGACTCCATATAAACGGTTGATTTTTCTGTGTCAATGTGGTTAGTGGCAAGGCTATTTTTGAAAAATTCTTGATAAATCGGCGATAATAACTTGCCAATCCTAAAAATTGACGTATTTCAGTTGGGATTCGAGGTGTCTCCCATTGTTTCACAGCCTCAATCTTACTAGGATCTACTTGAAGACCGTTTTCATTCACTACATGTCCAAGAAATTGAACTTCTCGTAACTAAAACTCACACTTTTAAAATTTGGCATATAGTTTCTCACGTGTCAAAAGTTCTAAGATCAGTTTCAAGTGTTAAGCATGTTCCTGCTGGTTTCGAGAATAAATGAGAATGTCATTAGTAAACACAATCACAAACTTATTCAAATAAGGTCTACATACTCAATTCATTAGATCCATGAAAACTGCAGGTGCATTGGTTAATCCAAACGACATTATTAAAAATTCATAATCTCTGTATCGAGTTCTGAAAGCAGTTTTAGGAACATCATCATCATGAATTCATAACTGATGATATCCGGATCTTAAATCAATTTTTGAGAAATAAGTAGCACCCTGTAATTAATCAAATTGATCATCGATACGTGGCAATGGATAACGGTTTTTTATTGTCAATTTATTGAGTTCCCTATAGTCAATACACATCTTGAATGAACCATCTTTTTTTTCACAAAAAGAACTGGTGCTCGCCAGGGTGAGAAACTAGGTCTAACAAAACCTTTGTCTAATAGTTCCTGCAGCTGACCTAAAAGCTCTTGGATCTCTGAGGGTGCTAAACGATAAGGAGCTTTAGCTACAGGTGTTGCACCTGGAATCAGGTCAATTCGAAATTCTACTTGTTTTACTGGGGGTAATCCTGATATATCTTCAGGAAAAACTTCATGAAAATCTTTAACTACCGGAATATCTTCGATACGTTTTTGTGGATAACAGTTCTCTATCGCATGTGCTAGAAAGGCCTGACAACCTTTCAGTAAGCATTTTTGAGTTTACATACAAGATATGATACCAAGTTTTCTACCGGCTCTTTCTCCTTGAACTATCAGTGTATTACCATCAGGTAATGGGATACGGATCACCTTGTTTTGACACACAACTTCCGCTTGGTTATCAGAAAGCCAGTCCATACCAACAACGACATCAAAGCTTCCAAGCTCAATGGGAAGTAGATTGATATTGAAAAGGTGATCATTTAGATTCAAGGAACATCCTTGAATAACATTGTTAGTTTTGATTAACTTGCCATTAGCAAGTTTAATGACATAAGGAGTTGCTAGATCTACCGTAGGGAATGAGAGTAATGATGCAAATTCAGGAGAGATAAAACTCTTATACTGATGCGTATAGATTATTGAGAAGAAACGTACCAGTAACAGTGTTCGCATCATGCCTTGCCTCGGTTGCACCAAATCTGGAAGGCTCTCCCCTAGCTTCATTCCCTTGATTGGTGTTGTTGTTGTTGTTCGGACAGTTTCTTATGAAATGGTCAAGGCTTCCACACTTGAAGCATGATCGGTTTGTCTGAGTGGTTTGTCGTGATGCTTGATTTGGTTGACGAGCAGGTAAATTACAATATCTGGTGTAGTGTCCGAATCTATTACAGTTTGTACAAACAGGACATGGTCCTGTGTGATGGTATGGACACTTATTGCATTTGGGTGCCTGCCCGGTGTAAGTTTTCCTCTCAGGAACAACCGCACCATACTTTTTCACAATTGGTTTGCTCTGGCTGGTCTCAGCCGGAGCTTTCGTTTTGGTTTTACCAAACCACTTTCGTTTGGTACCTTTAGAAACATTTGAGGTATCGACATCACTACGGCTCACCGTCGTCTGAGTTTTTGTAGACAAAGTACCACTCCTTACCGCCTCATCGGTAAGCTTAGTGGTTTACAGAATTGTGCGTTTAAGAGTTGTAGGTTCAGCTGCAGTACCATTCCCCGAATCTGGGGAACTAGACCTTTAATGTACTTCTCAATCAAAGCTGCTTCCATAGGAAACATATTGGGAAGTAAACAAGTAAGTTCATGAAAATGATCGGTATAAGCTAAACAATCAGCACCGATCATCGAGTGATTCCAGAATTCCTCCTAAAGCTTTTGAATTTCCGTGATTTGGCAGTACTCTGACATAATCAGAGTTTTAAATTCGTTCCAGCCCATCAAATCAACTGTAGCTGAGTCCAAGGTTTTTGCCTGGGAATTCCACCAGGTTAGAGCTGAATCTTTCAGAGAACAAGCAGCATAAGATACTTTATGCTCTGCTAGACACTAACTGATCTTGAGTTTAATTTCCATTTCCTCGATCCATTTCAAAAGTCCAGCCGCTCCTTCTTTACCCGTAAAAGTAGGAGAGTTACAAGAAGCAAAGTACTTATAAGTAAATCCTTGTTGTGGTGGATCAGGAACAGTTGTTTTCGTTGTTGTTGTACCAGCAGTATGATGAGTTTCCGTATGACCTCCGGTAGCATTGTGTTCAATACTATCATCTTAGTCTCAATACTGAACATCCCAAACCACTCTATGATCTCTCTCACTCTCACCATCCCCGCTCTCAAAGTCTCTATTTGCTGCCAGAATGCAGCAATGACTGCCTGTCTCCACGTCCTCCTCAAGCGATCCTCCACGGTAACTCTCCAGGCCCGAGTATCAGTGTCCAACACATTCACCTGCTTCATGAGAGTCAGGTGTGAGGTAAGGATATCTAGTACCGTAGTACGAGTATCCTCTAAGGTGGCACGATACTGCTGTAAATCCTGTCGTGCACCTTGCAAGTCCTGAGAGACTTGCTGTAACTGGACTCGGAGCTCGGCTTGGTGGGAGGATTCTCCCACGTCGTGTATAGTAGGAGGCACATCTCTCTGCGCCATCTGGTGTCGGGGAGGTAGTCCCGTGGTCTTGCGAGCCTGATGCCGCATACACCTCAACCCATCCCAAACTGAAACTTGCTGAAGGGATGAGCTCTGTTGTCTGCCTACAGAGGCATTCACTAGATACAGTTTCGAGATATGGTGACTTTTGATATTGTGATAGAGATACTAACGGCAAAATCCCATGAAATCTTACAAAAGTCACATGAAATCACACAGATAAAAGTGATACATATCATATGTTCAGAAACAGGTTTATAGAAATACCCCGATGTTTACAAAACATTAAAGATAAAAAGGGTTGTACGAAACTCACCTGAAGTCACAAGAGTAGTGAAATCACACGTAAAATGATACTGGTAGCTAAATTCTGCATTAGCTTATGTTTAATGAATTATTTATGTTTTAACTTACTGATTAGATCTTTCTGAACGTTCAATGTCATGGATATTGCCTTGAAAGTCATCAAACCGATATTAGTTTTTTTTTATTTAATTAATTTAGTGTCATATCATAAAATGTATGATAATGTAGGAACCTATACCGATTTAGGTTCCTAATATAAGATTGATGACACGTTTGATTAATCAGAATAATCTCAGATAAACCAAATAGTTAATGTTGTTGATTATGGTGCTAAAACAGTTTCTAGATGAATTTATGGCTTAGAAACGATCAATCATTGTTATTGATTACCCAAATATCATGAAACATCATAATGTGACATTGGAATAGGTTTAATAACCATGTTTAACATACTAATCTGACTGTTATCATAAATATCAGATAATCATTCCAATGAGTATGTTAACGATTGTGATTAATTTGAAACACTTTGATTTAACCTTGCATTTCAAAGATTAATCAAAGTAATCACATACATTGTCACAATCTAATGGTTTAAACCATTATAATCATTGGTATAGTTTCATGAAAACCGGGCATTACAACGGATCAAAACAAGGATTTACCCGTTAACACATCGAGTTCTTCGTTTATAATCATTCCTAGACATCATCTAGGCAATAATCAACAACCCTAGCTATACCATTACGTTCAAAAACAAGATATAATCAATCATTAGCAAACTAGAAGGTTAAAACGAATCATTACCCGTTCGGATAGACTTTCGACTGCAAAACAACGATCAGAACTTGTAACTACGATCCATGGTGCGATTTGTAGGTTCAAAGGGCCTCAAAACTGAGATTTGATGGTAAAAATATGGTTTTCTTCGTCTGGTAGATGCTGGAGCTCGAGAAGAATGAAGAACATTCATTTTTGCATGAAATCTGATTAACAATCTGATCCATTGCACCCCACACGTTAGGTGCATCGCCCCGCGTGGGCGTTTGGCCTGGGGCGTAGCGCGCGGGTCTAAGGGATTCCAGATATTTTCCTCCTTCCGCGCGTATCGCCTAGCGTGGATGTATGGGGCTAGGCGTACCGCCTGGCATCACAGATTTTGATATTTTTGTAATTTTCATCGTTTTGCGATTCCGGAGAATCCGGAACTCCGTTTCGCGCATGGTTTTCACCTATGTTCACCATTTCTCGCATACTATCAACCTGTAATAATTACAATGGCTAAATCAAAGTGGATTTCAAACACGACTAAATGTGCTATCGATCATTGATGACATAATTCTAAAATGCAATTGTCACAACCACCACCAATTTATTTTAAGAGTTAACAGACGTGAAAAACAAACACTTTTCTTTTTGCAGACTGCAGTCATTTGGTTCATCTCTTCTCCTACAGATGTCTGCAGATGTGGTCCGCAGACTGGAGACATTTACCTCTTAAAAAACAAACACAACCTATGTCTTCCTACATTTTCCGAAAGATTAATAAAAAAAAGTTTTTAATAGAACCAACCTCAACATTGAAATTACAAGATTGCCCAACAAAATCAATCATTTTTTCTATAACTCTATCTCGTACTAAAAATTAAATGCCATGACCGATACACCCTTTTATACCTTGAGACAAAATGTTATAGCCAAGCGACTTCACTTTTCTTATTAGAGATATTGAGTTTGAATTTTTTTAAGAGTAATTATTCTCAGATGAGTAGATGTTTTTCTAGTAGTGAGTCTCATCCTAAATTGGTAAGATATGATGGTGTGACTTATACACGAGCTTTCATTCGAAATCGTGTCAGCTAATCGACTATTGCCGTTTAAAAAAAATGTAGACCCAGGTGTTGAACCTTCTCCATCTCACGTTATTAATTTTTTTATAGCTTGAAAATTGACAACAAAAAAAATGGTGAACGCAACCATTAGGGCGTCCCTCACCAACCGATCTCACGACCAACATAAGAAAAGTAAAATTGCGTGTGACCCACGGAAAATTGGGTGGTTTCGGGCTTTGAACCCTACCTCAATTATAGATTCTCACCTCCTTACCACAAGGCCACCATCACAGGAACAAAAATTGACAAGAATAAATGAAATAAGATGTGTCAAACTATCAGTTTTTTTTAATTTAAATGAATTATATACAATATTTTGGTGATGTAGAAAAATACACTGATCATAAAAGGATAGTCCACCCTCCCAAAGTGGAGATCTTGGGTTCGAACCTTGTTGGGTGCAATTTAATGGATATCCAGGTGAAAAATGAATCAGGACTTTAATCTC
Source organism: Mikania micrantha (assembly GCA_009363875.1). Lineage (NCBI taxonomy): Eukaryota > Viridiplantae > Streptophyta > Magnoliopsida > Asterales > Asteraceae > Mikania > Mikania micrantha. The sequence continues at coordinate 53,603,801 of CM018694.1, read as the reverse complement.
GGGTTCGAACCTAATGGGGGACGAGGGTTTATGGATTCCATCCGGTTCCCGTGCATCTGGGGGCACACGTGTCTCAAGGTCGGAGATCGAGGGATCGATCTTAGATATTAATCGTCTGGATAACTGAAGATAGCACGACGAGACAGTTTAACTGTCGTTCAAAAAAAAATTAGGCAAAAGTTTTATGGAGCTTAAACATAAAAATGAGTTTTACTTTGTAAATTTATTGATTTTTTAAGGTTATTTTATAAACAAAATGCTAATCGGGCAAAAGTTTTATGCTGTGTTATTTTTCCATTAAACTATAACATAATAAACTATCTTAAGCACAAGGGGTCTAACCTTAAATTACATTAACTTTTTTTTTTTTTAGTTGGATCTAAAAATACAATTTCAATAATTAACAAGAGATAAAAACATAAAAATTTAAACACAAATTGACCCGGTGGTAATTTGGGTTTATGAAAGTACCAATTGACCCGATGCAATTTAAACCGACAAGTTCGATGTTTGTGAATGATCGTGGTTGACTATTCTAACTTAATATACAGCCAAAATAATTTAAATAAATCGTATAGGTGGGTGAAAACCGTGAAATGCTGAATGACCACCGGGTTAACCGCCCTTCTTTGGTTTCATGAACCCATGATACTTACTTGAGCATGTTACCACAGTGTGATCATATACGCAACCCTAGTGGTGGTCAACAAAACCGGTTCTGGAACCAGTCATATCTAAACCGGTGGTAAAAGTGGTTCTGGATTCTTAGAGAAATCGGAACTGACTGGGAAAACCATAACCGGTTCCATTTTTACCCGGCCAAACTCGAACCAGAACCGGCCAAAAACCTGTTGTAACCGGTCAAAAACCAGAACCGGTTATCGGTTGCGGACCCAGAAAATTTTTTCTTGGGAAGCAGAAATTTTTTAGGTTTGTTGGTGTTCAAGTTGGGTTGGGGCGGATCGGGACATGTTAAAAAAAGACAAGCAAACTAAATTTTATATATAAAAATATAATGAAAATACAATACATATAAAATTGTTCACTACACGTTTTATTTTATATATATATATATATATATATAACAACGTGTAAGGCCCGATGATTGGGGGTGCCTATGACAAGTCGAAAAAAAAACCTTTTAGTGAATTCGCTATTAAATTGGGGGTGTTTAAAAAAGCTCAAAACTATTAATACAGAAAACTGAATCGTATTCATAACTGAAATAACGAATTGAATTCTGAATTTGGTTTTAGGTTTGGTTCCTAATTGTATCTGAATTCCGAAGTTGGCTCCTAACTGTATCTGAATTTCGGTTATCGGTTACAATTTTTTTTGAATTCGGTTTATTTGGTTAACCGACTAAAGTGAATTCAGATTTAAATTTGTTATCTTTATAGTATATAAGGTTGAATTCGGTTTATTTAGATCGGTTTATTTGGTTTTTAATTGGTATACTCGATTGAATTCGGTTTAATCGTTTTTTAACTGATTTAATGATGGTTTGTCTTATTATAATTCATACTAGACTTGATTTTACATTAGGTTTAAATTATTAGTTTGGCATTTTTAGCTTCGTTTTATTAATTAACACTTAGATTTTAAAAGTTTAATGGGGACGATTGTAAAATTTTACGAGGGGCAATCAGGATTTTAGCATATGTATACAATTAAAAAACAAATTTTCAAGTTGGGCGGCTGCGTCCTGAGGCAATATATAGGTACGCCCCTACCGGTTATTGATTTTATTGGCCGGAACCGATTCCGGAACCGGTTCGACAAAAAAACCCGGTTTGGCCACCTCTACCCAACCCTAACCCGTCCACCCTTCAACAAATTGACGCATCTATTTACATGACAGAATCTAATATACGATCTTACATTTGTTTTTACAACACTTTTATAGGTTTTTGGAAATTATTTACAACCAATTTAACATTCAAATCCCTACGTATAGTTTTATGGAAAGTATTATTGAGCAATTGTATAACATATCAATTTGAAATGCCACCAACCAAACTAAACCTTTAACTTTAAAAATCATTTAAAACTCATCAGCAACTACGTAAAATATCATCTTTAACCTTCTTGAGTTTTTAAAATTTAAAGTTTATCTAAATTCAACCTCCCAACTTCGAAAACCTTTCAAAGTTTCACGTTAACTTTGTAAAATATAACTTGAGCCTTGTTAAATTTCTGAAGTTTAAAATGCATTTTTGTAGTATATATATCAACTATCAACAGTTATATCAGTTATCAACCAACACACTAAGGGTAATACAATGGGTTACTTAATTTCATTCGTTAATTAAAAATAATAATTGTGAGTTATATCAACTAACCGCATTTGTAAATTCAAAAAAATAGAAAAAATAATTGTGAGTTATATCAACTAACATGAGGATAATAACACGCCGCATCACACAATGTTGCTTTTGATTTTTTTTATTTTTCAATTATATTAGTTTTTTAAAATTTTTATACCTCCTCAAAACACACACCAGTTTTAACCGTCTTACAATGCATGTGTAACTAACCCCTTATTTAATATGAAAAAAAAAATTCCCAGATAAACTTTTTAAAATGGAAGTGGCTTTATAACAAAACTATTTAAAAGCACGTGATCAATATTTTTAACATTTTTTATAAAAAAAAAAAGTCGATAACCAGCATAGCAAACGTACACCTGTTACAACTTTATTCCAACCGCCAAAATCAGAAAATTAAAAAAAAAAAAGAAAGAAAATATTATACCCAGCCCATACTAATACTAAGGTAATTAGTCGATGATCACCTAGGCTAAACCGGTCAGCATTGGTCAGCTTTAAAGAGTTTCAAAATCAGCATTCTATATGGTGCTAAGCTACTGGTCATAAGTTAATACGATTGGTGCGGCCAGATGAAAAACTCCGCCGCACTTGGCGGCAGTAGCGGCCCCACAGTCGCTAGTGAACTGGTGGTTGCAGCTGCACCACCGGAGTGGTTCGGGTGGAGGTGGTGGAAGAAGTTCTGATGATGGTATGGTTGTGCTGAGCTTGAATCGAATGGCATCGAGTATGGAACAGCAGAAACCGGTGAAATGTTGGCAAAACTGATGCTGCTTCCGCCAGTGTACTGTGGCGGCTGGTGGTGGTGGTTGGTGATTTGGGGTGGTTTTGGTTCCTCCTCAACAGAGATTTTGAGGCGTTTTGTGGAGCCGCCGATTGGGAGGGAGCTGTTGGAGATAGCTTGGATGTCGTATCGTTTCATCTCGAAGTTTGTGACCGCGTTTATGCCCCGGAATTTTATTGCTGCTATGTCGTACGCCTCGGCTGCTTCCTCTTCGGTAGCTGCAGCATGGTTTACATATACGCGATTAATATTTAATAATACGGTTAGCAACCATTGCGTCCTACGGTTCGAGCTACAAAAACAAGTGTCCCCAAGAGGACAACCTGGTGGTCAAATGGTGTTCAAACCCTGATGCAGTTTGTGGTGTATTAATTTATCCTAAAGATCTAGATTTTTTTGTTAAAAAACAAACTACAGAAAGTTGAAAATTTTACCAAAAGTCCCGAGATACAAATCTTTGTTTCCGGCAACACGGCCGATCCTCGCTTGCCAACGACCTTGTTGATGATGCCTTGTGACACCCCGATAGATCGATGCTCCCCTTGAGAAACCGCTACTTTTCCTGGATTTATTTTTATAAAAGGATCAGATATTGCGATCTAAGAACGCGGGGTGTTAGTTGTGGTGATGGTGGTGCATATGACCCATATACTTATTCATGTCAAAAACATCAAAACCTGAACACATTTACACTTAACATATGTAATTAACCTGAATACGATGTTTTTAAACCTAAAAGGGTTGATGGATTAGCGGGTTGTGATCAAGAGGTAAACATGTTAAATTGAGTTGGCGGGTTGATCTGTTTTATCAATAAGGTTAACCAGTCAACCTATTTAGTTAAACCAATTAAGTTAAAGAGACCGATCAGAAGACAACCTATTTAGCTAAACAGATCAACCCAAACACGACATGTTTAGTTAAATAGTTCAACCCAAACACAACCTGCTTATTAAGCATAGATTATATATGACATGATCCTAAAACATACTTTTTTCATATCTAATCAGTCACTTGTTATTATTTCCAAAGTATTCTTTAGGTTGCACGTGCAAAAAAGATGCATTTTCGTCAACTTTTGACCATCTAACCACTCCAATCTATTTGACTCGTTCCTACATAACCATTACTTTTAACCGAAACACATAACATGCCACTTGTAACAAAAGGTTACAAAAACAAACCTTCTTAGCGATGCAATGAATTCTTGTTTTGTCGAGTTTTTCATGTCTTCGAGTTCTATTGCATAGCTTGCAACCTAAATCAAAATAAACCCAAAATGCATTGCTTTGTCTTTTACAAAAAATATTAAAAAAACAATGCTTATTTCAATTGATCAGATAACGTAATATCTATATACCGGGAAGTTTGTGGTGGCAGTCGGTCCCCAGTATTTAAGAGCCGCCAAATCATAGGCTCGTGCCGCCTTATCCTCCTTATCATAACCACCTGATAATCCACAAAACACCATTATACAAAAAAGAACAATCAACAGGAAGAATGTCAAACTTACTTACCTAAGTAGACTGCAGAAAATAACATCAGAACGACGAATAGTAGCAATTAGCCATTTCCATGCAAAAAAACCCAAAAAAGAAATCAAATATTAGCATACGTAAGAACTCAATTCGACCCGAATATACATTTATGATATGAACTGCACTGTTTAAACCAGACTTACTTTAACGCAAAAGGAAATAAAGAACCACACTGTTTAAACCAGACTTACTTTAACGCAAAAGGAAATAAAGAACCGAAACGCTCACCAAAACAATTTTAATAACAAGGTGAAACCAACAACATACTCATAATATTAAAATTCTTACTTTTGAGTAGGGTATGAAAGAAGAAACCAAGAGTCATGAAAATCTTGCTATATAGCAACATTTTTATTGAGGTATGTCTGCGTCATACCGTAACAATAACTTTGATATTAATATGATGTATTAGGTGTTGTTGATTCTCTAAATTACAAGTTTCTTTAAACTAACTTCAAAAAAATATCATCAAATAGCACATTCATGAACAAAAAAACTTTACAACTTAGTTTTTTTTTTATTTATTTTTTGATATTTGGGTAAAAGGAAATTATAAATGTTGTGTTTGACTTGGTCAAAGAAATAGGATAGGTGAAGATGAAAAAAGGAAAGTAAAAAGCAAAAGTAAAAGTGAGTGATAAAAAGAAACTACAGTGAAATGCAGACCTACAAAATATATGGGAAAATAGAGTTAAAAATATACCAAACAGGATTTTGTGTAAATCTTGTGGACAAATTCCTTCCATTTTGGGCAAACACATGACAACAATCCCCATCTTCCCTCTCTCTTTACACCCCACATGTGTAAATTAAATTAAATTATAAACATTTATTAATTTAATAACTTTTTTGTCATACAATAATTTTTAGAATTGAATGTAAAGCAAAAGTTACTAAAAACTTATAAAATATTATATTTACTATCAAACACTCACTTTTCATTAGACGGATAATGAACTTCTACGTAAACTAATAAGTAGTGTGAACTATTGAATGGAGCGAAAAAGGGTTCAAATATCACCCCATTATACATATAAAATCAATAACATCATAATCCTACTCAAATAAGTTTTACACATACCCATTTTTAAATATTTTTTAATATTAAAAAATACAAAAAAAAAGGGTATACCAATAACACAATCCGAGATAAATGTGGTGATATTGTGACAATGTTTTTGGGACTCTTACTAGTGTGACTTTTTGTGAGTGTGGCTTCTTTTTTGTTTGAATAGATAGTATTGTTTTATGTGATAGTTAATCATATACATTATTAGTAGCTTTTTATCTTTATATTTTACTTAATTACGGCTGTTTGTGTTTTTCGTTTATTCATAAGTCGGTTAATTTCCACAAAAAAAAAGTAGGGATGCTCATCGGGTCGGATAACGAGTTATTCGGGTTTTTCAGGTTTGAAAATTTTTTTGGTCTATCCGAAACCTGACCCGACCCGAAATTCAAAATATATCATCCGACCCGAACAACCAGAATAAACCTGTTTATTGGGTTATTTGGATATCAGACCTGAAAAAACTAATTTTTGCATATCCGAAATCCGACCCGACTCTAAAATCATATTATCCAACCCGAAATAGATTTCGGATACGGTTTTTTCGGGATTCGGATACGATTCGGATTTTTTCGAGTTTCAGATATTTTTAATTCCCTAAAAAAAAGGCAAGATTTACATACATCACTTCGCGTACAATATAAATAATCATGCTATGAATATATTAGATTATATATATTATGTATGTTTTTTTTGTTGGTTTTATGAAAATGTTATAAATTTGAAAACAATAACTTTATGTTTTATTAAAAGAGGTGATTAAAAAGAAACGTACCTTGACGTCCTTTCCTCGCCTGACCCTCCCTCCTACAGCTATTATCCCAAAGATGCGCTTCATATCTACCAGTCCACCTATGTCTGCACAAATCCAACATTTTTTTTATAAATTTTTTTTTAAAAAAAGTATAAAAATCAAATAAATTTTATTAAAAATAATAATAATAATAATAATATAATAATAAATTAATAATACCTAGTAACACCCCTGTAGATTGAAGTTCTCTGTCCAAAAGTATCAGCAACCTTCTTACAACTATTCTGACCACCACAATCCGCAGCTACCACCGCCTTCTCATCGGCGGCGCCGCCGGCACTCGTCGTGATTCCTAACGACAATGCATTCATTGGCTGCTGAGCATATCCCAACTCGTTTGACTCAGCCAACTCAGTTAGTTGTGTACCCGAGTCATCCACCTCCGACCCTGAGTTCGCCGAAAACGTCGGAAACCCAGCACTACCGGCGATCGCTTTAAGCTCTTGTTGATCTGAAAAATAGACCGAGCTGCTTCCGTCGTAGATGTGAGTCAACGACGAGGAGTCCTGAGTCTCGGTCTGTGACCCGTCGGAGTAACGAAACGCCGCCGCCACGGTGGCGGTGTTGATCTCGCCGCCGAGGAAGTCTTCCAGCTTCGGAGCTTGACTGTTACAGTTATCTTTTCCGGCATTACCCCATCCTGCAGCGCAAAAGAAACCCATATTCGATCACTGTAATTAATCGATTAAACACATGCACAACAAAATTTAATCTTGAAATGAAACCCATTAACGTACCATTGTTGTAGAAGGTATCGTTGAAGAAATAATGGTGGGGTTGTGAAGAAGAGGAAGAAGAAGACGAAGTGAACATGTCCATTGGGGATAGAGAAAAGGAAAGCCAGTTGTTGTTGTGGGTGTTTTGTCTGGCCATTGATGATCGAGATTAAGAGGGAGGGAGGGAGGAATAGGTAGGTTAATTAATTAGCTGCCATTTTGAAAGCAGAATGTGTGATTTTGAAGGTTGAAAATGGAGATTAGGGCACATGCAGATGGAGATAGAGATGAAGATTAAAGTGTGTGTTGGGTTTGGAGATTGGAGGAAGAAAAGAGGGGTGGGTGTTGGGGGGGTGGGGGGTATATAGTGGGGGAGATAAAGGCAGGTTTCATGGCCGAACCGGCGTAAATTCAGTGGGAAAAACACACTTCTCAATATCTTGTCTACTCGTGGTATGCAAACTTATTATTATTATTATTATTATTATTATTATTATTATTGTTATTTTTAGGGTAAATTGTCAAAATATTTTTTTTTTAACCACAATTTAGATCACTAACGGGTCATATCTATACCTAATAAGAGGAAACTCATCATATGTAAGATAAAACTCCCTAGCCTAGTATAAAACCCCAATTTTGTCCATGATGGGACTTAAACTCGTGACCTTCCCAATACTGAAGTCACATGGTACCTTACCTCAACCACTTGAGCTACGGATAGACCTCCCCAAATTGTCAAAATACTAATAGTTTATATATCTACTACTATTTTACTTCTACTCATTATATATTATAAATTACTAGGTAAAACTAACACACGGGTTGAAAACTTTGTAAGAAAACTTGTTTCAAAAAAACTTGTTTTTAAGAAACTTATTTTTATATAACTTTTATTTTCTTAAAACTACAAATTTAAAATAATTCTTATTTTTTAAAAAAATCATTTTTAGAAAATTTTCATATTTTATAAACTTTGTTTAAGTGTGTTTTTTAATAAAATAAAAAGATTTCATTTTTTATTTGTTAGAATTATTTTTTTAATATGAAAAATGATATAAAAAATCATTAGTCATTAGATTTAAAATTATTTAATAAATTAAACAATTATAATTATCATTTAATATGAGAGAGAATGAATGTAAAAACTAAATTACTTTCACTTAAAAATTGTATCTTTTACAAATATTTAAAGATCATATGGTAATTTATTGTAATTAAAAACCAAGAGTAAATAATAGTAAACCTATCGGCTATCTTGGTATTTACTCTTATTATTATTTACTTTCATTTAGGATTTTGGCTATACAAATATGCTAAAAAAATAAAATGTTTAAATTATATTAGTTATTGGAAATCGAACCGAATATGAATTCAGTTTTCGTTTATTTCATAACTCTATCTGAATTTTGAATTCGGTTTTTAGTATGGTTACCGTTTTCATATTTCTTTTTAAGCCACAGTTAATATATAAATTTATTATTTTTATTAATAATATAGAATGTTGAACTTGGTTTTGTTAAGTTGAATTTGGTTAGATTTAATCGATTTATCCAATTTGTAACTTGTTTATTTGGTTTTAATTGTTTTATTCGCTTGAATTTGGGTTGTTCGGTTTTTAACCAAAACTAAACCAAATTCAATTCAGTTTTGTTTATAATCTTCTGAATTTGGTTTTTAGTTATGTATAAAAAAATTCAAAATTGATTAAACTAAACAAACTGATAACTAAATGATTAACACCTCTAGTTTGATCTGATTAAATCAAAAGTTATCATATTTGTCCCCACGTAACAAACTAGAACCATTCATAGATTTAAAAAAACGCACTCAACTCTTAATTACGAGAGCCAATAATGCTTATTAATATACACAAGCCTAATCAAAACTAAACAAATATATTTTTCAAACAAAATAAGACATCTAAATTGCAATGTTGTAAAAATCGGCCTACACGGCCGTCTAGGTGCCAGGAGACCACTTACCTTGTCGATTTGGCTCTAGTTGGATGGAAAATCGGTAGGTAGCCTAGTTGGAGGAAATCAGCCTAGGCAATGTTTTTTTTTTGACTTTTTTTCAGGTAAAAAAGAACCAGATCCATTATTATTCGAGGCATTTCTCAACCGTAAATCTTTAATATGTCTCTGAGACATCAAATCTAACATTTGAAACATCGAATCCAGACACTGAACATCGAAATTCATCTCTAAACTTTGAACTCAGCTTTGATTTTCTTTGATGTTCGAATTTTCGATCTTCTTTATTGTTTTAATGTTTAAATTTGAATTTTGAATTACTTGACTTAGTATGTTTAAGTTTTATTTTAAGTTATTTGAAGTGTTATATTGAATTACTAATATTAATGTGTGTATATAATATATATTTGTAAATTACATATAAAAATTTCAACCGGCCTAGCGTCGATTAATCCTTAAGCGGTACATCACCATCTGACTAGTGTATAGCGCCTTCCACAACCTTGGTTTTATGAGAATAATTGAATAACCCTTAAGATAGTTGTAATGGTAAAAGGTGTGATGTTTATAATTCGATAGGCAAAATTTAATATGAAATGCGACACGAACTTATAAACTGGGCATTTGTGCTAGACCTATAACTATCTCAAATAAAACATGCAATTTCACATCTTAATAGCGACAAAACGATTTTGCGATATTTATTCATTTCTTACTTACTAATACCTCAAAATTATACTTTTTGAGTAATATTTTATATATGTTAGAAAATAATCATTTAAAACATTTTATAAATTTATAAATATTTAGGTTAGGAAAATCAATCTAAAAACCCTATTTGATTGATCAAACCATGACTCTTTTAGCTAAACATGTTCACATACTTGACTTGAAAGTTGAAACTAAACCAAGAATGATAAATATAAACCTGCAAATTTTGTGTTAAGTTTATATAATGTTTAAAATTTACACTCTTGCAAAAACAATCGTGTCTGCTTATTAGACCGGCCGCAGCGGGTGCCCCACGGAGCCAGCGGCTCGGCGGCCTCAAGCGGGAACACCGCCACCCTGTCCCGCGGCCCCCATGAAACGCCATTCCACGGCCATCGCGTGCCGTTTCCAACGGCTAGTTTGTAAAAAAAAAAAATTAACCCATCATATAAATACCTCTATTACTTCAACAAAAAAATCACCCCCATTCTCTTCATCTTTCATCTTTCTCTCTATATTTTTAAAAAAAAAACTTTACAAACATGAATCCAAACTCTAACAATCCCAATCCCGAATTCAACCCGTTCTCGTACAATCCCGAATCGCTTCGTAATTTATTGGTTCAGCTACAACAAAACCCGAACTTCCAACAATTCCCGAATCGCTTCGTAATTTATTGCATTGTAACTTTTATTTTATTTGTATTTTTATTTGAATGGTTTAATTAAATATTGTTTTTATAATATTCTTTCTTTTATTTTTAGTTTGCAACAAAAATAAATAAATAAATCAACTAAAATAGCGTTATGCATGTTTTACATCAGTTTATAAAAAAATTTTTGTTAAAATATTTACTCGACGCTTTTTTGATTTTCTTTTCTATAAAAATGTGTCCAATATTGTTACAAACATGTAAAAAAATTTTCAAAAAAATACGTTTTTTACATGATTTTTGCCTAATTTTAACGATTTTTCACTAAAATTGGTTTGCATTTTATTAATTCCCTATGTGTATATATATAAAGAGATGATCATATATGAACACAATTTTGCTTAAAAACAATCATAAAAATGATATTTGACAACGTTAACGAACTCTGATTTAACTAATTACGGATGTGTTGGAACTGACTCGTCAAACTCTACGATATTAACTTTTAGGGTTTAGGATATGAGATTTAGAATAATGATACATGGCACGATCCTATGCATTTGCTTTTTAGATTAACAATTAGATGATAATTAATGAGTTGTAGCAAATTTTATAGGTTATATTTAATTTCATTCCATATATATATATATATATATATATAGGATTTGAATCAAATGAAAACCCGATCTTAAAGAGAAAACCCTTAAACTCAATCTCAACCCTTAGATCAAACTTATTTTATATTTCAATTAATAAAATAAAAATGATATAATGGTATTTTTACTAACTATCCTCTCTCTTCATTAATTAACCAGATTCTCTCTCCTCTCTCCTCTCTCTTAATTAATTAACCAGATTCTCTCTCATCTCTCCTCTCTCTTCATTAATTAACCAGATTCTCTCTTCTCGCTTCTCTCTCTTTTTTTTCTTCTCTCTCCTCTCTCCTTTATATATATATAATTTATATATTTTATTTTTCAGAATACTACACATGTGTAATGTTTTATTTTTTTGGTTAAAAAATATTTTTTAAAATATTACAACTACAAAAATGTATATTTTCATACAAAAAAAGTCATTATATTTTTTAAAAAACAAAAAATAAAAATGTGGACCACATGTTTTTAAAAAAGTCATTATATAAAATAAAACACTACACATGTGTAAAATAAAAATGTACAAATTTTACAACAAACAATACAATTGATCTAAACACTACTATAAGATCTGAAAAACTACACATGTGTAGCAATAAACATGTACAAGTTTTACTACGTAAAGTACACTTCGTCAAGCAAACATCTATGATATCTGAAAACTACACATGTGTAGTTTTAAAAATGTACAAATTTTACTGCCTAAAGTACACCTTGTCAAGCAACACCTATAAAATCTGAAAAAGTACACATGTGTAGTATAAAAAATGTACAACTTTTACTGCATAAAGTACACCTTGTAAAGCAATACCTATAATGCGCATATTTTTTGTTTTTTAATAAAATATGACTTTTTTTGTATGAAAATTATACATTTTTGTAGTTGTAATATTTAAAAAAATAATTTTTTAAATAAAAAATAAAACACTACACATGTGTAGTATTCTGGGAAATTAAATATATAAATTATATATATAGAGGAGAGTGGAGAGAGATGAGAGATGAGAGAGGAGAGAGGAGAGAGAAGAAAAAAAAGACAAAGTCAATTATACCCCTCAAAGGGTAAAAGAGTAAATTTAATCTTAAAAACCCCAATAAAATATTCACCTTTAATTGTGGACCACATGTTTTTTCTGATTAATTAATTAAAATCTAAAATAACTTTGATCTAACGGTCCACGTAGGCTTTAAGGGTTTTTTCTCTTTAAGATCGGGTTTTCAAAGGATTCAAACCATATATATATATATATATATATATATATGTGTGTGTGTGTGTGTATATATATATATATAGGGTGTGTTCCTTTGTTAACTCATTTTTATTGCGATAATCGAATAACTACATCTTATTACTTTGGGATCCACATTAAAGTAAACCTAAATGTGTAGGTTTTTCCTTTTTTTTATTAATCTATGTGGGCCCTACATTAATTAAAAAAAATAAGAAAACCTACACCTTTTGATTTACTTTTATGTGGGCCTCAAAATAATTTGATGTAGTTATGCGGTTAACGCAATAAGAATTGTTAATTTTTTATCATCTTATATATGACCATAATTTGTGAATTAACAACATTTTATTACACGTAAACGCACCCTTTATTACAAATATAAGAAATTACCAATGAGACAGTGTCTTAATGGTACCCTGAGATTCTTTCATATGGGAGGTCTTGGTTTAAATCCCTCTCGCAACGAAAAAATGGTATGTGGGGGTCAGGGGGTTTTTCTAGTGGGGTTTTCTCTTGAGGTGGTTGTGATGGCTCATGAGAGGTCCAGGTAACTAGACCTTTGTGACATGGCCTGGAAACAATGAGCTTAAACGATTAAGACATTCATCGTTAAAAATCCAAATATAAGAAATTACAGTGTGTTCGTTAATAAATGAAATGATGATAAGTTCTAGATATGGACTTTTACTTTAACTCCCTTTAATGCACACAGCCACACAGGTAGGGCTGACAATTTCAGACACGAACACGTTAACACGACATGACACGACATGACTTTAACATGTTTCGTGTTTACCCTTAACATGTTTCGTGTCTAAAACAGGTCGACACGTTAAAACCTGTTTATTTTTCGTGTCAAAACAGGTAAAACCCGCTAAGACCCGTGAAGACCCGTTAAAACCTGTTAAGATTTTTTAATACCTGTAAAGATCCGTTAAGACCTGTTAAGACCTGTTTAAAATTTAATATTTATAATAAATAATATAATAAAATATGTGGTTAACCGATTAGTTATAAAAAATTTCTAATTATCTAACCCTAGTTCGTTCTTTAACGGGTTCCTTAACAGGTTCTTTAACGGGTTTTAACAGGTTCTTTAACGGGTTTTAACAGGTCATTTATAGTGTTAACTGTTAACAGGTTCCTTAACGGGTCTTTTCGTGTTTACGTGTTTTTAACGGGTCGTGTTCGTGTTTGAAAAAACAGACACGATAATAGTTCGTGTCGTGATCGTGTCTAACCAGTTCGTGTTTCGTGTCTTAACGTGTCGTGTCTTAACGGGTCGTGTCTGACCCGTTATGACAGCCCTAGACTGACACGGGTGTTTATTGCAGATTTAATTTTCAATGAAGTAATTATGAGAATGAGAATCATATAAATATATGTTATATAGAAAAAATAATAATAGGTAATGTTAATCGAATTGAATTTTAAATTATTTTTAGTAGGATTGGAATTTGATTCGAATTGAAATAAAATAATTCGAATTTAGTTTCAAATTAGAAAATTGATTATATTTGAATTTAGGATTCAAGTTGATTCGATTAAAATTTAGCTAAATAATTTGTTTAAAATTTATAGTACCTGATATCCATTGGAGAGTAAAGGATATCGGGTCCAACGTAGAACCCTTTGTGAATGAGAGTACAAAATTAATATTAACTTTAAATATTTAAAACATCAAATAATTAAAACCTTAAACTAAATTATAAAGCTCAGTTTTTATATATATTAAATTACTTATATATATTTAGTAAAATATATGTGTGCGTTTGTGTATATATATTTCTAATTCAAATTTCGAATTGAATTAAATTAAAAATCACAAATTCAAAATTGATTCGAAGTTTAATACCAGACCTCGAATTGAATCAAATTCTCCTTTGAAAATTCAAACCAGATTTCAAATTAGTGATTTTCAAATCAAGATCAAATAACTTTTCGTGTTTTTTTAATCCATTTCGAAAACCAAACATCCTATGCTCTTGCATTGGGTAAGGTTCAAAGCTCCGCACCACTCAATTTTTCTCTGAGTTACGCGGTTTACCTCACTCATGTTGACCGTGGGACCGGTCGATGAGGGGCGCCTAATGGTGGCGTTCACCTTTTTTTTTGCATTGGGTAAGGTTGTTTTTACACAAAAGTTTTTTAATTTTAAGAAGTTAAAAAACAACTTTTAGTTTCTCATAAATTGTATCCAACGAACTTTGCTTGAACTTATTATAGTGGCATTGAAAGCGGCTCGTCAATCTTAAACCGTAACCTCGAAATCCTAAACCGTAAAGCATGATAGGAATACATAAATTCTAAAACCCAAAAGATAAACGACAAATTTTAAACCTTAAAGTTAAACACATAATGACTAACATGGATGAAACATTGTCGAGCAAGAAAGTACAATAAGCTGGAAAATGTAAGTAGTAAATTACAAAATTAAACACTAAAATACAATAACAAATAGAAAATAAACAATAAGTTAGAAAAATATATTATATAATCTAAAAGCTAGATCCTAAAATTTAAGAAGTTAAAATTTGACGAGTAGGTTCCAGCAACTTTGTAACAAGTTCAATGAAAGTTTATTGAGGAAAATGTTATTTTAGTCCTCATGGTTTGGCAACTTTTGTCATTTTAATCCAATAGTTTAGATTTTGTCATTTTAGTCATTATGGTTTCGTTTTATTGTCATTTGCGTCCATGTGGTTTGGTCGCTTTTGTTATTTTAGTCCAAAAGTTTAAAATTTAATTGGACTAAAATGACAATAACATGGAAACCATAATGACAAAAATGACAATAAAATGAAATAATAACGACTAAAATTGCAAAATTTAAACTGTTGGACTAAACTGACAAAAGTTGTCAAACCACAAGGATAAAAATGACATTTTACTCTAGTTTATTTAAGTCGATTTATGAGTGATTAAAAATATGTTTTAGGTTTTTTTTAGAATAAATAGCATTCTCACTTTACCTAATACCTCTTGCACTGTATTTACAATAATAGATATAAGTATCAATATATGAGGAAAAGATCAGCTTTAACCCACCTTAATTGCAATAATTCATTAACCCTAGCAAAATCAACTCACATCTTTGAAAAAAATTCATGTCCTTTATTATACATAAATAGGGTTTTTTTTTTTTTTGTGTTTTTGCTAATTTACAATCGTTTCAAATAAAGGCCATAAAAAAAATTCAAAGATTTTTGTTAATTTTGTCAGGGTTAATGGCTTACCGCAATTAAGGTGGGCTATAATATGATCACAATCCTCAATATATATGTATATATATAGGGGATGGTTCGAATGTTAACCCTTCCTTATTGCGTTAACCGAATAACTACATTTTATTACTTTGAAGTCCACATTAAAGTAAATCTAAATGTTTAGGTTTTTTTCTTTTTTTATTAATGTAAGTGGGCCCTACATTAATTAAAAAAAAAACATATACCTTTAAATTTATTTTATTGTGTGTCCTAAAGTAATAAGATGTAGTTATTCGGTTAACGTAATAAGGAAGGGTTAACATTTGATCATCTCCCTATATATATGACTTTTACTTCAAACGAATTTTTAAAAACACATGCACATATATATTATATTATATATAGAGACGCACAAACTAGTTAACTTGTTGAAAACCGATTTTGGAATAATCAAATGAGATAACCGTGCAATGTTTTCGAAATAATTTTGAACATAACTGTTGTGGTTACTAACTAGTTTTTCAGGCTCAAAAACCAAAACGATATAATAACCAAAACCAGTTAACAACAAAACTACCTAGTTTTTACTTAAGTGAACCAATTAACCAACTCTAAAAACAGTTTTAATCAGCTTTGTCACTTGAAACCTAAAATAAACCGCCGATTTTTTCAGAAACGTAAAACAATACAAAAAAACTAGTTTCTAGCCGGTTTAAAACCAGTACCATTGTGGTTGATGTATATATATATTTTTGGCGTCTTAAAGATATAGATGGAGTAGGGGTGAGTTATTATATTATAAAATATAATATAATAAGGAAAAATATCTAAGAGACATGCGTATGCTGGCATCTAGTGTGATAAGGATATATTAATTTAATTTAATTTAATTTAATTACAATCACAATTACAAATTACAATTAGAGGTAAAGTGAATGGAACAAGGTTGCGACATATCCGGGTTCGGCTGGCCGAATACTGTTATGTGTATTTTGTTGACTCACACCAGCTTTCACATTATTCGCACACTTGTCCTCCATGCCGTGCTCAATTCTCAACAACCTTTTTTTTTTTTTATGTATTATTATTATAGTATTATTTTTTATATTTTGGAAAAACCTTTAGTCCGGATTTAAGTAATTACAAACGACAAACTCTTAAAGCAAAGGATCCTTGTTACATGTAAATAAATTCTCTGCCACATTTATATATTAAAATTATACTATATTTATACTATATAATTAAAAACAAATCAAAATGAATAGCGGATTTATGATTATATTATTGAAATAGTAAATATATATATATATATATTATATTGAATAGTATGTATAATAAATATATATATATATATGTATAGAAAACGTGAAACCTTTTAGTGTTTCAGTGGTGTTTGGAGAATGTAACTGTGATTTATTTGTTCTCATAAATTAATGTTTGCTTAGAGATTTTGGGGTTTTTTTAATTCAACCAATTAGTTTCCGGTGAGAAAGATTTTATGAATAATTTAATCTATTCATTTCGTAACATATTTGTATGGATTTTGTATGATTTTATATTTTTATAAGAAATTTGTATAGAGTTTGTGATTAGAGATTTGATTTTGCTATGTAATTTATGCTTTTGCAAATGATATATAATGTCAGTTTTCGAAAGTGTACTATGATAACCCGCCGCAACGCGCGGCGGGAAAAAAAACCTATATATATATTATAGTTCATGAAAATGAATAGTAATTTTATATATATGTATTATATTGAATAATAACTATACATATACGGTAATAGTGATGCATAGTAAAATGAATAGTAATGCATATGTGTCTGATTCATGTAATGATGTTTTTATAAATTAGACTTTGACCACCAGAAGTTTTTTTAACTTTGAAAAGTAATAAACAGATATGATAGTATTAAATTTGAAAGATTTGCTTAGAAAATTGAGTTTTTGTTTTAATTCAAACGATTCGTTGCCGGTGTGAAAGATTTTTGTTAGTAATTTATTCTATTATTTTTGCAACATATACGTGATGGTTTTTTATAATTTTATGTTTTTATGAAAAATTGTATAGAGTTCGTGATGAGAGGTTTGATTTCGTTTTGTAACTTATGCTTCTGCAAATGATATATAATACCCGTTCTCGCTAGTGTACTGTTATAACTCGCCGCAATGCGTGAGGGATAAAACCTAGTTAAAGTTAAAACTAAAACCAAGTGTTGTTTACTTGTTTATACCTATGAAAACTTTTGTTATATTTAAATACATTTAGACTCATGAGTACTTGATTAAGTTGTAGTCTAGTAACCTTGTTACTCATAAGCAAATTGCAACTCATGAGCAAATTTTGTTCAAGTGAATTTGATACTAATAAGTTGTTACATATGAGAAACCTACGACTTATTATTAAAATGGATTATCATGAGCAAATTTTGATATTCGTAAGACGATTTTGTTTTAAGTAAATTTATTACTCTCTTTACGCACTTGCATTAATGTTTTTCACGAAGTATCTGTCACATGGTTGGATAAACCACAAGTTATGAATTAAAACTATTAAAACTATATTTCAATTATGAAATATTTTAACTCCTATATTAATTGATAGCCCATATGAGCAGCTTGGCCAGAACACCTTTGAAAGTAGCTATGGTTTGATATGTGGTTTGAAAATTTGGTTCGTGAAGTCGTGTGTTTACTTTCAACTTATTGAGAGGTGATTATGTGATTATTGGCTAAGTTTTTGTTAATTGATCAAATTAGGATGATTATTGAATGGTTTTACATGTTTTTCGGGTTTGAATGACGGATTGTTGAATGTTTTTTGAAGAAATCAAATTTTGATTAGTTTGAGATGCGTATGAATTCTATTATTAGGATTAAGATTGCTTGATGATATCCTTTATAATTAGGAGACTCTAGCTTGTAACGTGACTTAGTATTATTTTGACATAAAATTGCATGTTTTAGGGTTTTTAAGGCTTTGTTTTTAATATTATTAATGATTTAGCTAAAACTAGTAAAAAATTGGATTCATACTGCATAATTGCAGTTTGGCTGCTAATCTTGAGACTGAGTGGTGAGAGGTTAGTGAGTTATATCTTGATTACACAAACAATAAACACTATCATCTCTTACTTTGAAACTTATAATTTCACGTGTGACATTCATCTCTAAACTTAGGGTTTTTTTTTTTTTTTTTATAAATAAAGTATGCGTTAAACACAAATTTGCTATGACACATAATTATATTATGGTAAGAATTGTCACCGATTACTAACCGAACACACATCAATGGAACCCAAAACGCTTGGACTTAAAGACATGAAATAAGATTTAATAAACATAATTTACCATTATGCTCGAAAATATGAATTAACCTGACTAACCTAGTCCTATCCAACCCACCACCCATGCACCAAAACCCATTCGAACCTCCAAAAAGAAAGTGAAACCACGCACGTGGACCCAGCCCCATAATCAAATAAGTGTGAATTCATGGCCGGAAGCCAAGTAAATTAGCCGATATATAAAAGGCAACCACATCGAGTTCTTCTTCGCCAGAACACACGATTAAGATTACCGATCATCGCGCCGTCTCCATCCTCGGCTAAACGAGTTTGAATGCGTCAAGTTTTAGTTCACATGTCAAGGTTATCGAGTACGAGTTCACATGTCGAGGTTGAGCCACCTCGCGAGTCTAAATGGGTTTTTTGTTTATATTACTTTTATTTAATTAAATAAGTGTATATTCATACAAATTATTATTTTTATGCATAAAATTATAATAATTATAATAAAATAAAGAATATGTATTATGTCATATATGAAAAGTATAGCTATAATTACACACATATATAAACTAATTACACACACATATATAAAGATAAAATTAATAACAAAAATAAATAGATTAAATAATTAATAATACACGAGTTGCACCAAACCGAGCCAAGTAGGAGTGTAAACGAATCAAGTCAGCTCATGAGCTGCTCTAGATCAGATAGGTATAAAGCTTGAATAAGTCGAGCCTAAACGAGCGCCTTAGCCCGAGCCCCATTTCGACCAGTCATATATGACTCATTTAATTATAGAGCTCGAGCCGTCTCACTAGCCTAAATAATCATTTTTTTATATAATTTTTATTTTATTAAATAATTGTATATTTATATAAATAATTACTTTTACACTTGAAATTAGGATATAATATAATAATATCAAGTGTGTGTGTATATATATATATTATATTAATATGTTATAAATTATAGATGTTTTAATGTATATTTTGCCCTCTAAATAAGTCACTAAATGATTGACCATATTATCCTCACATAAGGACAAATGTGTTAGAAATATTTAAAGTTTTAAATCAAGTGATTAATTTATGAAGCTTAGACTTCAAAAATAACAAATCACATAAACCATCCTAATGAATTAATAATTTACTCTAAAATTGCGTATAAATCACTTATAATTCTGTCATATTTTAGCTTAGATTCATTTATTACATGTGCCCACTAAATACACATTGAACAAAACCGTCTTGCATGCATCTTATAACTCTTTTCTGTATTAAAATATAATTTACACCATAAGTCCATAACATGTGTTAAAAAGAGTGTTAATGTTTTTTCCTGATATTGGATAATATTGGACCCATAAGACTATCCGCAATGCTACATCAGCATTTACCACATGCAGTCCTAGTCATCACTGCCACATCAGCATTTTATTCTTTCTTTCCACATGCATTCTCTCTCCTTTTATTAACTCCAACACATCCTTCCCACATGCATTCTCTCTCTTCCATATAATCATTACCCTTTTTTTGTAAAAAAATGTCCATGGCCCACCTCTTTTCTTCATTTCCTACGCACGTCTCTACGTGCAAATTCTTCCCAAATGCGGCCTCCTACCCCCCTCCATTGCATCTGCCGGAAAAATGCTCAGCCACGTAAGCCATGGACATGCGCGCTGCATTCAGCCTAAATAAGCCTTTAAATGAACGGAAGGTTTAATGTATAGTTTGTGAACTAAAAGTTTGTTTATGTTAGTTTGTTTAATAAATGAATGAATATACATAAAAATTATTTTTTGTTAAGTTAATGAACGAAGAAATAAAAATGAATAGATGTCGTGTTAGTTTATTTGTGTTCTTATTTGAAAGTTAGGTAACATGTTCGTTTTTGTTTGATTTATAAACAACAATGTCTATATTTTTATATAAAATAAAAACGTAATATTTTAAACCTTTTTTTGTTTGCCTATGTTCAACTTTAACGGAGTGGACCTTTTTTTCTTCTTCTTTAGATCATGCGCAAAAAAATGCAACAAATTTATTAATTTTAGTATTATTTAAATTTTTTTGGCATCATATGGGGACAGTGGACAAAGATATCTAACTTTTCCATTTAGTTTAAGGCCGACATATTTTTACTTTCTAAAACATTTTATTACATATTTACTAGAGGTGCTGAATGAGTCGGGTTGGCAGGTTGTGAGTTAAACCCAACCCGAATCTGAAAATTTTACACCAACCCGGACACGACCAGAACCTGACAATCAGGTCAGACCAACCAACCTGAACCTGACTCGAACTTTTATGGGTTGACCCGAACATGACCCGTTTGACCTTAAATATATATTTCTTTTCATATTTTACTCTAAAATCATAAATCATAATAAAAATATTTTATATAATCAAAAAGCATTAACCAAAATACATCAGATTGTGTAAAATACATCAGTTTCAAAATAAAATAAAAATATTCTTCAATAAAAATATATTATTTTTCAATCTTGTTCATAATTTATTTCATTTTTAACATTTTTATCGTACTAAGAAATAACATCTTGAATGATATCATTCATTTTTTTGTTGGAAATCCTATAATCAGAATATAGATACATTAAAATTCAACATTGAATATCATGATAACATAACATATGTTTTTTCTAAATAAACGGGTCGACCCGTCAACCTGATAGGTTGATCAGAACCTAACCCATTTATATAATCGGGTTGGCGTGTTCGACCTGAAATGAAGCCGAACCTGTTTAGCCAAAACCCTAACCCAAAAAATTCGTGTTAGGTTCGTGTCAAAAATTCACGCCCCTAATATTTACCTAATTATAAAACTAAATTATAAATTTCCCTTTCTAAACCAAATATATTACATATTTATCCATTTTATTAAAATTTTTTTTATGTATTTCCTATTTATCTTTAACTAAAAACAATTTATATATTTCTCCTTGCTGGATATTTGTAATTTTAGTTTAGCATTAGAAATATATGTAATTTGGATATTTAATACGGGAATATATGGTAATATCCCTTAATTTTAATATTATATTAATGCACTAAATTAATTTTAACTATTAGAAAGATTGTTTTGAGATGATAATCAATTAGTTTAGAGTTACACATCAAATTGACAATTATTGTGACGATCTTATCTTTTTCTTGGTCTCAACTATTGTGATTGAGGAGTCATATCAGTTAAACCTAAGTGTTGTTGACTTGATATTTTTTTTAATTTTAGTATTACTTTTCACACGAAATTAATTTTATACAATTTTTTAGTGAATGTTGATTTTGAGATAACGTTCAACCCATTTAGAGTTATATACATGATCAACAATTGTTTCAATGTTCTTTTCCTTTTTGTTCCAACAAATTTGAAAAATGAGCCATATCGGTCAAACATGGTCAAAGATGTATGATTTGAACGTCTTTTTAGCGGAATTTTTAATTAGCTAACATTATGTGATACAAGTTTTTTCATTATTTATTTTTTTAGTCACATTATCAGCTATAATTTATATTTTAATTGTTTAGAAACCATTGTACTAATGATTTAAGTTTATGAGTAAAATAACAACTTTTATATGTGTTTTGCTATTTAAAATCGTGTTTTTATTTTGTTTGATAATTGATTAAAATCTATATTCATAAGACGCAAGCCAAACCCCTAGTTCTATATCACTTTACAACCTTAAGAAATAACGACATTTTTCTTTTAACACAATGATAGTTGGTTAATTTTATTATAATTTTTATATTTTTCAAAGATACAATTCTCTTCATGTATATATGTTTTTTTGTTCTTAGTTTGGTAACAAAAGGGTAGACCGGCTAAGATGGTTAGGGCGTTGTCTACACAAGGTGAAGATGAGGCCGGTTAGATCCCCGCATACCTCCCCAGCCGGTTTAACCCTTTTTTTTAATGTTTAAATTTAATATACTGCCTATCAATATATGATTATGTATGCATTTTTATTTTTATACTGAGACATAGGGGTTTTCGTTTTTCGAATAGGACTCGAAAAAATCGAAATTCGATTCGATTTCAATTCGAAAAGCACCAAGTCGAAATTCGATTCGAATTTTCATATTCGAGTTCGATTCAATTCAGAGTATATTATTGAATATCGAATTTCATATTTTTAATTCGATTCAATTCGAAATTCGAATTTAAATTATTTGTATATTTTTATTTTATATATACAAGTAGTTACTATATTTAAATACTAGGCTTTTTAGTTAGGTGATTTAGTTTATAAAAACTGAATGCCTATTACATAAATCGATTTAATTATAAATGCCCATAATTTTAACACTTTTAAATACGCTAAACTTAAACATCCACAACTAAAACGTCTATCGTGAAGCTCGAAAAATTTATCATTTTGGTTGTTAATTTCTAATATTTTGATTACTTGTCACTTTAATTTTTTTGTGTGTTATCATTGTCATTATATATTTAACTTTTATCATTTTGTTAGTTTGAATGATATATCTAATATTACTGCGTTAATGTTGGTTATTTGATATTTATATGATTAAGGTTTTGATTATTAATTTTCAGACTATATAAAGACATCAAGTATAAACAAATTTTTAATTAAATTAAAATCAAGCCAATTCGAATTTAATTTAATTCGGATCGAATTCGAATAGAATCGAATTTCAAATTTGACAACGAATTCGAATTTCGAATTTGAATTGGTTAACTTGAATCGATTTCGAATTCGAATACTCTTAAAAAATTCAAAATTCGATTCGATTAACACCGCTACTAGTGAGACATGCTGAATTTAATTTATTTCGTGTTATATGCATATATGGAAATGCCTCCACCCTTGCAAAAGCATGCATGATAAACCAACTTAGTTTTATTACTTTATAACAATTATATATCTTTTGAAGAAACATAAGTTACATAGAAAAATCAAATGTTTCATCACGAACTTTATACTAATTTCTCATTAAAACATAAAATCATACCAAATCCATACAAATATGTTATGAAAAAAATAAAATATTACTCACAAAATCGTCCTCACCTGCAACCAATTGTTGAATAAAAAAACCTAAATCTCTAATCAAACATCGATTTTATATGAGAACAAATAAATCAACGTTACCTTCTCTGAATACCACCGAAACCCTAAAAAGAACCACGTTTTTTCCAATATATATATATATGTATAGTATTTATACTATTTAATATTTTACATATATATACACTATTGAATATAATATACATATTTATACTATTCATTTTTGTTGCATTTTAATACATATATTAATATACTGCCTATCGATATATGTTTATGTATGTATTTTTATACTAAGACATGTTGAATTTAATTTATTCCGTGTTATATGCCTATATGGACATGCCTCCACCCTTACAAAAGCATGCACGATAAACCAACTTAGTTTTATTACTTTATAACAATTGTATCTTATGATAACCCAATTTTAGAGAATTAACCAAGAAATCTTATCCTGATCGTTCATTGCAAATCATGAAAATAAATGTGTATTTCACATTAAACCACATCAAAGTAAATTTTAATTTTTATTCAAAAAGTATTTTTTTATTCAATTTTAAAGTGAACCACAAGATTTAAAATGGTGGATCATAATAGGGCTTAAAGGTTAACTATATATAAGATTAGATTATTATTAGATTATTATATGAAATTATGAATAGTGAATGTAAAATATTCTTTTAGTCTTTAAACCTTTGGTAACTTTTTATTAAATAAACTAAAAGTATTTACTAGTTTAGTATTTTTAATATTATATTAATTCTCTGTCGATAAAAAAAACATTTTTTTTTGGATTGCAATAAAAGTTGTAGAAGTAAGAAGTAAGAACAAAAAAGTTTAGAGTTTGGTTCATATATTGAAGTATTGTTTTTTCTGGTTAAAAGGAAAGGCTTAGGTTTTCGAAAATTAATTGGAGAAAGTTTTTCAAAATAAATGTTATTTTTGTTATTTTGGTTTACTCAAAAATATAATTCATTTAAGATAGAAAAAGTTATGTCTACTTGGTAGAGGCTTGTCTCTTATAATTAGAGTTTATGTGTTCAATCTCATACAAATGTATAATTATAGCATAATTTAGGTGTGAGTAAATTAACCGTTTAAAAAAAAATAGAAAGGTTATTATAATTTAGGTCCCTATAGTTGTAAAATAATACCATTTCAATCCCTTCGTCAAGTAGTAACTTTTTTACGTACCCTATTTTCCTCTCAAATAAATTTAGAAAGCAAATTAAAAATTATGGCTTTTGACCATTGACTACAAGCCACGTTCATGGCCTCTTTCCTCCTCGATGACCGGCGAGGGGTGGCCGCACGTGTGCCCTCTTTCACTCTTACCCAAACGATTATTAATGCCCTCATGAACTTCCTTTGATTTCACACATTGGTTACACCAATTATATGTTTAAAAACATTAACAAATTACAAGTTGTTCACCCACACACATGCAATTTAGGGGTGTGCAGAAAACCGAATTAACCGACCCGTAACCAGTATAACCGAGAAACCAAACTGAAAAAACCGTACCAAATGAAAAACCGATGGTTCGGTTAAATAGTTTTTTAATGACCGAAATTAATGGTTCGATTTTTGTTATCAATTTTTCTATAACCACCATAACCGAACCGAGCCGCTTAAATCAATAAACAATATATAAATCTTTAATAATATTTATACTAGAAGATTCCAAAGTTCAAATGAATGTCTAATTTATGGTGCCTCTTTGATTCCCCTTAAAAAGGTCGGCAAAAGATATTTTCCTAATTTCCCTTATCACTTTCTTAACATAATGAAGACATGACTTAAACGTCCATCACTAATATTTTCTCGGAATTTTGGCATTTCAACATTTTAAATGTTTGTTTTAATTTTTTGATTGGATTTTATCGTTTTGTTCTCGTATTTGTTAAACGTTTGTTTGAATTCATGGATATCGTTTTGTTAATTGATATTAATATTATTGAATATATTTAATGGATAACCGACCGGTTATAACCATCATAACCACTTACCGCTGTAACGGTTGGTTATGGTTATCAAATTGGTTTAACCGTCATCTCGGTTATGGTTATGGTTTTAGGTCAAAACCGGACCACGCACACCCCTAACATGCATACACTCCGGTTCTTATACAAATAAATTCTTACGTGTGAAGTGTATGCAGCATGACCGGTCTTGAGAATTTAAGTGCATGGGTTGAGAAAGAAAAAATAGCCCTAGGCTTAGACAAATTATACACTATATAAACTTCTTTTTTTAAACGACGATTAATGTTATAATAATAAACATAAAAAACTATAGACTTGGGGGTGTTGATCGGTTCAACCCAATCGACTTTCGGGTTAGTCGGGTTTTCTTTAAAAAATATTGAACCACAACCCGTCCCTAATAACGTTTGTGATAATCAAGTTATTGTTTATAAGGTCGGATTAGTTGGGGTAATATTTATTTGCTATTATCTTGACTCAATATTTAAGTGAAAAGTTAAATATGTTTTATATTTAATAACTAGGTTATTATCCCGTGTATCACACGGATTTTGATATAAAATATTAAATATTTAGTAATGAAAATTTAGCGATTATAAAACGATATTTTTATATAAAATGATTAAATTACATATTAATAAAATTTTTAAGTAATAAAAAAATAATTAAAAACTTTAATCATTATACAAATGATATATGACATTTTAATGTGTAATAATTGATATCTTTGAAATAACTAACATTAAAAACTTCAGTTTCTATTATATTAAAAACTAACTTTTATAAATCAATAATATAAAATATAATTATTTGCAATTATTAAAGTTCAACGACTCAATTTAAATTAGCGTTAAACATAACGGAACAAAAATATAACTTTTTCTATCATTTTAATTACTTCAGAATTTAAATAAATTAAAAAACGTCGTTAGATGATAAAAATCTCATTGTTTAAAAACTCATTTTATAATATATTTTATTTAAAAAACATTTTTTTAAGATAACTTGTTTTTACATAAATTTTGTTTTTTGAAAATAAAATATTTCTTACTTTAAAAATTTTGATTTTAGAATATAATTTATGCTTTATAATAAAAAGATAAATAAAATATTAGTTATTAATATTATATTATTTAATAAGTGAAATAATTTATTTAATAAGAGAGATAATATAGTTATTTAATAAGAGAGATAATTAAGTGGAGTGATAAGGAGTTGACATGTGGCAATATTAGTTTAAGAAGATGACATATGACAATATTAGTTTAAGAAGGTGACATGTGGCATTAGTAATGTAGGTGGGTGACAAGTGGCAAAATTGTTACTCTTTTATTATAGAGTATAGATTAATATATATATACAAAAAAAATTAATCGAAACCCGACCCTATTAATAGTTCGGGTTAATCATGTTGACCCGAATAACCCGCTGAATAACCTGACTCTATTAAGCTTACTCGGGTTTGCGTGCAGGTTGGGTAAGTCGGGTTCTGGTATTTTCGACACCCCTACTCATAATAATATAAACAACATTTTATAATCTTATATAAATTTAGTGGGCTCGATTTTTTAAGTTTGCATATTAGATTTATTTTAACTTAATGAGCATAAATATTTTTATATAAAATATGCAAAAAAAATAAAAACTTTGGGCCCCTCAAAAAATCATGCCTAAGGCAGTGGCCTGGTTAGCCCCTGGTAAGGGCCGGCCTTGGTATGAAGGATACTATCGTATAAGTGTTAATTATTTTTGTGTGGTAAAATCACACAAACACATAACTAATACAAATAATGCATATATGTGTTAATTTCAATAGTATAGTTTTATCACAAAGATTTCATATACTTTGCATGAAACAACTTTGCATTTTAAACGTTTACCATATATATTTCATATGATAAAAACTTTATGGATATAAATAGTTGTTTTCATTTTCAATTAATATTGATTTATATTAAACATTTGTCTAGGAAGATGTCCAATTAATCTAAATCTATATATACAACTTTGCATTTTAAACGTTTACCATATATATTTCATATGATAAAAACTTTATGGATATAAATAGTTGTTTTCATTTTCAATTAATATTGATTTATATTAAACATTTGTCTAGGAAGATGTACAATTAATCTAAATCTATATATATATATATATAGGGAGATGATCAAATGTTAACCAACTCTTATTGCGGTAACCCGTATAACTCCGCCAAGATTAATCCAAAACTTTGTTTTCTTTTTTTCTTTTTTAAATATAATTATTACACATAAACAATACTTTCTTCTTTTATGTGTATGTGCAAATTTATCAACGTTTAAGATTTAAAATAATTGTAAGTTTTGGTTATATTAACAAGTTTTTGGTTACATTAAGTAATGTAACCAAAACTTACACTACTTTTAAATCTTAAATCGGTGACAAATTTACACATACACATAAAAGAAGAAAGTATGTGTTTATATATAATAATGATATTTAAAAAAAAAGAAAACAAAGATTTAGATCGATCTTGGCGGAGTTATACGGGTTACCGCAATAAGAGTGGGTTAACAAAGAAACCAGCCCCTATATATATATATATATATATATGTATATATATTCTCTGATAGACCACTTAAAAGTTAATTTTATCGTATTTCTTTTTTATTAAATACAGTAACTCATCTTTTATTAAAATTTGATTTTCTCTCATACTAAATACTAATATTTTATTAAATTTGGTAAATCATATGATTACATCGTATTCTTTAATTTTTTATAATTTTTTTTTGAAATATACATATATACTATGTTATTTAAAATTCATTTCTTTAACATCTGTAATACACAAGTTTTAACATAGCAACTTATACATAAGCACATGTATAGGGATATCATGGGAAAACTCAATCTTAAAGAGAAAACATTAAAGTTTATTTAAGCTCTTCATTTGGAAATCTTGAAAAATAAATATATGTTGCACATTAAACCACATCAACATCGATTTTTTTATTCAAAATCTATTTTTTTATCAACTTTAATGTGTACCATATATTTATTATAAATATCCCAAATGAAAAGTTCATATAAGGTTTAAGGTTTTCTTTCTTAAATCAAGATTTCATATGATACAATCTATACATACGTACGTGCGTACATACATACATACAAGGATAAAAAAACATTTTGATTTAACGTGTTGATACACAAATTTGTTAATACAATCCCTCGATAAAAAACGTGTTACATTAAAGTTTAATGTAAAAATAAGTTTAAAAATAATTTTTTTTTTAATTTGGATCAGACATTTTTCCCATGATTTAAAACTGGTGATCAAAAATTGATTTAACAGTTATCATTCTGAGGTTGAATTATCATATGATTCAAGTCTTGTATACATATATATGAAGGGTTTGAATCCTTTGAAAACCCGATCTTAAAGAGAAAACACTTAAACCTACGTGGACCGTTAGATCAAACGTATTTTAGATTATAATTAATTAAACAAAAAAAAACATCGCTCCACAATTAAAGTTAAATATTTTAATAGGGTTTTTGAGAAGAAAAAACATCTTTAACCTTCAAGGGGTAAAAGAGTATTTTTTTTTTCAGTATCTTTCCTCTTTCCACCTCTCTCTCCATCAGTCTCTATCTCTTTACTTTATATATTTGATTACTCAAATACTACACATGTGTAATGTTTTTTTAAGTATTTTTTTAAGAAACAAAAAAATATGCACATGTGTATGAAAAAACTACATAATGTGTATCAAACACAATTTTTACTACACAAGCACGATATTACATATTCTGAACCATAATAAAATATTACACATGTGTAGTTTTATACAAAGAACATCAAATTAACCGAAACAACGAAAACTACACATGTGTAAAGCACAAACAATCACGTTTTACTACACAATGTACATCTGGTTAAGCAACAACTATAACATCTGAAAAACTACACAAGTGTAGAAATAAAAAATTATTTACTACACAAAGTACACATGGTCAAGCAACAACTATAAGATCTGAAAACTACTCATGTGTATAAATAACAATGTACAAGTTTTATTACACAAAGTACACCTGGTCAAGCAACAACTGTAAGATCTGAAAAAGTACTCATGTGTAGTAATAAAAATGTACAAGTTTTGCTACACAAAGTACACATGGTCAAGTAACAACTATAAGATCTGAAAACTACACATGTGTAAAAATAAAAATGTACAAGTTTTATCACACAAAGTACACATGGTCAAGCAACAAATATAATATTTGAAAAAGTACACATGTGTAGTAATAAAAATGTACAAGTTTTACTTCATAAAATGCACATGGTCGATTGACTTTTATTATTCTTTTCACATTCAATGCACAGTCCTCTTTGTAACTCCCAAAACATTTACATGCTTACACGTGTCAAAGTAAGGTCCCGGTTAAGTTTTATCACAAAAACTTTATCAAAGGATTATGCGGAAGCGCCAAAAATATTTACAAAAGTAATATAAACATGACAAGTTACTAATTGCATTCCTAAATCATTATACCATAGTGTATATGACAACACAACAACCAAAATTTGCATAACGTTTGATATTTCCAAAATACGCGGCCCGATCATAGGCTTTTATGCACATCTATCTTCGTCCTGAAAGCACCACATATAATTTTATCATTAGTCCGTAAGAACTAAGTAAGATTATCCAAATATAAGTTAGGGTTCGAATCGAAAGGTTTCTAGGCCTTAAAACGCGTTTAAAACGTCAAAAACGGACAAATCTAGATTACCCGCGCCGTAGCCTACAGCCCAGTGGGACAGAACCTTGCTGCCGTAGCCTCAGGCCAGCCCGTAGCCTCCAGCCCTGGGTGCAGGTTTTCTTCCATTTCGCGCGTTTTGACCCTTTTTAACCACTTTCGATCGTTCCAAACCACCCAAAACTAAATCCCAAGTTCCCAATACATATTATATGGAGTATCAACTCCTCAATTTCAAATCATAACATACCCAACATAATTGGGCACCAAATCATTCAATTAAGAATCAAAACCCCAAAATGGGTCAAAATCACCAAAAATGCGTTAGTTCACAAACTTCAATTTCCATTAACAAATTTAGTTATACAAATGATAACCAAACATATTTCATCAACAATTACTATAATGTTCACCCTCAGGTACTTCCATTATAGATTTCAACCAATTCTAATCAATTAATCAATTACAAATCAATTATCCACACTTAGGTGGAAACTTGATATTCAATATAGTTATGATGTTCTCTCCCAAGTACTTCCATCATAACTTGCCAAAGTTTACTTCCACGTTCAAGTGGTGAAGTAATCAATAATTTCCAATTCAAACTATGATGTTCACTCTCTAGTCGTTCCATCATAGTTTTCAATTTCAACTCAACCATTCATATGTTTATAACCAAATACAATCCATGCTACTATGATTTATATTTCCTAAGATACTTCTATCATAGACTTACATAACCAATTTGCATTTAACTCAATTGAATCTATTCACAAATCAAATATTTCAATCTATTAACAGCTTGACTTTTAAATAGTCAAACCATACAATCCAACCAATATCATCAATTACTCATACATTCATAATCAATCCAATACAAGTAATAGACTATAACTACTACTTATATATGGTGTTTAGTAAGTTAGATAACTTACCTTAGCACTTCTAATCACGGATTAACTATCGGTGCTTTGCCTTCCCGTTGACTTCCCTTTGAAGTTCCACTATCACCACCTAGTTACAACAATTCAATTCTCTTAACTACTATTCTAATTAAGATTGATATAAGCTCAATAATTCAACCATTTTACTACCAAATCATCAATTTTATGATGATAATCACTTTTAACCCATTTCATGACTCAATTTCCAAATATTGACTTAAAAGTCAATTATTGGTATTTTAACAAACAACATGTGTGCAAGCTTTTACCTACACACTATCTTGTTAGTTTCAACTTAGCCATAACCCATTTCTACAATCAAACTCATTAAACTCATAAGTTTAACATATTTGTTGAGTTTTGACCAAAACTTACATGCAAAACATCAACATAACATTACTTCAAATCAATGTCACCATGTTCATATGTAAACCCAAACTCACATAATTTCCCCAACACCCATATCCTCACTTATTGATTCTTTATGTAAGAATCATAGGTTTGGGTTTTTAAAACATGATTACAAGATCAAAACAACATGTTCTAATCACCCATTACACCTAATTCAAAGTTTGGATGAAAACCCATTCATGGCTTCATCTTTCAAAGTTTCAAGAACTAGAAATAAACCTCAAATTCACTTACCTAGTTGTTGAAGATCACCTAGGATAGTGATTTTGCTCCTTAAACTTGATTTAAACTTCAAGATTTCCACCAATTTGAAAGCTAGGCTAATGCTTCTTCTTCTTCTTCTCTTGAACTCACCCACTTAAAAACACACACACACACACACTATGAACAAATATCTAGAAACTTTGACTTAAGTCAAAGTTTTATCCTCAAATTTTCAAGTTTGGAGGTTTGGCAAGTTCAACCCTTTAACTTAACAAAACATATAGCCAAGTTAACTAACTTAGTTATTTAATTTTACCAACCAACACAATTCAAATACTAATTAAATAAATGTTTAACTAAAATTTTACCCGATCGATTATATTATAATATTTAAACAAAACGGGTCGTTACACTCTTTTACTATTTAGATAGGTCGGCAGATATGTAATAAAAATAAATCTTACTTTTATATAAATAGAATAAATATTTTTCTTTTACACACAAGCATAAGCGTAAATAAACTCACTCCCATCATTAGTAAAGTTAACGT
This sequence comes from Mikania micrantha, assembly GCA_009363875.1. Lineage (NCBI taxonomy): Eukaryota > Viridiplantae > Streptophyta > Magnoliopsida > Asterales > Asteraceae > Mikania > Mikania micrantha. Next base: position 53,570,943 of record CM018694.1, on the reverse strand, counting down.
AGAGTCCGAAGAAGGTAAGATGGTGAATGTAGACAATCTTACCCCTGTCTTGTAAGAATATAGATGATGCTTTTAATAAGATATCTTGCTCATGATCCTTGATGATCAACCCAACTCTTTTAATGTTATTTTCACAAAAATTAAGTAAAATATCATTAAAATTAGTGCAATTTTACTTTTGTCTTTTAAGATTCGATACACATATATATACACTATATGTGTGCTCCGTAAACAGGACCACATAAGCGTAAACATACAAATAAATAATGTATTGCATGTAGGGAAACATGTAATAACGCAAAAGTTGAATACTAAACATAAAAAGAAGAGAAATAACAAAGGTATGATGTGTCTAATTGCATCATGCAATCGAAACAAAATATAATATATATCAAACAAAAGTTACATTTGAACTAAGTTATATGTAATACTAAGGTCATACTTAAAACAAAAAATCTTTAATCTGTATTCTCAAAATCTAAAAAAGTCTCTATTTTTTATAATTCGTCTACAAGACACAATCTCAAGGTAACATAATAATCCCTCTCCATTATACACCATTAGACACAGCACAATCCACCAGAAACTAGGAAGAAATACCAAAAATTACTCTAGGCAGTCGGATACAATCACTCAAACTAGGGCAAACATTACATGTAAACCTCATTCCAACATGAAACACATGATGAACAATAAATTCATTGATCAACAATGAACATACAATAACTAATAAGTGATAAAAAGCATACACAAGCACACACTACAAACCAATTGCACAAATATTAGTGATAAACAAGAAACATAAAATAAGTCACAAGCACAATGATCAACAACGAGCATACAATAATAAAAAGGCACACACACTATACAACACAAAGTGAGCAACAAACAGTTGCCAATAAAATGATTTGCATAAATACACAATAAGTAATTAAATCAAAGCTATGATACGCACTCGATCAAATGCAACACGTGTAACCAGAGATATGTCTTTTCATGGTAATAACTAATACAAGTCCTCATGACCCAATCACCAAATGACTAAGACAATAGATAATATGTTTAAAATGAATTAAATTACTAAAAAAAAGAATAGATAATAGAACAATAGTAAGGTGTTATCACTTATGTTTAGGTTTAGGTTTAGGTTTACTTTTATTTTTTTCTGGTAGAGAAAAAATAAATATTTGATCCAAATCCAACGCATTTTCACGCTAAACTGTGCTTAATTGGTCAGTTATTTTCACAAAGATCTTATACAAATTTCACTTTGTTTGAATGGTACGATGCTTAAAGCAGACATTGTATTTGTAAAATTTTTCATAGATTGAATATAAGAATTTTAACATAAAGTACTGCTAATTGAACCTTAAAATAATTTGGTGTGCAATGAATAAATTATGACCTTTAATAATGACACCTTACGTCTAAAATCATGACTTGATCATCCCTGTAAATCATGACTACAATACCTAAAAAAAATCAACACAAATATATATAAAACATTCACACAAAATCTAACATAAGGCATACATACTTGCATGCATGCAAGCCAGGCTACAAAACATGTATAAAACACTAATAGATATATGGAAGTATGCAAGGCATATACATAAAACACACACATACAAAATTTTATATGCACAATAAGCTAACACACACATACAAGTCCATACGCATAATAAGTTAACAAACACATACAAGTCCATACACACAAACCATCGGGTTTCATGGGTTTGGACTGGAACCCATTGTTAGGTAAAAAAAGGACAGTAAAGTGTGAAAACTGAAAAGAACCCACCACTAAATTAACCAGGTTTCATGAGTCGGTCCAGGGCCAGCTCAACAAATTTGGGACCCTAAGAGGAATAAAAATCCGAAGCCTTTCACTGACAGTTACGATAAAACCACCCTTCTTTTATCTGGGCTTGAGACCGACAGTAATAAACTATAAGTCTATATCCGGTAGAATTCAAAAAAAAATTTGTTTATATTTATATGCATAAAATGTTTAGATTAATTTTTTTTCTAGTTTTTAAAATGTAAATTTTTTAATAAAATGTTCATAATCAGTTAATTTGATTTTAATTTGATTTTTTTTCAATTGTGTATGAAAAGACTTTTATGTGATTCTTTATCGTATCTCTACTTTATCTAGAGTCCACAAGATAAAACAATCTATAGACTAAAATACTCTTTGTAAAAAAATTTGAAAAATTGAGAGTCATATACTTTTGAGGCCTCTGTTCCCGAGTTCACTTAAGGAGAGAAAAGAAGAGAATTGGAAGGAAAAGAGAAACTTGTTTGTGTTCCCGAGTTTCATTTAACGAAGGAAGGGGAAGGAAAATAACAAATGTTGTGTTCCCGAGTTTCATTTAAGGAGAGAAAGGAAAGGAAACGGAAGGAAAACTAGGCCAAAATTTTTTGTTTTTCTTTCCTTCCGATTTGAAAGGAAATGGAAGGAAAGAATTCCCTTCTTTTCTTTTCATTTCCTCTCATTTTTTTCCTTTCTTTTCCCTTCTTTTCTCTCGTATAATTAACTCGGGAACGTCTAAGCTTTTGCATGGGTTGTTTGGTCTATTGAGCTGGCCATAAGTCGATCCATGTCTACTTAACGGGTCGGAGCCAGATTTTGCTCACCCTTGGTAAACAAAACATTAATAATCATGGTTTGCTTGTCTCGTCACAAGTGGTAATGTTTGATACTTCGATTATTCTGTATTCCCTCTCGATTCTGCAAGAGTCGTCATGAAGAACACAACCACGTGGCCAAACAACAAAATCCTTGATTTGGTAAATAACAGAAATTGGCCCTAATTTAGATTATTAGCTTATAAATCAATCCATTATTATGCTTTAGAATACTTGATTTTCGCATATGTTTCATAATCGATTTGTTCACTGGAATCAGTTTTATAACCTTATTGTTGTGGCATAGTTATATCCAGAGATTGTGAGGCTCGTTAAGATTTCATCCACAAGTGCATACTTTGTCGTTTGATTTGTGTATTTCTATTCGTCAGTCAATTAGCTTAGCTATATTTGTTCATTAATGGAAGACTCAAAACAAAATTAAGGATCAATAGATTAGAAGAAGATTAGCTTCCGCATAAAAGGTTTGATTCTGTAAATTTCTTGTGGTAATAGAACAATGTATATAGATAAGTTATAAAATAATTATGCTAGATTTAAACGTGAATGCAATGGAAACACAAGGATTCCATGTCATATTTTCCAGCCACTTCATATGCACTTATAACAAAATTTTACATAATGTGACTGTTTGTTGCTGTAAGTTTCTTGTTAGGGTTTATACATGCCAATATAGAGGGTTTTTGCTTTTTAGATTTAACCCCAAAGATGAAAGATCGTAAGGGAATGTGTGGGCGATTTGGTGACCGTGGTTTGATCTGATCTGAAAGACTAAACTCATATTCTAATCTTCTTAGAGTTGTTTCTGTTTCAATTTGCAGTGCAGTAACATGGTTTAGACCTGCTTCAAGTTCTTGGTTAACTCTAGTGTTTTCTTGTTGCATGTTGGATACTTCTCCTTGAAACTTTGCAGCTTGATGTGTGTTAAACTTGATTTCTTCCTCTTCAACACCTTCCCTCAAAGCGCGTTTGATGTCCTCCTGGATTTCAAACAATGATGAGAATCTTCTTTGTAATTCGTTCTTTAGTAACGTGCTTTGATCCAACCATATTGTTAGTTCAGTTTGTATCTCTTTAAGATGTTTGAATATTGCGTTGATTTCTGATCTTATGTTTGATTTCCCATCACTTCCTTTGGCTTTCACTTTTATGATTTCTTGTTGTAGATCTTCTACTTCAGTCTTGAATTTTTGCACTTGATGGAATGTTGAGCTAAATCTTAACCAGAAATCAAGATTCTCGTCAAGTATTGCATCAATGTCAGTTCTTAGTTTTGCTTCAATCTCTGAAACAGGATTAGGTTTGTCCATGAAGATGGACTTGATGTCTACTTCTTCTTTATCAACTTCTTGAAGGAGTTTGAGTTTTTGTTTCATTTGTTGAATTTCATTGTCACGTTTGTCTATCAGTATTTTCAAGTCTTGTAACTGCAATTTCAATTCCCCAACAGTTCCTTGGTTTTTTTGCTCTTCATCAGCAAGTTCTTTTTTCGCGGTCTTGTACTTCCTTAAGATTGTAGTATACTCTTGTAAAAGAACCTTTTCTTTATCATCTAAACCTCCGAACAATAGGTCTTGCCAATTCATCTCCTCCTTTGGTTCTTCCTTTCGTTTTTCAGGTTCTTTAACAACATCATCATTGATGAAAGTTCTATCATCGTTTCCAGTTTCATATATGTTTTCGCTCTTCTCCTTAACCTCAACTTCCATTGTTACGGGTGTGATCATGTTATTCTTAGCCACATCATCATTTGTGAAATTGATTTCTTTATCTTCCACTTGCTCTTTTGAAATTAGCTTGATCTCTTCACCATTCACAGAAGGTTGACTTAGTTTGATGTCTTCATCAAGCTTGACCTCATGAATGTTCTCAAACAAATGATGAACACTGCAATGGGCTTCTGTGAAGTGCATCTTGAGGCTGTTATTTTGGTTCTCAACGTTCATCCCCAAATCTTGTAGTCCATCCAGTTTTTTCTCCACATCTTTGAAAGTTTTTGCCAAATGATGTCTTGCAGTGATCGAATAAGCTTTATCTTCTTCCAAATTCTGAATTTGTATATGAAGATCATCGGTTTCTGTTCTTAATCTGTCGATAAGTGCACTTTGTGATGAAACTAATGTTTCCAGGTTGATCACTTTGTTCACAAGCTTGTCAATCATATCTGCCATTTCTGTAACTGTCAAGGATTTCTTTGAAAGATCCACAAGATTTTCTTTGATCTTTTCTTGTAAATCATTTTGCTTTCTTTCTTGTTTATATTCATCATCATCACCACCACTATCAGGATGATGATCATCTTCCTTAAACTGTAGGTACTCATGTTTAAACGACTCGAGTTTCTGCTTTGCAGTTTGAATCCTTTCAAGCTCCAACCTTGCTTCTTGGCCCGACTTCTCATGTTTTGCCTGCAATTTAAGCAAACTCTCTTCACACGACTTTAGCGTGGCCTCTGCCATTATAGCACGAGCTTCATCATCTTCAATACCTTTAACCACCTTAAACTCGTCCTGTAAATCACAAACTCTTTGTTGCATTTCAACAATTTTGTTCTCAATTTCTGAAAACTTTGCAAGCCCGTATTCATACGCGCTCTTGGTAAACTCTTTCACAGTTTGCATTGAAAGAATTTCCTTTTGAAGCTTATCAATCTCATCCCCCGCCTCTTCTTTTGTTAAACCGGATTTTAGTAAACAATTGGAATGATTATCTGCTTTGGTTTCCTTCTTGATCGGGTGTATCTTTGGGCCATTAGTTAGAAAAGTTTTGATGTTTTGTGGGGCCTTGGGTGGATCTGGGCCTATGTTTTTGGGATTTTTGAGCCCGTTGTTATCATTATTGTTATCTTCGTCGTCTTCATAATCTGTGTCATATGGAAGTTGATCTGGGAAAACCGAGGCGATGGTGGTGTTTGCTTTTTGCAAATCTGTGGAGAGTTTGTCGTATCTTTCGGCTAAGGCTCGATAAGCACGAACACTCTCCTCGATGAAGGCTATGAGCTCAGGTCGATGCTTGTAATACATTTCGGCCCTCTTGGCGAATGAATCGCCATCTTTTTGAACCAGGTTCATGGCATTGGAAACCTTCTCTTCCATGTCTACAAACCCACGACAGTTTTGTAAATTTCATCAATAGTTAAAAAATTAACAACAAAAAGCTTGCTGATTGCCAATAAAATTAATGTTTTGAGCAAAATATGAATTCATCAACTCACTATGAAGTCAAATTGATACTAGGCAGGTGGGCTCAAACTTATTTGAGGTGAAATTAATTTCAACCCGAACCAAACATTTGGGTTGGGATCTACTTCTTACCCAAAATGTTGAAATCAATATAACATAAACCCACAAAAAAAGGTTTTAAACCCAAACCACATTTGGGTTGGGATATGCCTAACCCAAAATGTTGAAATCAAACATAACCTGAATGTACACAAAAGGGTTCAAACCCGATTTAAGCCCAACACTCCTACCAAAAAATCTTTTTCAAACATTGTTGACACAGCCTGAACTGTCCATAACCCGCTTGTATTAATAACTTGGTTAAAATTAATAAATATTAATAAATTACTTGTATTGCAAAACACGATTAAATATAATATATAATACAAAATAATATAATATAAAATCATAACAAACAAAAAAAAAATTGTATATGTGTTTGCGGTTTGCGCAATTATGTATATATGTGTCGGCACTCGAACGTTAAAAGTAAACTTACACTAATTTTAACACTATTTTAATTAATTTTTGTGACAATGACATTAAAAGCGTTAACTAGGTCAGTTAATCAGGCATCATAAAGAGACAGGAGTCTCATTAGAAACACGCTCTCTATTCTTACGAGATAGACCATTGTCTGATCCTACCTTAGCCTCACTAATAGTAGGATATACTAAATACGATGATGATGTATTGTTTTTAATGTCCAATACCTAGATTTAATTTACAAAACATGATTAGAATTAAAAAAATTATGACTAATTGTGTAATAAATTACGAATTTAAGAAAAACTTTAACCTGTCCCCCCAAACGAGAATGTGGTAACTTTTATATGTAACAACTTATTTATTTATTTATTTTTTGAACAGCAAACGCACGGCTACCTAGTAATACGCTGATAAGTAGATCACCCTTTTGCCTGAGTAACAGGGCGTGATGACTTGACCCATCTGTTCAAGAGGAAACTTACAACTAGGAAAACCCTTGGACTCAACCCAAGATCTATCATATGAGAAATCAAGCGGCTACCATTAAGCTAGAAGCCCTTTGGGATCTATGTAACAACTAATAATAAGCTACTTACCAATGAGGCATTGCCTTAATAGTACCCTAGGATTCTTCCAATTGGAAGGTCTTGAATTCAAATCCCTCTAGCTGCGAAATAAGGGTTTGAGGGGGTCAGGGGGTTTTCCCAGTGGGGTTTTGTCCTGGGGTGGCTGTGGTGGCTCATAGGAGGTCCAGGTAACTAGACCTTAGTGACATGGCCAGGAAACAGTGGGTTCACATGATTGAGACCTTCGGCGTTCAAAAAAAAATAATAAGCTACTTTTTTAATGATATAACTCATAAATAAAACAAATACCAAAAGTACCCTCTATCAACTAACTTAATATCATTAACTACCCTCCACCAAGGCGTCATAAAAGCTGATTTCCTCTTTTCCTTGTATAGACTGGATCTAAAACCCAATGTTTTTAAAACCAGAGCAAACCGGTCGGACTGGATTTAAGTACCGGATGACGTCATAAATATTATATAAATATATATAATATATTTATATTAAATATATAATAAAAATTATAAAATATTTTTAAAAACCGGTTCGACCGCCCGGTTCCTTCAAAACGGATTCAAGCACATAATCGGGCCGCCCTTAGTACCGAATTCCGGTCCGACCAGCCGGTCCGGTCCGGGTTTGAAAACATTGCTAAAACCATTCTGATGTTAAACAATAGAACATTAAATTATATGATAATATTTAAAATAAAAATTATACTAAATTACTATATAATGTTGGATATAACGTGGAGGAGAAAAAGGGATTACATTGATACAAAATTGTTTTATTTATTATAGCCAAAAAATAATTATATGTATTTTGTGGTTATTGTAATATTATATTTAAAGTTAATTTGTAATTAAATTAACTAGATGGCGCTGCACCGCGCGTTGCTGTGTAAATTTAACGTACTCGATTAGTCCTGATAACGAACGTCATGACCATAAAACAGAACTTTTTAAGGATCAAGAAAAAAAATAATAAAACAAAAATAAAACTTCACAAAATTGATTTTGTTCGATAGTATTATTATTGTTGCCCAACCGTTTTTTTTACTTTACAACATCTATTAGTTGATTTTTTATTGTTTAATGAAAAAAATATGCATCAATGACTTGTACCTTATGCTATAATAGTTGTAATGTTCAATGGCTTGTATTCTATTATAGAATAGTTGTAATGCACTAATATGCATCAATGGCTTGTACTATATGCTGGAACAGTGAGTATTTATTTTTTTTACTTTACGGCGTATTTTTATTATTTATTGAAAAAAATATGCATCTATAGCTTGTACCCTATGCTAAAATAGTTATAATGCTTAATGAATTGCATCCTATGCTAGAATAGTTGTAATACACTAATATGTATCAATGAGTTGTATTCTATGCTGAAACAGCTATACAACACTATTCATAATTTGATAATGTTATAGATAGTAATTATTACATTCTTTTACTATTTATTTGATTTACTTTTTTTTCATATCAACATATAATATGTCTTAGTTCCTATCATTTTTACACAAAGCTAATATCATCAAAGATCCATGACAAATGTATATACATACATGATAACCGAGTATAATTAACTGCTTGAGAATTATTTTTTATAAAAGAATACGAAAACGTCATGAACAAGTAAGAAGATAACTAAGGTACCTTGAAGGCTTTGCTCGAGCCATTTCGACTGTTTGGTTCGAATGTGGCTAGCCCACCACCACGAATACGCGTTGCTTGCCGCCCTTTGTAACATCTCCAGTCACCTAGTTTTCTTTTCTCGTTCTTTCTTGAATCTGTTGTTCAGACTGGCGTATGTGCTTTTGATCAGAAGAAACGAACCAAAGTGTAAGTCGATAGATGTTTGTTAATCGTGTGGGTGATCGCGATCGACTTGGTTGGCAAGTGAATGTTTATAAGTAGATGAAGGAAAGAAAAAAGAATAAAGAGGTGCTTTTAGTTGGAAGGGGGAGTTTGGTGTTTTTGAGTTGGAAAAGTGGTGGTGGGGATGAAATGAAAGTAGTCGTACAAAAGAAATTCAATAATATATTATGAGGCTTAGTCGCCTCAATAAGTGCATGACCTTCGGCACTAAGATTTCTGCCTTGCATCAATTTACAAGTGTTATTTTTTTTAACAACGAACGAATGCAATTTAAGTCCGATCATATGGATAAATCTAATGACATAAAGTTATACACACTTGCAAAAGACAGACAATGTTGATGACCTGACCTACCCACTATTCCAATGAAAGCTCATTGTCTGAAGAACTATTGTGGTATATATTAGCGTTTGATTAACATTAGAGTTTAATTGTTTATTTACAGCTCTATTTAAAAGTAATCATTTTTTTCTTAAAGATAAAGATAACTTTTGTTTGCATCTCATTTTTTTCAAGTGCTTTGAGGCCGATTAACCTAGTTGAACTGTTATTCAAGTGAACCAGTGAACAGGACGGTTGGACCCGTGAACTAGTTGAACCAGATTTAAATTTTTTATATTACATTACATATATAAATTTTATAATATTTATAATGTTATCTAGTTTTTAATCTGGCCAAAACGATCCAACTAATGAACCAGTAAGGCTTTTGGTTCGATGTCCACTTTGGTTTTATAAACATTGTCTCAGGCCCTATAAATAGATAGACCATGAGTGAAATTTACTAGATATTTTTGTTGTTGTATTAATTGTTTTAAAAAATAGAATGAGAGGTTGGGTCTAAATGAAAACCATTTGAGTAATATGTTACTCGCTTTAAGGTTAGGGTTCTACCCTCTCATATTGGTATAAACAATTTCTTGTAAAATAAGTTAGTTTTAAAGTTTTATTATTTTGACAACATTTTAATTAAAATTATAGAAATAAAATAATAATTCAACACGTAAATAATGATTAGGGTATCGTTGGCAATTGTCAATTAAGAAATATTTGCGTGTTGCATCAATAAACAAGAAAAAGAAATGAAGGTTTCATACGTTCGATGGTCTCCGATCCCACGATGATGGTTGTTAGCTAAACACACAAACTCACGTTACATCTATCTATTCTAATAAATAAAGGTTTCTAGAAACAAATGTCATGTTCCTAAAACACCTCAATTTTTGTTTCCCGCTTCTCTTTTCTATTACATACATTTCATATTAAATATGTTTTTATACATTTTTAAATAAAAAAATACTTTAGTACATTAAAATATATTAATATTAAAAAACATACATTTTTAAAAATCAAATTATTATAAAATATAAAATTTTCAATTTTTCTTGAATGAAATGTATAAAGTAACAAACTTTGAAAAACTTAGTATTCAAAAAATAATACAATTATTACTTAAAGTATTAAATTATACAAAATTTTAATAATATTTCGTATTATAATTTAGATTTACAATGACAACTATTATTTATATTTTTTATTCAACTCGTGCAATAGACGGGGTACTAACCTAGTATAATTATTGTAACAACCGTAAATTTAGCAATTTAATAATAAACGTGCGAGATTTCGTTAACTGTTGATGTTCGTAGAATCATGTTATCAAAGAAGTAAGCACGTTTGATCATGCTTGAAATCTACGTGGAATTAATAATCGAAATTAATATGGGATGATAGTATGCGGAAAATGATGAACGTGGGCGAAAATCGTGCGCGAAACGGAGTTACGGATTGCTCGGAATCGCGAAACGAAGTTTCCGTCGAAAAACGGAAGAAATAGCCCTGAGGCGGTACGCCCCGGGTCAAGTGAGGACGCCAGGCGATGCGCGCGGGACGCGAAATCTTCTGGAAGCCCGGTAGGGGCCGCGCGGTACGCCTAGTCTGGTTGCGGGTCGTCAGGCGATGCGCCTGGGGTCAACATGTTCGGCAACTTGCATAAAAATCAATTTTTTTCCATCTTATCCTCATTTTATCCTCTTGTTCGACGATCAGCCATCATCACCACGAAAAATCTTCATTTAAACCATAAAATCTTCAAGTTTGAAGCTTTTGAACGCGTAGATCGCACCCAGGATCGCTAATACAAGTCCGGATCGTCTTGATACACACAGAACTTCGTTTGGAGAGGTAACGGTTTATTCTAACCTTCTAGATTGATTATGATTGATTAAATCTTGTTTCTGAACGTGATGATATAGTTAGGGTTGTTGATTATTGCCTAGATGATGGCTAGGATTGATTATAAATGACAAACTCGAATTGTTAACGGGTAAATCCTTGTTTTGAGCCGTTGTAATGCCCGGTTTTTATGGAATCATAACAATGGTTATAGTGGTTTAAACTATTTGATTATGACAAGGTAGATGATTAGTTTGATTAATCCTTGACATGCAAAGAGAAATCCAAGTGTTTCAAACTAATCACAACCATTAACATACTAATTGGAATGGTTATCTGATGTTTATGATAACAGGCAGATTGGTATGTTAAATATGGTTGTTACACCTATTCTAATGCTATGTTGTGATATTTCATGATATCTGGGTAATCAACAACAAGGATTGGTCATTTCTAAGTCATTAATCTGTTTAGTAACCTGTTTTAGCAGTTCAATCAACAACATTAACTATTTGATTAATCTAAGATTTATTCTGACTAATCAAGTGTGTTATCAACCTAATATCGGTTTGATGACTAACAAGGCAATGTCTTTGACATTGAACGTTCAGAAAGATTTAATCTGTAAGTTAAAGTATAGATAGCTAATTGAACGCAAACTAATGCAGAGTTAGACTGTTAGAACCAGTTACGAGGGATTTTACTACAGTAAGACGTCAGGTGAGTTCTATGAGCCCTCTTTTACTGTTTTAACATTTTAGGGCTGATATGCATGTTGTAAAGTGATTGTATGAAAGTGATCTTAACCTGATTATAATCAGGTAAGGAATGTTTTCAGGAAAAGAATGTTTTCAAGTAAGGAATGTTTTAAAATGTAAAGAATATTTTAAGTCTCAACTGTAGTTGAGAAGTAAATGATTTTCAAGAGTCTCTGAGGAGACGTAACGAATGTTTGAATTCTCAACCGAGGTTGAGAAGGAAATAACTTTTAAGAAAAGGAAAGGTGATATTGAAGTCCCGGCTGCGGATGGGCAAGACCTGAGCACTGCGGTGCGAAGGACTGTGTATGATATGATGGTTTGAATGTTTTAAACCATGTTATGTATGAATGATGTATGTTAATAAGTCTTGTACCGGTATGAGCCGTCAATTTCGGTTGATGGTTTAAGAAGTCCTGTGAAAGAACAGGCAGAAGTCCTGTGAAAGAACAGGCCTGCCGACTGTGTGTCGCCAGTTGAGGAAATCTTATGCATGTATAAGTTATCAACTTCGGGTTGATAGTTTAAGAAGTCTTGTACAAGCATGTTGACTTCGGTCAACAGGACAGGCTACGTTTATGCACTGTGTGATTGATTTTATGATGTCATGTATGCTATGTATATGAAAGGTTATATGTTCAGTATGATTGAGACTGTTGATTTCGGTCAGCAGTGAGTTAAGAGGCTATGTATGTTATGACTTATGTTATGTTATTTAAAGATATGAATGAGTAAAGATTTTTATGAAAAGTTAACCTAGAACTCACCAGCGAAAGCTGACTTGTTTTAGCATGCATATCAGGTTGAGAGTGTTGAGAAAGGATAACAGGAAGGCACGAGGCATACCCTGAAGACTACCCTGGCATCATCTGGCATAAACTGGCTATGTATAAAACCATAAAGTGTGGGATATGTTTAGCGTTTGTATAATATGTGTGCCATGTTTTATGTAATCACCTGAAATTCCGCTGCCATAGTAATGTAAATTTGGTTTAATGACTATGAGTTTGATGATTACCAACCGAGGGAACTCCCGGGATTCGGGGCCTCACAAGTTGGTATCAGAGCCATAGTTTGAGAGATCTTGGTATCCCAAATGCCAAGACTTAAACTGAAAATGGGACGGAATGATAAAGATGCCAGTTCAGGGTAGTTCGATGCCACGAGCTGAATGTTATGTATGATTTAAGACGTAGGTGTAAGGTTAGAAAGGTAGTTAGTGTCATGCACGTTGGGGTGACGGGATGGGAAACGTTTAGAGCTTATGAGTTGGGTAAATGGTTAATAACACCTGATCAACGTCATTAACGATTTACAAAGCTTAATTCGTGCTAAACTGATCCTGTACTGACTCATCAATTGTGCATCCTGTAGGTAGTTAGATGGCTGGACAAAGAGGTAGACCACGTAAGCAGCCACAGGAACCTGAAGAACCCCGTGTCGAGAATGAAGAAAACGTCAATGAAGACGACTACGAACACAACGAGCAACCGGAAGATGAAATCGAGTTTACTCTAGAGCCTATCGTGGTGAAAGCCATTGCTGATGAGGTTTCTAAGGTTTTGGAGGATAAGCTACCAGCCTTGGTTACAAAAGTACTAAAGGATACTCTGAAAGACAAGTCTGAAGGGACTAAAGGGAGCACCAAAGAAGACGAAATTGTGATCACCGGGACTAAGAACGGTGATTCTACGTCAGAGAAACTTAAAGGTTGTGATTACAAAGCTTTCAAAGGATGCAGTCCACCTTCCTTTGATGGTAAGAAGGATGCCGTGGCTACTTGCCACTGGGTCTCAGCTATGGAGGCGGTTATCGCTATCAGTGAATGCCGGGAAGACCAAGCTGTGAAATTTGCAGCTCATTCATTCACTGAAGAAGCCCTACATTGGTGGAACACCATCAAGCAGTCAAAGACCACTACTGATATAGAGGGCTTGAAATGGGAGGAATTGAAGGAGTTGGTTATGAAACACTTTTGTCCAAAGAATGAAATTGATAAAGTGGAGCGAGAATTTCTGACACTGAAAGCTGGACGTATGAATCATCGGCAATATACGTCAAAATTTAATGAAATGTCAAGATTGGTTCCTCATTTGGTAAGCACGGAGGAACGGAGAATGAAATTATATGTCGAAGGGTTACCACTTAAAGTCCGCACCCATGTGAAGGCGCATGCTCCCAGGACTTTTGAATCAGCCGTAGAAATTAGCGGTATCGTCTGGGATGATGTTGTTGAAGCTGGACCAACAAAGGAGGAACCGAAGCAAAAGTGGTCACCTAAATTTAAAAGAAATAGAAATGACAAATCAGGACCTTCTATGAAAAGGTTTAGAATGGAAGAATTGGAACAATGCCCTAAGTGTGGAAAGAGACATAGGGGAGAATGTCTTACGGGGACCACGTTGTGCTACCGTTGTGGAAAGACGGGACATCTCTCTTATGATTGCCCGAGTAGACCAAAGTGTTACAATTGCGGAGGTATCGGTCACGTGAGCAGGAATTGTTTGAAACCAAAGACAATAAACACTGAAGCCAACAAATCTGAAAGTAGCAAGGGAGGTGAGAAGCAAAAGGCAAAAGCTCGTGCCTTTACTATGACCAAGGATCAGGCAGCCAGAGACCCTGATGTGGTGACAGGTACATTCTTGATTAATGGTATCCCTGCTTCAGTGCTATTTAATTCTGGTGCAAGTATGAGCTTTGTGGCTATTGCTTTCTGTGATAAACTGTGTGCAAATGTTAAAAAGCTAGAACATGTCTTTAATATAGAAACTGCTCTTGGTAAATCGACTAGAGTAACGGAAGCCATTGAGGATGATTGTTACATCGATATAGAAGGTCATAGATTTCCTGTTAAGTTGTTTCTGATTACGTTAGGAGGTTTTGATGTAGTTTTGGGCATGGATTGGTTGGCCAAATATGAGGCTAACATTATGTGTCGACGAAACATGATTTTATCAACGGCTCTTAATGGGAGTTCAGTAACGATTTACGGGGATAAAGTGTTCAACGTGCCTAAAGTCATTTCAATGATTAAGGCAAGTGAATTGATGCGGCGAGGGTGTGGGGCTTACCTGGCCTATGTTATTGATAAAGAATCTAAGGTAAAAGAATTGGAAGACGTACCCGTGGTGTGTAGTTTTCCTGATGTATTTCCTGAGGATTTGCCAGGACTTCCACCTGATCGGGAAATCGAATTCCAAATTGATGTTGTGCCAGGAGCTCAACCTGTTGCCAAGGCACCGTACCGTCTGGCCCCAACAGAGATGAAAGAATTAATGACCCAACTACAAGACCTTCTAGACAAGGGTTTTATACGATCGAGTGTGTCACCTTGGGGTGCACCAGTGTTGTTTGTAAAGAAAAAGGACGGAAGCATGAGAATGTGTATTGATTATAGGGAATTGAACAAGCTCACAATAAAGAATAAGTATCCGTTACCAAGAATTGATGATCTGTTTGACCAATTGCAAGGGGCAAGTTGGTTTTCTAAAATTGATCTCAGATCAGGATATCATCAACTAAAAGTGAGAGAGCAAGATATTCCAAAGACAGCATTTCGCACACGTTATGGACATTATGAGTTTCTTGTAATGTCTTTTGGGTTAACGAACGCTCCTGCAACGTTTATGGATTTGATGAATCGGGTGTGCAGACCAATGCTAGACCGATCAGTGATTGTGTTCATTGACGACATCTTAATATACTCAAAGAGTGAAGGTGATCATGCGTGTCATCTTCGGGAAGTACTTGAAATGCTAAGAAGAGAAAAGTTGTATGCCAAGTTCTCCAAATGTGCCTTTTGGTTACGGGAAGTGCAGTTCCTAGGTCATGTTATTAGCCCAGAAGGCATAATGGTGGACCCAGCTAAAATAGAAGCAGTAATGAAGTGGAATCCTCCGAAGACACCAACGGAAGTACGTAGCTTTCTCGGTTTAGCAGGTTATTACAGAAGATTTATTCAGGATTTTTCAAGAATTGCTACACCGTTGACAAAATTGACAAGGAAAGAAGTAAAATATGATTGGGGTCCAACTCAGGTCCAAGCTTTTGAAGAATTAAAGAAGAGGTTAACTGAAGCTCCTATTTTAACATTACCGGATGGTAATGAAGACATGGTTGTATACTCAGATGCGTCTTATTTGGGCTTGGGTTGTGTACTTATGCAAAGGGGAAAGGTAATAGCATATGCCTCAAGACAATTGAAAAACCACGAGGCTAATTATCCAACTCATGATTTGGAATTGGCTGCTGTGGTATTTGCTTTAAAAATTTGGAGGCATTATCTTTATGGAGTGAAATGTACAATTTACACGGATCACAAAAGTTTAAAATACTTCTTTGAACAGAAAGATTTGAATATGAGACAAAGAAGATAGCTGGAGCTGTTAAAGGATTATGACTGTGAGATCTTGTATCACCCGGGAAAGGCAAATGTTGTGGCTGATGCTCTAAGTCGCAAGACGGAACACCCTGCTATACGGGTTAAGTCATACAGTTTGGTGATAACACCAGATTTTCTAAATGAACTCAAGGACGTACAGAAGGAAGGATTAAAGGAAGAAAATGTGGGATTCGAAAGAATCTTTGGTCAAGTTAAGAATTTAGAAGAAAATGAATTTGGTGTTAAGATTCGATTTGGTCGAATGTGGGTTCCACGAAACGGGGACATCAGATCAAGGATTCTAGACGAAGCACACAAGTCACGATACTCTATCCATCCTGGTGCAACAAAAATGTATCAAGACCTTAGAAAGAATTATTGGTGGCCAGGTATGAAGTTTAATGTGATGCAGTATGTAAACAAATGTTTGACCTGTGCGCAAGTAAAAGCTGAACATCAGAAACCTTATGGTTATGTGCAACCTCTAGAAGTTCCAGAATGGAAGTGGGAACATATCACCATGGATTTTATTATCAAGTTGCCTATCACGGTGAAACGTCATGATACCATTTGGGTGATTGTAGACCGGTTAACGAAAAGTGCTCATTTCTTGCCTATACGCGAGACTTATACGTCGGAAAAACTGTCTGAATTATTCGTGAAAGAAATAATTACAAGACACGGAGTTCCAGTTTCTATAGTGTCTGATCGTGACACACGATTTGTTTCAAGATTCTGGAAACAGTTTCATGAATCAATGGGTACAAGACTCAATATCAGCACTGCATATCATCCTCAAACCGATGGACAGTCTGAAAGGACTATCCAAACCTTAGAGGATATGCTGAGGGCTTGTATTATTGATTTTGGTGGTAGCTGGGATGATCATTTACCATTGGTGGAATTTTCATACAACAACAGCTATCATGCTAGTATTGGCATGCCACCATATGAAGCGTTGTACGGACGACGCTGTAGAACACCTGTGTGTTGGGGAGGAGTAGGACAGAAAGAAGTGGGAAGTAAAGCTGCAGTAATTGAATTGACTGAAAAGCTTCAACTAGTTAAAGCACGAATGAAAGCTGCACAGGATCGACAAAAGTCCTATGCCGATAAGAGACGGAGACCAATAGAGTTTGAAGTAGGTGATCAAGTACTGTTAAAAGTTTCACCATGGAAGGGAGTTATTCGATTCAGGAAAAGAGGAAAGCTGAGTCCGAGATTTATTGGACCTTTTCGAATAATAGCACGAGTCGGTAAGGTAGCCTACCGGTTAGATCTACCAGATGAACTGAGTGGAATTCATCCGACATTTCACGTTTCACATCTCAGAAAATGTCTAACAGATGAAGTAGCATATGTGCCGTTAGATGACATTGAAATTGATGAAAAGCTAAACTACATAGAAGAACCAGTTGCAATTGTTGACACAAAAGTAAAACAGTTACGTAACAAAACGATTAGACAAGTTAAGGTTCAATGGAAACACCGGAAAGGATCTGAGGCCACATGGGAGACCGAAGAGGAGATGAAACGACTCTACCCACATTTGTTTGAAACGTAACAGGTTTCGAGGACGAAACCTATTTTAAGGAGGGTAGATTTGTAACAACCGTAAATTTAGCAATTTAATAATAAACGTGCGAGATTTCGTTAACTGTTGATGTTCGTAGAATCATGTTATCAAAGAAGTAAGCACGTTTGATCATGCTTGAAATCTACGTGGAATTAATAATCGAAATTAATATGGGATGATAGTATGCGGAAAATGATGAACGTGGGCGAAAATCGTGCGCGAAACGGAGTTACGGATTGCTCGGAATCGCGAAACGAAGTTTCCGTCGAAAAACGGAAGAAATAGCCCTGAGGCGGTACGCCCCGGGTCAAGTGAGGACGCCAGGCGATGCGCGCGGGACGCGAAATCTTCTGGAAGCCCGGTAGGGGCCGCGCGGTACGCCTAGTCTGGTTGCGGGTCGTCAGGCGATGCGCCTGGGGTCAACATGTTCGGCAACTTGCATAAAAATCAATTTTTTTCCATCTTATCCTCATTTTATCCTCTTGTTCGACGATCAGCCATCATCACCACGAAAAATCTTCATTTAAACCATAAAATCTTCAAGTTTGAAGCTTTTGAACGCGTAGATCGCACCCAGGATCGCTAATACAAGTCCGGATCGTCTTGATACACACAGAACTTCGTTTGGAGAGGTAACGGTTTATTCTAACCTTCTAGATTGATTATGATTGATTAAATCTTGTTTCTGAACGTGATGATATAGTTAGGGTTGTTGATTATTGCCTAGATGATGGCTAGGATTGATTATAAATGACAAACTCGAATTGTTAACGGGTAAATCCTTGTTTTGAGCCGTTGTAATGCCCGGTTTTTATGGAATCATAACAATGGTTATAGTGGTTTAAACTATTTGATTATGACAAGGTAGATGATTAGTTTGATTAATCCTTGACATGCAAAGAGAAATCCAAGTGTTTCAAACTAATCACAACCATTAACATACTAATTGGAATGGTTATCTGATGTTTATGATAACAAGCAGATTGGTATGTTAAATATGGTTGTTACACCTATTCTAATGCTATGTTGTGATATTTCATGATATCTGGGTAATCAACAACAAGGATTGGTCATTTCTAAGTCATTAATCTGTTTAGTAACCTGTTTTAGCAGTTCAATCAACAACATTAACTATTTGATTAATCTAAGATTTATTCTGACTAATCAAGTGTGTTATCAACCTAATATCGGTTTGATGACTAACAAGGCAATGTCTTTGACATTGAACGTTCAGAAAGATTTAATCTGTAAGTTAAAGTATAGATAGCTAATTGAACGCAAACTAATGCAGAGTTAGACTGTTAGAACCAGTTACGAGGGATTTTACTACAGTAAGACGTCAGGTGAGTTCTATGAGCCCTCTTTTACTGTTTTAACATTTTAGGGCTGATATGCATGTTGTAAAGTGATTGTATGAAAGTGATCTTAACCTGATTATAATCAGGTAAGGAATGTTTTCAGGAAAAGAATGTTTTCAAGTAAGGAATGTTTTAAAATGTAAAGAATATTTTAAGTCTCAACTGTAGTTGAGAAGTAAATGATTTTCAAGAGTCTCTGAGGAGACGTAACGAATGTTTGAATTCTCAACCGAGGTTGAGAAGGAAATAACTTTTAAGAAAAGGAAAGGTGATATTGAAGTCCCGGCTGCGGTTGGGCAAGACCTGAGCACTGCGGTGCGAAGGACTGTGTATGATATGATGGTTTGAATGTTTTAAACCATGTTATGTATGAATGATGTATGTTAATAAGTCTTGTACCGGTATGAGCCGTCAATTTCGGTTGATGGTTTAAGAAGTCCTGTGAAAGAACAGGCAGAAGTCCTGTGAAAGAACAGGCCTGCCGACTGTGTGTCGCCAGTTGAGGAAATCTTATGCATGTATAAGTTATCAACTTCGGGTTGATAGTTTAAGAAGTCTTGTACAAGCATGTTGACTTCGGTCAACAGGACAGGCTACGTTTATGCACTGTGTGATTGATTTTATGATGTCATGTATGCTATGTATATGAAAGGTTATATGTTCAGTATGATTGAGACTGTTGATTTCGGTCAGCAGTGAGTTAAGAGGCTATGTATGTTATGACTTATGTTATGTTATTTAAAGATATGAATGAGTAAAGATTTTTATGAAAAGTTAACCTAGAACTCACCAGCGAAAGCTGACTTGTTTTAGCATGCATATCAGGTTGAGAGTGTTGAGAAAGGATAACAGGAAGGCACGAGGCATACCCTGAAGACTACCCTGGCATCATCTGGCATAAACTGGCTATGTATAAAACCATAAAGTGTGGGATATGTTTAGCGTTTGTATAATATGTGTGCCATGTTTTATGTAATCACCTGAAATTCCGCTGCCATAGTAATGTAAATTTGGTTTAATGACTATGAGTTTGATGATTACCAACCGAGGGAACTCCCGGGATTCGGGGCCTCACAATTATATATGATGTGATGTTATCATAAAAAAGATTTTTCAGTGTAAAAAGTGTAGGAAATATTTAATACCATTAAATTTATGAATTAATAGTTGAGATTAATTTGTATAGAAAAAATTAGTGCAATGACATTTTAGTCATAAACAATTTTGTTGATATTTTATCATGTTTTCCAATTTTTTTAAACGATGATAACTTTATATATGATATTGTTTTTTTAAAAAAATATACCAAAAACGATCGTTTTTATCTTTAAGACGAGTGTAATATTATTATACAAAAAATTAAAAAAAATGTTTGCCAGCACATTGTATTTGTAATGTGTCATTGTGTCTTTTTTACTTGTCATTATGTCTTATTATTTTTCTAAAATTATGATTTTCTAAAACCATAATGGTGAGACAATACAATCATGTACTTTTTATATGTAAATCAAAATAATAAATAATAACAAATTTATCTAAAACATATAAAAAAACAATGATAAAATAACATCAAATAATCTGAAATGTAAAACACGATTATCTTGAGAAAAAACGAGAAAAAAAAAGATATCATTTGAGTGGTATTTTAAACATGTAATACCGTTGTTACTAGAAAAGAATAATAATGATAAGAGTAAACTTCTCTTTTGCTCCCTGTGGTTTGACAAAAGTAACCATTTTCATCCAAATTTTGAAATTTTGCAATTTTCCTCCATTAGTTTCAGAAAATTAACCATTTTCATTCAAAGTCCATTTAAACTTTGGATGAAAATAGTTACTTTTGTCAAACCACAGGGACTAAAATGGTTAATTTTCTGAAACTAATGAAGGAAAATTGCAAAATTTCAAAATTTGGATGAAAATGGTTACTTTTGTCAAACCATAGGGAGCAAAAGAGAAGTTTACTCTAATGATAAAATAAGATGCCACATTAGCGATAATTAATCTAAAATAGTGATATATCATGCGGATTAGGTTCAAGTAAAAAGTGTGAGATTGGTGAAAATGATGAGAAGGATTATAGGGTTGACAAGTAGCATTTCTCTAATTTTATAAAAAGGGTATTTTGGTCAATGTTTTTAATATTTCAAGTTATTGTGTTTAATGCTTCAGGTCATTGTGTTTAATGTTTTTATTATTGTGTTTTTTTATATCTTGTGTTATTTTGTTAATGTTTTTTATGCATTGAATAAATTGTTCTTTTTTATTTTATTATGTTTTATTTATTAAAAGTACATAATTGTGTTATTTTATCATTATGTTTTAAAACTCATAATTTTAAAAAACATAAATTGTTTTAATTTTTTGAAAAATACATTTTCTTCATTGTATTTTATGTTTAGATCATTGTTTAATATATTCATCATTGTGTTTTATAATCAGAATATTGTATAATATATTCATCATTGTGTAATATATTCATCATTGTGTTCTACGTTCATCATTGTATTTTATCTTCAGAACATTGTGTAATATATGCATTATTGTGTCCTATGTTTATGTCATTGTGTTATATTCATTATTATGTTTTACGTTAAGGTCATTATGTAATATATGCATCATTGTGTTTTACGTTCAGGTCATTGTATAATATACCCATAGTTATGTTTTACGTTCAGGTCATTGTGTAATATACTCATAGTTGTGTATTATGTTCAAGTGGCTGCGTAACATACTCATTATTGTGTTTTACGTTTAGGTCATTGTGTTTTACGTTCAGGTCATTGTTTCGCCAATATTATCTTTGAAACTTATCACTTTATAAAAAAAAATAGTTAGACACAACATTGAACAAAAAGAAACAATCACAAACAAAATACCCATTAACAAACAAAAAGACACAATGACGCATTACAAATATAAAAAGTGGAGGAAAACGTATTTTTTATTTTATTTTTTATATAACAATACTATACTCGTTTTAAAGATAAAAAAATGTTCGTTTTTTGGTGTAGTTTTTTTTTAAAAATAATATCGTAGACAAAAGTTATGGCCGTTTAAAAAACTTGGGGGAACATGATAAAAAGTCGACAAAAGTGTTTATAACTAAAATACCCTTCCACTAATTTTTTTTAATATAACTTTGATCTCAACCATTAAATTATGTATATAATGGCCCACAATTTTTCTCACACTTTTCACCAATATAACCATTTTTATTATAACCCTACCCTATATCATGCCACATCAACAATATATTATGTAACATCAACAATATATTATATATGCAATTATATGGTTAGAATTCTTTTAATTATCTATTGATTAAAAAAATCTATTTTTTTTTTGTAAAATTTTTCAAATTAACTAAATTAATAAAAAAAATTAACTAAATTAATAAAAAAAGAATACGCCTTTTATTGTTATTTTTATTAGTATTATTATTATGATTATTATTATTATTATTATTATTATTACCATTTATGAAAACTGTATTAAAAATTATTTTTATCATTATTAGTGAATTTAAGGTGTTAAAAGAGTTTCTTTTTTGAAAGTCGATCATATAAACTTGAAACCTTTGACTTTTGATAAAGTATGTACCGAATCTTTCATTTTTCTCAAACACAGGGACTTTGTACAAATATAGTCATTAGCCTATGTGTTATGCAAGTCGCCCTCATCATCTCACGTAGGTGTCACATAGACGTCACATAATCAACAACATCATCACCTCTTTATCACTTCACATCATCTTTTCCTATGTTATTCATCACTTCCCTATCACTTCACGTCATCACCACCTTTTCCCCCCTTTTCTCCTCCTTTCTTCTCCTTCATGACGTGAAGGTGCTCACAGGTTTGCCCCCACCTGGTGGTCACGCCCCATATGTTATGGTTCATCACTTGAAAGGGGGCGTGAGAGAGGGTGGTCAAGCCCCCGCACGCTGTATAACACATAGCCTTATCTTTAGAGTGGGCAACATTGCTATTTGACTCGGACCTGTTTTAAAAAGTCGAGGCATTTCGAATTGTTTGTTGACGTATTAGAGGTGGGCAAAAAAAAACGGGACCCGGTCATACCCGAACCGATTTGTACAAACGGGTCCGGTTTTCTAGACAAATTAAAACAGGAACTGGTTCCACATATACCCGGCCAAAACCCGAACCGGAACTGGTCAAAAGCCGGTCGGAACCGGAACTGGAACCGGAACCGGAACCGGGTATTAACTTGGTTGAACTGAACTGGGAACGATTGGAACCGGAACCGGTTCCAATAAAACCGGATTTGCGCACCTCTACTCTGTATTGAGGTACTTTTTTGAAAGCAATTTTATATTGGGTCTAATTATATATGGTAAACTTAATCATACGTTTTAGGGTTTGATATATGATTGTTTGATGAGATGATTGTTATCTATCTGATTATATACGAATCATCAATATGTGGAAG
This sequence comes from Mikania micrantha, assembly GCA_009363875.1. Classification (NCBI taxonomy): domain Eukaryota; kingdom Viridiplantae; phylum Streptophyta; class Magnoliopsida; order Asterales; family Asteraceae; genus Mikania; species Mikania micrantha. The sequence goes on along the minus strand of CM018694.1, from coordinate 53,547,422 downwards.
TTATTTTTATTATGAAATATATAATGTTATTTGCTTTTAATTTGTGCTTCAGTATAGACGTGTTATTTGAAGTTGAAAAAAATACACGTTTTGTTCAAAAAAGTCAAAATCAAGAATGTTGGAATTCATCATAATGTTCACAAAAAAATAAAAGAAATTAGCAGCTGAAGCTGAAGGTTAGGAGTTTATTTTTTGTTTAAATAATTATGAGTTTATTACTATTTTGTTTTTGGTATGAGTCTTGTATTTGGTAAGCTTATGTTTAGGAGTTTTCTTTTTAGCTTAAAGGCTAAGCTAGGGTTAGAGGCTATATATATGTATCCTGCGATTTGATAAAACATATAATATGAAGCTGCAATAAAAGAGTCGATCACGGTTTGATCAAACACCATTTTTATAGTTTCATCTTTTCTTTTCTTTTTGGTTACTTTTCGGGTTCAATCCTTGGCATCCTGGGCTACAAAAAAAATTGTTATCTTTTTCATTAAAGACCATCATCACAATTCATAGGTGAAAGTAGAGATGCACAAAAAATCCGGTTAACCGAACCGGTTTCGATTCGTAACCGTTTTTAAACCGTTTATTTGTATCGTTTATAGGTTTTTGAAAAAACCGACGGTTTAGGACCTGTTTGAGGTTTCAAGAGTCCAAACCGGTTAATAACTGGTTTTTAAACTGGTTAACCGATCCATCTTAGTAAAAAATCGGTTATTTTGCGGTTAACCGGTTTCTGTTATTATATCAGTTTCGGTTTTAGAGGTTGAAAAACCGGTTTCTAGACTTTGACCGGTTAACCGGTTCGGTTATTACAAAACCGGTTTTCGACCGATTAACCGGTTTGTGCACCTCTACCGTGAAAGTAAGGATAAATGTAAAAAGACTCCATCAGCTTGGAAAAAGAACTTTATAAAGTGTTTAGAGGAAGAAAAGGGATAAAGACCGATGCTTAACAATTGTTCACTGAGTTTAGGTATACAACTCCTCAAGACTTCACAAGCCTAGCTAGCGAGAACCACACATGTACCTTTGTTAATTAGAATCAGGCTATAAATAATTATCCGTTTTGTAGTTTTATTAGGGTAAAGGTTAAACATTCAAATCTAAAATCAAAGAAACAGAAAGTATAAACCAAGAATAAAATTAAATTTTGGTATCAATATCCTCATGTCAATATGAAACCAAAAAGGCATTCATGTAGCCACTAGGTTAAGGACGGAGGATCATTGGGGCCCAAGGGTGCCCGGCCCCCCTGTTTTTTCGCTCAGAAAGGTCGATATAATAGTATTTCGTCGGAAAATCCTTCGGTTCCCTTCGTTTCTTCTTAAAAATCCTTCGACCCCTTCCGTTTTCATCCTAAAAATCATTTGACCCCTTCATTTTTTTCTTAAAAATCCTTCGGCCCCTCCGAGTTTTTTTTCAATTTGGTCCGTCACTGCACTAGGTGCTGTTGGTACACTTGGTTAAAGTGAAATCATGTTTTCACCCACAATTATATAGTTTATCAATACAACTTTCGCAAGTCACCATTTACATATACAATTATGTATTTTTCCAATGTTACTACCAAGATACAATCCAAAGAGTTACACTCTGAAGGACAACGATAAAACGATGCCTAAAATAATTTTAGGCATATAAAAGTTCACGAAGTAGGCAAACTGATGGTTTTATTATTTACGAAATAATATAAAATTGGAGAAATTAATTATAGAGTTAGTAATTATAATCAAATTGATAAAGTTTAATTAGTTTAAAATTTAGATATTTAATTAAAGGTTCCAAATTAATGGTTAATTAGTAAATAAAAGAGAGGTAATTAAATAGTTAATTACTAGAGGGTTTAACCATAAAAGTTACAAAGTCTAAATACATTTAGTATAAATAAACGTGTTTAGATATCATTTAGAGATCCCATTTTTCATTTTTGAAAAACACTAATTCTCTTCCTCCCTCTCACTAGACTGCACTTCCCTCTCGGCTCCTAGCCGCCACTGGCCAACCACTGTGCTCCACCACTTCCATCGTAACCAACCACCACTGCAGCCGCCCTGTTATTGTTGCATTGATCGTCGATAGAGATCATGATTCATGTTCAGGTCACTAGCAAGACCGCTGTCAGACCCAATGTGTCTGCTTTGGTTATCTTCATTTAAGGTCGATTTCTAAACATCATATGGTTGTGATCTATGTTATTGTTTATACGTTTGTATATGTATGCCTGATATGAGAATTTGTTTTGAACAAAAGTTTTGTAACCGAACGCTTCCGCATATGTAATTCTGATTTCATTACGTTTCCGAAAATGGTTACTCAGATTTCCAACAGGTTTATCATGGGGATATGGTTTCGTTTTCTAAACTTTTGATCATATAAATTTAATTTCACATGAGTTAACACGACGTAGCGTGCTTGAGAATTTAACTAGTTTTATCATATAGTTAAATATTTTCTTTTTGTAGAGGAACCCTTATTTCAATAAGAAAATAAAACAAAGAGTATGAAATAGATACATAGGAGCTCTGAAGTCTGAAGAACACATTAGGAACCTGATGAAAGACAAATTGTTTGTTTTAGTGTTTCATAAAATACTTATTACTGAAATATATATTAGCGAAATAAAAATATTGTTTACTACTTGTAAAATACAATATTAAAATAAATATAAATTTAACGAATATATATAAATCTAGGAAAAATAATAATGATGATTAAAAATATAAATAAAAAAATAAATACAGATAATACAATAACTTATACATGTATTTTCTAAAATGATAATTTCTGGCAAACACAGTGATCAATTAACTTTATTATATACTTTTAATATATAAAACATAACAATTAAATAAAAACAAATTCACACAATAGATGAAAAATAATAAAAAATATTATGAAATTAGTTAAAAAGCAAAATATATATAATGATAAATACATATTACTAATTACCTGAAATGCTTAACATGATGAACAAAATAATTAAAAAAGGTGTAATATAGATTAATCTAATTTTTTAATTTAAATTGAAAAAAAAAGTATGATTTAACTTAATTAAAGGGATAGATTAGTAAAGGAGAAAATCTTTTTAAAACATGTGTTGCTTTACACTTTGTCATTCACGTGAAGGAATAAAGCATTTCTTTTGTGTATTTCCACTCCAGCCTTGTATTTGTAAGGAAAAGAGAATTTGATAGCTTGTAAACGGTAAGCATATCTTTTTTAAAATATAGATTAGAAAACCTTTTATTACATGAATACAACGAAAATAAATTATATAATAACTTAATTATCTAGTTAGAAAATATGATAATAATGTATGTTTAAATTTATTGATATATATGTAACTGTATATTTTTTAATATCATTTAGTTATTATTTAATAAGTGAGCGAACATTTGTTATCTAATTTAATACAAGAGAGATAGGAACACAAGACTTAGAAAACATCATATAATAAGAAGTATTCATTAGAGTAGATATATATTGCTTATGCTTCTGTGAAGTGAGATTTGTAGTTCGGATGCCTTGTGTTAATAATCAATATAACATTTTAAATCTAACAAAAAAATGGGCATGATATCTAAACTTGGTTATTGCGTACGCATGCCATGTGACTGATTTACGAATCTAATAAGAATTCTTTTGGGAGTTATTAGTTTCTTGTTTAAAGTATGCCTTAACTCAATTTTGTAAGTTAGAAAGAAGAAATATACAAGCTTCTCTTTTTTAAATATTAATTATTTATATTATTTCAGTATAGTGTATTTATATTATTCAAATAATCCAATCACATTAAATTAATGTTTAAAAACTTTTAAAATCACTTATAAAAAACAATAAGTATCATTATTTTTTATTATTAAACTAGGTTAATAACACATGTATTACACGAATTATGTAAAAAATATATTATATAGTAACTAATAAAAATATATGATTTTAAAAACAATAAGTATCATTATTTTTTATTATTAAACCAGAATAATAACCCATGTATTACACGAATTATGTAAAAAATATATTGTATGGTAACTAATAAAAATATAGGATTTTAAAAACAATTTTTGATATAAAATATATATGATTGAATTTATGTATATATACATATTTTAAATAACAAAACAATAATACCATTTTTTAACTTTTTTTTTTAAAATTTTTTTTTTATCATTTCATTTTTGAAATAGTTTAAAAAACATAATTTTATATTTAGAAATCTTGTTATTTAAACTTATCGTTTTTGTTTACTTTTAGAAAGATTGTTTTATATAATTTTTGTTTTCAAAATCTATTTTTTATCAAAAAAATGATTTTTAATTTGTTAAAAAGTTATTATTAATATAAAATCCATGACTAAAATCATTAGTAATTAGCATTTAATTTAATTATTTAATCTATCTATACTAATAAATCAAAATAAAATGTGACACATGTCACTTTTCTAGACTATTTTTATAAAAATTTTCACGCATCTATCTCATATTAAAAGCACTCATATTCAATAATAATAATATTAAATGTTAAATATATTTTTATATATTTTTAAATTAAAAAAGGTTTTTAAAGCATTAAAAATATATTGATTTTAAAATAGTACATTTTTTTAGAATCCAAATTATTATGAAATATAAAATATTCAATAATTGTTTTTCAAAACAAAATATTCAAAAAAGAAACTTTAATAAACTTATTGTTTAAAAAAATAAAAATATTATTTTATTACTTATGTATTAAACTATATAAACTATTAATCATATTATTATTGACTATTTATTATTATTTTTTTATTTAACCCGTGTAATACACAGGGTATTGACCTATTATATTTAATAAAGAGAATATATGTGTATTTAATAGGAAAGAGAATTGAATATCATAGTAAAATATGACACATGCTGTCACACCCCCACCTCTCGTCACCTGATCATGATGTCACTGAAATGGTTGTGGAAGCATAGTGGTGATGTCTCCGAGATGAGGGGTGACTTACTTGATCCAATATCACAAGCACATAGATTAACTTAAAAGAAGTACATTACAAGGATGTCGCAATCACAATCAACATTACATTATATAATCTAAGTTTATTACATTACAACTTATTTAATTACAAGTGTTTAAAGTCCTGCCTCACCGGTTGGTCACTGTCTTCCTGCAAAAAGATTTAAATTTGAAACGTCAGCACAAAGCTGGTGAGATCATACAGTTCAAGATCCATAATATGATATGTAATTATAAGTTCTCAAATGTTCAGTTGCAGATAACCATGGGACCCGTATCTAGTTCCTTTCTGACGATATTGTTCTACAAGATACTACCCGTCGGTAATATCTTAATGCCTCATTATCTTAATGTCTATCACAACATTAAGAAGTTCTGGAAACAGGAAACAAACATTCACACAAGGGGAGTTGCAGCTCCCAGCAAATGGGTAGTTAGCCGATAGTACTATCAATGTTTCCCCGTTCGGCCCCACATGGATTCACTAGATACAGTTCAAAATGAGAACTTTTAAGTTCTGTGATAGTGTTCTGTTCTCAGGAAAAATCCCATGAAATCCACAAGTTCTCAACAATCGCATGAAATCACTCAGATAACAGTGATACATATCATATAGTTTCAAAAAGTTCAACAGTGTTCCCCGATGTTTATAAAAGATTAAAAAGAAAAGGGGTTGTACGAAACTCACCTGATAATACAGATGTAGCATAATACCTCACAACTGGTAATAAAGGGGTTATTCTGCATTTATTTATGTTTAATGAGTTATTTATAGTTTTAACTTACTGATTAGATCTTTTTGAACGTTCAATGTCAAAGACATTGCTCTAAAAGTCATCAAACCGATATTAAGTATTTAATTAGTTATTTTGTTATCATATCATACAATGTATGATAATGTAGGAACCTACATTGAATTAGATTCCTAATACAAGGTTGATGACACTCTTGATTAATCAGAATAATCTAGGATTAACCAAATAGTTAATGTTGTTGATTATAATGCTAAAACAGTTTCTTGATGGTTTAATGACTTAGAAATGATCAATCCTTGTTATTGATTACCCAAATGTCATGAAATATCACAATGTAGCATTAGAATATGTTTAATAACCATATTTAACATACTAATCTGACTGTTATCATAAACATCAGATAATCGTTCCAATGAGTATGTTAATGATCGTGATTAGTTTGAAACACTTGGATTTAACCTTGCATTTCAAGGATTAATTCAACTAATCACCTACATTGTCATAATCAAATGGTTTAAACCATTATAATCATGGGTATGGTTTCATGCAAACCGAGCATTACAACGGATCAAAACAAGGATTTAACCGTTAAAACATCGTGTTCTTTGTTTATAATCAATCCTAGCCATCATCTAGGCAATAATCAACAATCCTAACTATGCCATTACGTTCAAAATCAAGATCTAATCAATCAAAATCAAATTAGAAGGTTAAAATGAACCATTACTTAATCTGACGGATATCTGCGGATAAAACAACTATCAAAACCCGTAGATATGATCCCTGGCTTCAACCACACGATCAAATAGCTTTAAAAATGAGATTAGATGGTGAAAATTCGTCTACTGGATGTTTTGAGCGTCTGTTGTTCGAGTTGATAAAAAAAATCAACTTTGCATGAAATCTGATGAAGTAGATCAGATTATTGCACCGCCACACCCGTCGCGTACCGTGACCAGAAGCCAAAATTGGCTTCGCGTACCGCGAAGAAATCCGGAGGAATCTTAGATATTTTGCATGCATCGCGTACCGCGGAGGACTCTCAACCCCTCCATCGCGTACCGCGATGAGTCCAATCGTCCAACACTTAGAAATTTTTCTTCATTTTTCGATTTCGGGCAATCCAGGACTCCGTTTTGCACACGGTTTTCGCCCACGTTCTTCATTTCTCGCATACTATCGATCTGTAACAATTACAATCATTAAATCAACGTGGATTTCTAGAACGATCAAATGTGCTCACATCATTAATGACGTAATTCTCGTATACAACTGTCACACATGCTAAAAGTGGTTTAAAATTTTGGCAAGTGGCATGAGTGGTTTAAGAACTTGACAAGTGTCATTTGAGTTACTTATTTATTATAAGTAGAAGAGAAGATATTTTAAGAAATATAATTTGAATATGATGATATTTAAAGAATTAAATAAAAGTTATTAATTAAAAAATAAATTCATTAAAAAGTTTGGTCATAAATTTTATTTTAAATTCATTTAATTAATAATGTATTAATTATTATACATGTTATATACATTATCCTTAATTATCGACTAAGTTTTATAAGTTTGAATCATTAAACAGTAGAGAGAAACAGGAACACAAATAAATAGATTATCTAGAATGATGACGGATGACAAGTGTCCATAATTATTTTTATTAATTAGTATAGATAGATGTGAAATAGATCATTTTGCTACAACAAATTGTTTATATATTGTTTATTACTTTATTTTTATCTTAATAATCGTTGTATAGATTTTTTTCTATATATATAGGGGTTGGATCAAATAAAAAGTTTGTTTTGCCTAAAAAGGCAAAAAATGGTTTTTAAAAACCTTCAAAACCGACCCAATCGAACTCTGATTGAGCTCGTTTCGATGGCATAAGAACCGTATCGTCAAACTCCATAATATTGGCTTTTAAGTTTTAGATTTAACGTTTACATATAAAGTTTAAGTTTTAGGGCTTGATTTTTAACTTTTAGGTTTTATCTTTATACTTTATTGTTTGGTTTTAAAATTTAGGTTTTAGTATTATGGTTTATGTTTTGGGTTTTAATGTTCGGGGTTTAGGTTCGACAAGACGGTTCCAATGACGTAAAAATGAGTTCGTTTAGAGTTTATTTGAATCGGTTTTTGAATTTTTAAAAATATTTTTTAGCATTCTTAGACAAAATATAATTTTAGGGATACATTCTCATATATATATATACATGGGAAAGATCAAATAAGAAGAGTTTTTTTGCCTAAGAAGAGTGAGAACTAATAAGAATTTGACACGTGTCACATAATTTAGGTATAAAATTTTATTTTTTATACTAGATTTTTATTTTTTTTGTACTAGATTTGTTCTATATTTTTTTATACTGGATTTTTGTATTAAATTTTTGTTTTTTGCACTATATTTTATTTTTTTTAAACTGGATTTTTTTTTGTACTTGATTTTTGATTTTTTATACTGGATTTTGTTTCTTTTTGTATTGTATTTCGTTTTTTGTATTGTATTACTGTTTTATGATGACACGTGTCAAATTTCTATTGGTTCTTACTCTTCTTAGGCAAAAATCTCTTCTTAGTTGATCGAATCCCTATATATATATGGGAAATCTATATTTATTATTTGTACAAGACTCCCAAACTCTCTAATACGGCTTTGATTTTAAGTATATGAGTGAATATCTTGTTATAAGATATTATACGTTTAGAAATGTAAAACTCCAATTTGATGAGGTGAAGTCAGCAATGGAATTATGAAAGATAGTGTAGAAAAGATTAACAAGTTAGCAAGTCAACAAAAGTCAAGACTCAAGTATCTACCTATATACATACCTATACTAATAAATAAAGTTTTTATTACCACATGTCATGATCTTAGAGTATTTCAATTTTCAATTACCTCCTCTCTCTCATATTAAATACATTTAATATTAAATAATCATATTAAATATTAAATATACCTTTTATACATTTTAAAATAAAAAAGATTTTTTAATACACTAAAATATATTATATATATATTAAAGGCCAAAATTTTTGTGTGAGAGTAAATACTTTTCATTTCGTACACGGTTTATGCTTTTAGTACAACCACTTTAGCTTTTGACATTTTAATAGCTTTTTCTTGGTTCTTTCACCCTTTCATTTCTGGGTTTTCTTTGCTGCTGCTGCTGTGTGTATTTGATCTCCAGGTTTTAATCGTATAATTTGTTGCTTATCTCAGAGCTTCTCCTTTGAACCTTGGTTTTTGTTCTTTATTATGTGCTTCGTATCTCAATTTTTTTCGTTTATAGGGTTTTCTTGAGACCTTCTTTGTGTTCTTGCGTCTCTTGGTTTTCATTCTTTTCAGGTTCGGATTTTGGCTTTATGCTTCAGTACTTTGTCTTCAATGCATCATGTTAGGTTTTATAATGATTTATACACTGTTTATTAATTAACACTTAATCGAAGACATATGTTCAACAATATTCAAACACTTATGAGTTTGAGTTAGATTTGGGACCAACTGGAACTCAAAGCTATCCCAAACTCAAACCGTAGGGATTTGTTTGGTTTGGTAATATTCTCTGTCTTTTTTTTTTAGTTTGATTTTTTTCCCACACCCTTGTTAAAAACCATGCATTTGGATATGGGGGGCTCAAAATGGTTCATTGAAATCTTTCTTAAAAACTGATGTTCAACAAATCAAATAACTCGAATTATTGAAATCGAATAATTTTGAATTTTAAATATTTTAGCAAGAATTGAATTTGATTTGAATTCAAAATTGTCACACCCCGAGCCGGCGGGATAGGATCGGTTGTCCCGTCGGGCGGAAGGTTCCCGGGGCGCGATATCATGAGTGATAATCGTGATGATCAGATTGTTTACATTGCACATGATACAAATGAGAAATGCTAAATATAATAGAATTACAAAGTTAAATTACATCAGTATTGTTTATAATTTAACAATGTAAATCTACCATTAACATCATATATTTCTATCTTGTATTTACACAAGATATACAAAATAATTGTTATAATGATGTCTTCAAAAGTATGCAGGTCCAAAATGCTAAGTCTTCTATCTGAAGTCCTAGTCCAAAAGGAATAACTCCTTAGTTGACCTGTTCGTCACCTGAGAAGTCATGCAAAAATCAAGTCAACACATGGTTGGTGAGTTCATATAGTTTTATGATTTGAAAATGATTTGAAAACCTCTTTCGGTAAAGACCCTAACCTCATTAACTCCACATGTAATATCCACATCGGTATGCTTATATATAGGGAATCACGAAAGGGTCAAGCCCAGACGCTATCCCACCACATACTAATATGTATATGACACTGTTGTTAATGATAATCAAGCATTTTTACCCAACACCTCTGATTTAGATCATGATATTGAAATATGATATGCCTTTGATTTATTGGGTTCCTCATAGATATATGATTTCCCAAAAAGACAGTGATAATAGTAAAATGTCAAATATTTAATTTATTAATTAAATAAATCATTTAAATACAACTAAGACATGATGATTGGGTATGAATTTACTCAATCAGTTAGACTTAGTTGTTGGTGGTTGTCCAAGTTGTAACCTCTCACACGTGACCCATGTCAGGCATAACTCACAAGGAGTACACCTGAACTGAGCGGGATTTTAATGATTTGCCCGTTACAGCTTGACCCAATGGTCTTCTGCATCTGAGTGGGACTTTAATGTTTTGCCCGTTACAGCCTGACCCAATGGTCTTCTGCATCTGAGTGGGACTTTAAGGATATCCTGTGATTCTTGATCTCTTGATTCTCATGATTTTGACTTTGATAATGATTCCATTTGATCGTTCATGTTATTGCCCGTATAGCCTGACTACAAGAGTCTTCTATACCTGAAAGGGACTTTATATGTGTGTTACACGTGGTCTTGATTCCCTATACAACTGACATCCACCTTAACTTGAATATTAATGATTTCATTAGATCATAATGATTTTATTATTAACATGATTCACACACATTTATGATATTTGATCCCTGAGTCTCATGATATTGATCTTTTGAATTCCCATGATTTCCAATGATAGTTGATTTGATTATGATTCTTGGGTCTCAGATCACACACTGAGTTATGATTCCCTTGAGTATGATCTCTTGATTTTGTTCATATGATTTCACTTTGAATTTAGATTCTTGAATTTGAACTTGATGGACTAAGGGTTGATTTAGAGTTTAAATTTAAGGTATTACTCATGAGAGTACTTAAATAAGTTTGGATATTTGATCTGCATAATAATTTCCTAGACAGGAGTCCAGGAGTATCAACAAACATATATATGTAAAACATATAATAACTGAAAGCATTTAAATAAACAATTTAAATAAAACAGTTTACGCATGCTTCTCAGCCCCGCGTTTAAAACAAAAATGTTAGAAAAGGGGCAATGAACTCACCTGTGCTGCTTTGTATTGAATTACCACAAAATGCGCGCTCGTTGTTGTAACCTATGTATCTTCGGTTCCTGAGTTGTTTTAAAAGAATTTGCATACGATAAGTATTTATAATAGGCGTCTTAACTAGGGTTTGGTCTCGGTGTGCAACTAAGTGTCCTAGATTACTAATGTATTTCTATGACTCTTTCTAATTGATCTAACTTAATTCCCTTGAGTTACCCGAGTCCCAAAATAAACCCTATATGAGTAGGGTTGTTATCCGGTTACATTCCAGTCTTAATTTAACACATTTTTAAGAAATTTATTTTAAGTTAAACATTTATTTAGGAAAGTCATTTAATTATTTTAATAAATTTATAATTTAATTTCTTTTATGAAAAGCATAATTTATTTAAGAAAAGTGTAATTAAACATGATGACGGGCTTAGATTGAGCCCATTGGGCCCAATCTCGACCCATTGATTTGAACTTTGTTTCTCACTTGATTCATATGAATTTCCATAAAGTTTAAATGTTAATACTTAGATCAACACTTGAAACCTCATATTATTGTTGTGATCCATATATATTACAATGAATTTCCGAGGTGTTAGAGTTAAAACATAATTGTTAACAATTCATATTTAGTCGATTGCATGATTACAAAACCCTAATTAGTTCCATGCACACACACACACACAAAGGAATCCCATTCCATGCATGCTTACTTATTTCATGCATGTAATAAGTTGGGTCACCCGCATAACCCCCCGGCCCGAAATTCGACTAACACACCCCATAATCCTCGACCGTGTGAGGCTGCACTTGACCCATGCATGAACGAATAAACTGTTGGTGGTTCGAATGAGTGAATGTAGCCGAATGGGTCCTGGTCGAATGAGGCATGTTTCGAATGAGTGGGGTTGTCGAATGAACATTTGGCGACCGAAGGGGGCTGGTCGAATAACTCTAGTCGAATGGGTCTTAGGCCGAATGAAGGCTGTCGAATGGAGCACTGGTTCGACCGAATGAGAGCTGCTTCGCTCCTAGCTATTCGCCGAATGAGGAGGTTGGTTCGGCGAAGAAGGCTGGTCGAATGGGTGTTGCTTCGGTTGTAGGACATTCGGCGAAATAGGAGGCTCCCATTTGCCGAATGAGTTTGTGGTATTCATTCGGCGGTCTGAGGGTTTGCTCATTCGGCCATCGAGCAGCAAGGAGGACAACAATGGTGTTCAAACCAATCTACCACGGTTCGAGTTAACACTTGTTCCTACCTTTCCTAAATGGTTGTGAAGTGGTTTTCCTAAGGTTTCAAGAGTGTTTTCCCGGTTAGATGAAGGGATGCGAATTTAGGGTTTTCAAAACCCCAAAACCGAGTTGAAAACATGAACTTTACCTCAAATCAGTTGGTGAGGAGCTTAGATCGGTTGTACTTTCAGATTCTACCAGTGAAGGTGGTGATTTTGACACCAAGAACACAAAATTTCGTGAAGGATTGAAGAAGAAAGCTTAGAGAGAGAGAGTGGATTCTAGTGAGAGGTTAGAGAGAGAGAGACATGAACGAGTATGGAGGGATGGGGCTGGTTTGGTGTGGTGGTTGGGGTATTCAATGCCCCATTAATTGTGTTTAAAATACCCGGGTTCGTTCGGGTTCGTTCGGTTTCGCGTGGTTTCGCGTAGAAACGTCGGTTTCGCGTCATTTTCGAAATGAAACGACTTGGTTTTAAAATAGAAGTCATAAAATTATTTTAGGTTGTGATTCCTAATAAATTAACTAAATATCTTTTAATTATTTAATTTACAAAATATTTATTTAGCGTTTAAATCGAATCGCGCGGTCATCGCGCGTATTTGTTCGAATCAAATACGACGATAACTACACTTTTCAATGTTGTTTTCTAATTATCGAATATCATTCAGAACGTTAAACTTTTAGATTTATTCGTACAGATCGTCACCTATACGAATAATCTGTCGGTTTAGCATTCACTTAACGATATCCGTGTTGTTTTGTCCTGTAAGGCCTCACATACGTTTATACATAATAAGATCCTAACAAATAAATCACATGATGATTCTGTGTTGCCAGATAATTATCTGACTCCAGAACCATTGTTCTAAACTTGTTTATCTGGAATGACTGTGAATTTGCGTTATGATAACATGAAATGATAACAATGTTTGGCAATGAATATTAAATACACTGAATTACGTAGAATTTGTACCTGATTACTGTTCATGTACTGTTTAAGATCACTGTTCCGGTGACGTTTCCGGCACTGATGTTACAGTCTCCCCTTGTTAAAGAAATTTCGTCCCGAAATTTAAGAATTGTTATCGGGTACAGCTTCCTCTTCAAACAGTTGGGGATACTTTGACTTCATGTGATCTTCACGTTCCCAAGTAAATTCGGGTCCGCGTCTTGAGTTCCAACGAACCTTTACTATCGGAATACGGCTTCGCCTCAGTTGCTTGACCTTGCGATTCATAATCTCTAAAGGTTCTTCGATAAAGTGCAACTGATCATCAACTTGAATCTCTTCGAGTGGAATGACGAGTGATTCGTCAGCAAGGCATTTCTTTAAGTTCGAGACGTGAAACACGTCATGCACACCACTGAGTTCATCCGGTAATCTCAATCTATACGCCACAGGACCAATACGCTCGATGATTTCGAACGGTCCTACGTATCGTGGTGCTAACTTGCCTTTCTTTCCAAAGCGGACTACGCCTTTCCATGGAGAAACCTTCAACATGACACGGTCTCCCACTTGAAATTCCAACGGCTTACGCCGTTTGTCAGCGTAGCTTTTCTGTCTACTTCTTGTAGCTTGCAATCTTCTCTGAATCTGAGCAATCTTGTCGGTGGTTTCCTGAATAAGCTCTGGCCCAGTTATGCGATTATCTCCAACTTCAGTCCAACAGATCGGTGATCGACATTTCCGACCATACAGAGCCTCGAATGGTGCACATCCGATACTGCTGTGGTAACTGTTGTTGTAGGAGAACTCAATCAGTGGCAAATGAGAATCCCAATTCCCACCGAAATCCAAAATACAGGTCCTTAACATATCCTCTAGGGTCTGAATTGTACGTTCGCTTTGGCCGTCCGTTTGTGGATGGTAAGCTGTACTCATATTTAACTGTGTCCCTAGAGATTTCTGCAGTGATTGCCAGAACCTTGATGTAAATCTGCTGTCTTTATCAGAAATAATTGATAATGGTACACCGTGACGTACCACTATCTCATTAATGTACAATCTCGCCAGTCTATCCATCGTGAAGGTTTCACGCATCGGCAAGAAGTGAGCAGATTTTGTTAAACGGTCTATGATCACCCAAATCGTATCGTGACCACTGGAAGTGCGGGGTAGCTTGGTAATGAAATCCATAGCTATTTGTTCCCACTTCCAGAGCGGAATCTCAGGCTGTTCCAGTAAACCAGACGGTCTCTGGTGTTCCGCCTTTACCTTCGCACACGTCAGACACCGACCGACGTACTCGGCTATGTCTTTCTTCATTCCCGGCCACCAATAAAATCCACGCAAGTCTTGATACATTTTATCAGCGCCTGGATGAACAGAGTATTTTGTCTTGTGTGCTTCATCGAAGATAAGTCTTCTCAATTCATCTACTGCTGGGATCCATATACGATCCTGATAGTAGATCATTCCATCAGACTTGGTCTCTAAATGTTTCTCTGCTCCGCAGTCAAGTTCTTTCTTCAAGTTTCCTCTGTCAACTGATTCCTGTTGTGCCTGAATGATCCTGTCTTGTAAACTGGTCTGCACAGTCATCCCCATAGCTCTAACGCGTAAGGGTTTGACCCGTTCCTTCCGGCTCAAGGCATCAGCTACAACATTCGCCTTTCCCGGATGGTACTTAATCACACAATCATAATCATTCAGGAGTTCAACCCAACGGCGTTGTCGCATGTTGAGTTCCTTCTGATCAAAGATATGCTGCAGACTCTTGTGATCTGTAAATATGGTACACTTAGTGCCATATAGGTAATGCCTCCAAATCTTCAGTGCGAAGATTACAGCTCCCAGTTCAAGGTCATGAGTAGTGTAATTCTTCTCATGAACTTTTAACTGCCTTGATGCATAGGCGATAACTTTGTCCCGTTGCATCAGTACGCAACCAAGTCCCTGATGGGATGCATCACAGTAAACGACAAAGTCATCACATCCTTCCGGGAGTGATAGGATTGGAGCATTACATAATTTCTGCTTCAATGTCTGAAAAGCATCCTCTTGTTTATGTTCCCAGACAAACGGTTCACTCTTCTGAGTTAACTTAGTGAGAGGCAAAGCTATCTTAGAAAAGTTTGAGATGAACCTTCTATAATAGCCTGCCAATCCCAGAAAAGACCGTATCTCCGTCGGTGTCTTCGGAGTTTCCCAGTTCTTTATTGCTTCTATCTTGGCGGGATCTACGTGTATTCCCTCTCGGTTGACTACGTGTCCAAGAAACTGAACTTCTCTTAACCAAAATTCACATTTAGAGAATTTGGCATAAAGCTTTTGTTCTGTCAACAGTTCCAAGATCTTTCTGAGATGTTGCTCGTGCTCTGTCTTGGTCTTGGAATAAATCAGTATGTCATCGATAAAGACAATAACAAACTGATCTAGATACGGCTTGCACACTCGGTTCATGAGATCCATGAAAACCGCTGGTGCGTTTGTTAATCCGAAAGGCATCACCATGAATTCGTAATGCCCGTATCTGGTTCGGAATGCCGTCTTCGGTATGTCTTCGTCTTGAACTCTAAGCTGATGATAACCGGACCGTAGATCGATCTTTGAGAAATACTGAGCTCCTTGCAGTTGGTCAAACAAATCATCAATCCTCGGCAATGGATACCGATTCTTGATGGTTAGTTTGTTCAGCTCTCTGTAATCTATGCACATTCTGAACGATCCATCCTTCTTCTTCACGAACAAGACCGGAGCTCCCCAAGGCGAGTAGCTCGGTCTAATGAACCCTTTATCCAGTAACTCCTGCAACTGGTTCGATAATTCCTGCATCTCCGAAGGTGCTAGCCGATAAGGGGATTTAGCAACAGGAGTTGCTCCAGGAACTAAGTCGATTCGAAACTCTACCGGTCGCATCGGAGGCAAACCTGGTAGGTCTTCAGGAAATACTTCTGGATACTCTTTTACTACTGGTACATCTTGTATCTTCTTCTTGTCTTTCTCCTTTTTCACTACATGAGCCAAGTAAGCTACACACTTCTTCTGTAAACACTTACGCGCCTTTATACAGGAAATGATTTTGACACTTCGTTTTGCTTGATCCCCTCTGACTTCCAATATACGATCATCGGGCAATGGAACTCGAAGCAGCTTCTCAGAACAGATGACTTCCACTCGGTTAGAGGAAAGCCAATCCATTCCAACAATGATGTCGAAACTACCCAACTCCATCGGTATCAAATCGATAGAGAATGTATGACCGTTAAGTGTCAATGGGCAATTCCTGTGAACTGTACTAACTGTGATCTGTTTTCCGTTAGCTACTTCTATAATATAAGGGGAATCTAACTGTTCCTCTATAGAATCTAGTTGGCATGCAAAATCGGCAGAGATAAAACTCTGATCCGCACCAGTGTCAAATAGAACAGATGCATAAAAGTCATGTAAGAGAAACGTACCAGTGACCACATTCGGGTCCTGGCGTGCAGCTGGTGCTCCAATAACAAAAGCTCTTCCACGAGGAGCTTGAACTGCTTGTTGTGCCTTCTTCGGGCAGTTCTTTGCAAAGTGGCCTTGTTCGCCACAGTTGAAGCATCCACCATTGTTCTGGTTGGCTGGTGGAGGAATAGCCAAAGCAGTATTGTTGACTGCTTGGTTAGGTGTCATCCGACAATGCTGGACCCAATGGCCCTTTCTTCCACATCCCGTACATTGCTTGCAAGGAGTGTTAGCAATGTGATGATACTGGCACTTGGTACACAAGGGATGTGGGCCAGTATACTGCCTCTTGGGCACATTTTGTTGTGCCACTGCTACTTGATTCAGAGGAGTAGCCACAGTGTAATTCTTTATGAACTTCTGCTTCTTCTTTGGGTGTTGCTGATGTTGTGGCTTCTTTGAAGACTCTTCCTTCCTCTTGCCAATGTCTGCCTCTTTCTTCAGAACTCCAGAGGCAACCATCAGATCAGTGAGTTTTCCAGACAGTCTCACTGCAGATTCGACAGTAGTAGGGTTGGCTGAAACAACCATTCCCTGAATGCAGGCGGGAAGTCCACCTACATAACGATCTATCCTCTTCTCTAAAGTTGGTACCATGTCTGGCACCAAAGCAACCAACTCATGATAACGAGTTGTATACCCCATGTGATCAGCCCCCTTCATCACATGGTTGGATAATTCAACCTCCAGTTTCTGCAGCTCATTCTTGGGGCAAAACTCTGTTCGCAGCAGTGTCTTGAAATCCTCCCATGGCATGGCCATAGCTTCTTCTCTCCCTCGGGCGTTGATCTGACCATTCCACCAGGTCAGAGCCCGCTTGTTGAATGTTCCAGCAGAGTAGCGGACTTTATGGTGCTCTGGACAGCTACAGAGGTCCAGAGTAGCCTCAATCTTTTCAATCCATTGGATTAATCCAACGGCTCCTTCAGATCTGCTAAAGCTAGGCGGCTTACATCCTACGAATGACTTGTAGGAGTAGTGTGAGGTACCACCAGTATTCCCACTGGCTTCTCCAGATGAGTTGCCAGTGTTGTTCATCTCATTACGGAGAAGGTTGAACATCTCCGGTATCGCTTCCTTCATCTGATTGGTCATCTGGTTGCTCAGTAGAGTCATCAAAGCGATGGTGGTAGGATCCAGTATGGGAGTCGTGCCTGAACCTGATGCCTGTGTGATCAGGGGAGGAGGAGGTGGAGGCGGTGGAGGAGGTGGCGGTGGTGGTGAGTCATTTGGAGATGGCGTGGAGGAGTGTGGAGCTTGGTCTTGTGTTGATGTCAACAGCGGAGGTTGTCTTCGTGGCGGCATTGTGATCATAACCAAATGAATCTTGGTTAGTGCAATGATCGAATGCAGAAGACGCAATGTAATAAGCCTTAAATCCTAAGTTCTCTACATGCAGGGTCCCTAGGTTATAGTCTAGGCCAAACCGTTTGTATAAGTGACCTATATTTCTCTATAACCATGGCTCTGATACCAATCTGTCACACCCCGAGCCGGCGGGATAGGATCGGTTGTCCCGTCGGGCGGAAGGTTCCCGGGGCGCGATATCATGAGTGATAATCGTGATGATCAGATTGTTTACATTGCACATGATACAAATGAGAAATGCTAAATATAATAGAATTACAAAGTTAAATTACATCAGTATTGTTTATAATTTAACAATGTAAATCTACCATTAACATCATATATTTCTATCTTGTATTTACACAAGATATACAAAATAATTGTTATAATGATGTCTTCAAAAGTATGCAGGTCCAAAATGCTAAGTCTTCTATCTGAAGTCCTAGTCCAAAAGGAATAACTCCTTAGTTGACCTGTTCGTCACCTGAGAAGTCATGCAAAAATCAAGTCAACACATGGTTGGTGAGTTCATATAGTTTTATGATTTGAAAATGATTTGAAAACCTCTTTCGGTAAAGACCCTAACCTCATTAACTCCACATGTAATATCCACATCGGTATGCTTATATATAGGGAATCACGAAAGGGTCAAGCCCAGACGCTATCCCACCACATACTAATATGTATATGACACTGTTGTTAATGATAATCAAGCATTTTTACCCAACACCTCTGATTTAGATCATGATATTGAAATATGATATGCCTTTGATTTATTGGGTTCCTCATAGATATATGATTTCCCAAAAAGACAGTGATAATAGTAAAATGTCAAATATTTAATTTATTAATTAAATAAATCATTTAAATACAACTAAGACATGATGATTGGGTATGAATTTACTCAATCAGTTAGACTTAGTTGTTGGTGGTTGTCCAAGTTGTAACCTCTCACACGTGACCCATGTCAGGCATAACTCACAAGGAGTACACCTGAACTGAGCGGGATTTTAATGATTTGCCCGTTACAGCTTGACCCAATGGTCTTCTGCATCTGAGTGGGACTTTAATGTTTTGCCCGTTACAGCCTGACCCAATGGTCTTCTGCATCTGAGTGGGATTTTAAGGATATCCTGTGATTCTTGATCTCTTGATTCTCATGATTTTGACTTTGATAATGATTCCATTTGATCGTTCATGTTATTGCCCGTATAGCCTGACTACAAGAGTCTTCTATACCTGAAAGGGACTTTATATGTGTGTTACACGTGGTCTTGATTCCCTATACAACTGACATCCACCTTAACTTGAATATTAATGATTTCATTAGATCATAATGATTTCATTATTAACATGATTCACACACATTTATGATATTTGATCCCTGAGTCTCATGATATTGATCTTTTGAATTCCCATGATTTCCAATGATAGTTGATTTGATTATGATTCTTGGGTCTCAGATCACACACTGAGTTATGATTCCCTTGAGTATGATCTCTTGATTTTGTTCATATGATTTCACTTTGAATTTAGATTCTTGAATTTGAACTTGATGGACTAAGGGTTGATTTAGAGTTTAAATTTAAGGTATTACTCATGAGAGTACTTAAATAAGTTTGGATATTTGATCTGCATAATAATTTCCTAGACAGGAGTCCAGGAGTATCAACAAACATATATATGTAAAACATATAATAACTGAAAGCATTTAAATAAACAATTTAAATAAAACAGTTTACGCATGCTTCTCAGCCCCGCGTTTAAAACAAAAATGTTAGAAAAGGGGCAATGAACTCACCTGTGCTGCTTTGTATTGAATTACCACAAAATGCGCGCTCGTTGTTGTAACCTATGTATCTTCGGTTCCTGAGTTGTTTTAAAAGAATTTGCATACGATAAGTATTTATAATAGGCGTCTTAACTAGGGTTTGGTCTCGGTGTGCAACTAAGTGTCCTAGATTACTAATGTATTTCTATGACTCTTTCTAATTGATCTAACTTAATTCCCTTGAGTTACCCGAGTCCCAAAATAAACCCTATATGAGTAGGGTTGTTATCCGGTTACATTCCAGTCTTAATTTAACACATTTTTAAGAAATTTATTTTAAGTTAAACATTTATTTAGGAAAGTCATTTAATTATTTTAATAAATTTATAATTTAATTTCTTTTATGAAAAGCATAATTTATTTAAGAAAAGTGTAATTAAACATGATGACGGGCTTAGATTGAGCCCATTGGGCCCAATCTCGACCCATTGATTTGAACTTTGTTTCTCACTTGATTCATATGAATTTCCATAAAGTTTAAATGTTAATACTTAGATCAACACTTGAAACCTCATATTATTGTTGTGATCCATATATATTACAATGAATTTCCGAGGTGTTAGAGTTAAAACATAATTGTTAACAATTCATATTTAGTCGATTGCATGATTACAAAACCCTAATTAGTTCCATGCACACACACACACACAAAGGAATCCCATTCCATGCATGCTTACTTATTTCATGCATGTAATAAGTTGGGTCACCCGCATAACCCCCCGGCCCGAAATTCGACTAACACACCCCATAATCCTCGACCGTGTGAGGCTGCACTTGACCCATGCATGAACGAATAAACTGTTGGTGGTTCGAATGAGTGAATGTAGCCGAATGGGTCCTGGTCGAATGAGGCATGTTTCGAATGAGTGGGGTTGTCGAATGAACATTTGGCGACCGAAGGGGGCTGGTCGAATAACTCTAGTCGAATGGGTCTTAGGCCGAATGAAGGCTGTCGAATGGAGCACTGGTTCGACCGAATGAGAGCTGCTTCGCTCCTAGCTATTCGCCGAATGAGGAGGTTGGTTCGGCGAAGAAGGCTGGTCGAATGGGTGTTGCTTCGGTTGTAGGACATTCGGCGAAATAGGAGGCTCCCATTTGCCGAATGAGTTTGTGGTATTCATTCGGCGGTCTGAGGGTTTGCTCATTCGGCCATCGAGCAGCAAGGAGGACAACAATGGTGTTCAAACCAATCTACCACGGTTCGAGTTAACACTTGTTCCTACCTTTCCTAAATGGTTGTGAAGTGGTTTTCCTAAGGTTTCAAGAGTGTTTTCCCGGTTAGATGAAGGGATGCGAATTTAGGGTTTTCAAAACCCCAAAACCGAGTTGAAAACATGAACTTTACCTCAAATCAGTTGGTGAGGAGCTTAGATCGGTTGTACTTTCAGATTCTACCAGTGAAGGTGGTGATTTTGACACCAAGAACACAAAATTTCGTGAAGGATTGAAGAAGAAAGCTTAGAGAGAGAGAGTGGATTCTAGTGAGAGGTTAGAGAGAGAGAGACATGAACGAGTATGGAGGGATGGGGCTGGTTTGGTGTGGTGGTTGGGGTATTCAATGCCCCATTAATTGTGTTTAAAATACCCGGGTTCGTTCGGGTTCGTTCGGTTTCGCGTGGTTTCGCGTAGAAACGTCGGTTTCGCGTCATTTTCGAAATGAAACGACTTGGTTTTAAAATAGAAGTCATAAAATTATTTTAGGTTTTGATTCCTAATAAATTAACTAAATATCTTTTAATTATTTAATTTACAAAATATTTATTTAGCGTTTAAATCGAATCGCGCGGTCATCGCGCGTATTTGTTCGAATCAAATACGACGATAACTACACTTTTCAATGTTGTTTTCTAATTATCGAATATCATTCAGAACGTTAAACTTTTAGATTTATTCGTACAGATCGTCACCTATACGAATAATCTGTCGGTTTAGCATTCACTTAACGATATCCGTGTTGTTTTGTCCTGTAAGGCCTCACATACGTTTATACATAATAAGATCCTAACAAATAAATCACATGATGATTCTGTGTTGCCAGATAATTATCTGACTCCAGAACCATTGTTCTAAACTTGTTTATCTGGAATGACTGTGAATTTGCGTTATGATAACATGAAATGATAACAATGTTTGGCAATGAATATGAAATACACTGAATTACGTAGAATTTGTACCTGATTACTGTTCATGTACTGTTTAAGATCACTGTTCCGGTGACGTTTCCGGCATTGATGTTACAAAAATAGTACGTAATAAAACAATTTGAATTCAATGTTAAATTCAAAATTCGATTTTATTCGAATTCAAATTTTGAATTCGACTCTAATTCGAGATTATTCCTATTTAGCTAAAAATTAGTTTATGTTATGTATTAAGTAGTATTAATCACAGACATGATTACTACCAACCATTCGTCTTCTCACACATTATGTTGAGTTACGTGACTTTACAGTTTCTTGTTGTATTACTATATAATGTACCATATTGTATGAATATAGTGGAAGTTTTCTCTCACGTTTCGTCTACTTTTATAATACGTTATCAGCACAATCTTTAAAACTACGACACTTTGCAGAATGCTTGGTTAAAGAATTATAGAGACTGTTTGTTTTAGGTTCTTCTCCGCAAACTTGGTTTTTGGATCTTGGATCTGTAAGGATCGAGTTGGGCTTGTAATGATTACCCGGCATTCTTTCCATCTTCGATCTACTCATGCTGATTGCTACAAAGAGGTAATATTCATTTTTTTCCTGTAACTCTTATGACCACCTTGGTGAAACCCTATTGCTGTTCCGGTCAATATTGAGTGAACACAATTTCCAAAGATTTCAATAGGAAGAAAACTATGCTAATAGTATAAACGTAACTAATGGCATTTTTCATGCGGGTATGAAAAAAAGAAAGAAAAGGGAACAACTTGATGGCTGGTGAAAATCCCGCAACGTCTTCACAAGGAAATCATGACCGTACATTACAAATGAGAAGAAAATGCATCCACACCTATTTAAAATAGTTTAATAGGCCTACTTATATATATATATATATATATATATATTTAAACTAAATAAAATTAATTTATTCAAGTACGTTATTATGTAATAATGTTTTTGATAGTCATTTATCAACTTATCTGCTCATTTTTATATTGAACATATCTAAGTTGAATAAATTTTATAAACTCGAGTTACGTATCAGAATTTACATAATATATTCATACTTATTTGCAAGCTAGTTAAAAATTCATAATTTTGATTTAAGGCTCTAATTAATGTACAATAGTTGGGAATATTAACTCATTGTTGGGACCACAATAACATAATATCATTTTTTGTTTGGTATACTAGCTTTTGATCTATTATTAATTTGAAGTTAAAATTCTTTCTTTGAATAAATTATATGTAACGTCAGACATTAACTTTACATATATATGTATATATAAACTTGCTATATAGAATTCAATTGTTAGATTTGCAAAGAAAATTACCTGTTGAGTTACTATTATATCCATGCATATTAGATGAATATTAAAAATAATAATAATAGTGACAGTCATTTGAAAATTAGGTTCACCTAAATATGATGAAATGTGTTACTAGAGAATGAAATAACTATTAATCTCTAGTTTAACTTCTTTTATGCTAGTGCAACAATTGAATACATTATGAACCACATATAGTTTAGAGACGTGGTAAACACATTAATTAAGATAAAACTTTAAATTATAAGACATTCTTCACGGTACCTAGACATCATTAAGTAGAATGAATCAAAAAAAATACATATAGGTAGGACATATTCAGTAGCACAACCACCTTCCTCATTCTAGCCTATTCCCTGAAGCAAATGAATCTAATGTTCGAAGCGGATGGAGAATAAAAGAGGATGCGACCCCAACAAAGTTCAGGACACGACAACACATAATCGTGATCATTGGTCATACAAGTGTCACATCCCTAAACACATAACATTTATATCAACCCAAAACATTTAAAGTATTTGAAAGAGAAAGTATTGAAGTCATCTTAGCCCAAAGATTGTGTCATAATAGGCCGGCTACGCAAAATTCTAGTGGCCTACATGAGGCTTTCTTGCTTTAACATATAAGCTAGTTATACTTTGCCCATACTGTACAAGATTCTGGATTACACTAAGTTTCAAACATATTTTGATAATCGGTTATTGCATCACTATCATGACCGAAAGTGATATTGAATATCTCAAAATTATGTATGATAAATGCAACCAGAAGACCTATTGAAAGCATGAAATATACAAGCACGCACAACACCATGTGCTTATGCTACAAACATGGTCAAAAGACCTTATTATAATTTTAGTAAACTTTATCTACTATAAAACCCACAAATGGAATAAATTTATTAACTGTAGTTTTTTTTCTTGCCATATAATCTAAATCATTGGATAACAATCTCTTATAAAAAATCTCTATTGTTTTTAAAAAGATTTCAATGGATGTATGTGAACATCTTCTCCACAGACCATGCAAATATTTTATGGTCTCAAAAGTTGCATTTTCATGTGGACGCATGCAAGTTTTTCAGCTACTTAAATGTAGCATTTTTCCTAACATCAAATAAGTGTTTTTTTGAATGTCACTCTTTATCAAGATAATTATGTTGGACCCAATGTGAAATATAGTGAGATACATTCATAGTCAAAATGAATCTGTCTTTTAACAACTATTGTATGTCTATTTAGATACACGTTGAACATCTGGTAGCTAGCTTGTGTTCACACATGCAATGATTTAGTTGAATCATTAATAAACGGTTACAATTAATTGTTAGACCGCTCCTTATGATAGTGAAATTACTATCTTCGACCCAAGAGTATGCCTTTTTATGTATCGTTGAACTGATCAAACAAACTAATGACAGCTCATAAATACTCCCCATTGTAACTAATCTCTAGAAGAGAACAAATTGTGTCTCACATGTAAGTATATTTGGTTATGCGGTTAATGTACAAATACTACCATGCTAAAATGAGACAAATTTCAAACACAATATATTCTCAGTCTTTAGGGGAGAATGAATAATTAAAGACTCGTAAAACATGAAAATAATAGAATGTATCATCACTATCAAATATTGACCCTCGAAGTGGTCGATGAAAATCCCAAATCCAATATATTTACAAAGAATAACAAATGAATTACTAGATGCATGCACAAACACAAACAAAGTCACAAATACTAGTATCAAATAAATTTTTTCAAATTAATGTAATCATAAAAAATTACCCTACAAAGAAAAATGCAAGAAAAATAGATTCCAAAAATGAAAACCTATGAAAATAAATAGAGCAAAATATTACAGTTAGTATAATCCTCGAGAAAAAAGGTTACATGCAAAACTCAAGAAGAGGTTATTGATAAAACTCCTGAAGTGGTGAATAATAAGACCCTAGGAGAAGTTGATTGATAAAATCCCAGAAGAGATTAACGAAACTCTAGAAGAGGTTGATCGACAAAATCCCAGAAGAGATTAACATTATTCGAGAATTGGTTATCAGTAAAATCCTAAAAGAGATTAACGTAACTCTAGAAGATGTTATTAGTAAAAATCCCAAAAGAGATTAACATTACTCTAGAAGAGGTTATCGGTAAAATTTTAAAATATATTGGTAAAACTTTATAAGAGGTTATCATTATAAATCTTGAAGAGATTAATAAAACCCCAGAAGAGGATAATGGAGTTCCAGAAGAAACTCGGTACTAAACATATATGAGATCTCAATATTGTACAAAATGGCACAATTATAAACCTAAATAAAACACGTGTTAATGAAATATTTGCATATGCTACATCAAACAATGTAATCAGTGAAAAAGATTACGTAGGTAAAACTCTAGAAGAGTGCATATATATCAATGATTGACATAAATTGCAAATCGCCTTGAAGGCTGAGTTAGATTCGCTTGAAAAGCGAAACGTTTTCAGACCTGTAGTCCGAACACCCATAGACGTCAAACCAGTAGTTTATAAATGGGTGTCTTTAGATTAAAAAGAAACGTAAAGAGTTAGAGTACGCGATGTAAGGAATGAATTGCAACACAAAGGGTTTTTTTTTTATTTATCAAATCTCAGTAGTTGATTATGAGTAAATATATTCCCCTGTTGCGGATGTGATAACCCCATGCTTATTCCTAGCCTCGCAATCTCAGAAATACCTCAGATAAAATATAAAGAGGCTGTCATAAATATTTTGTAGGAGACATTTAAAGTGACATCTACATGAAATCCCTAAATATTAAAAATGCTTGAAACATTAGGATTGGTATCTCGAATCTGTAAATAATTTGAGGTATAAGTTTGACAATATCAACCATGTGTTTATTAGAAATTTTCTCTCTAGAATTCATATAATCGCAGTTTACAGAGATGATCTAAAAGATTGTCCACAAACTCTGTAGAAACCTTTAGAGAGAATTTTTTGAAAGAAATGACACAAGTTGAAATTACTTAATCTGTATTTCAGGTATATACATAATTGTATATATATGTGTCCATCAATCAAACTACATCTAAAATATGTTAACTCATTTTTATATGGACAAAATTTATTTGCAAAGCACATCTATAGTTTTTTGATCGTTAGACATATCAATGGATCCTTACTGCCCCAAAAAGAGGGTGAAAATGTAATTGGTCCGGAAGTACCATACTTAATTGTGATTGATGACTAAGGTGTCTCGAAAATATTACAAGACAACATAATTGATCCAGTAGTATCAGTTTATATTACAGATCCCTAATTACAAGTTTAACAAAATCTTGAAGTATGTTATTAATGGTGTAAAATAAACAGTAATATATCTCAGGGGGAGAAAATGTGAACTGCATTGGCTATGTTTTATTACACTAGGTTTTCTTAGCAAAGGTTTTTGATAAAACAACATCATATTTCATATTTTGGGTTCAATTAATATCCTTACGATACTTGATATTGCATTTGCGGTGCACGAGTTAGCGAGTACAGTCTGAACCCAACACAAAGAAAGTCTCAAATAGGTTATGTATTCACATATGGTGGGACAACAATATCTTGGAGATCGACAAAGCAAAAACTTGCAACAATTTCATCAAATTATGCTAACATTATAGAACTATATAATGTTAGTTGAAAATGTGTGCTATTGAGATCGGTGATTAATCAAATATAGAAGAAGCATGTGACTTGGAAGAGATTAAGAAGAGCCCTACAATTATCTATAAAGACAATAATGCTAGCATAGCTCAGATTAAAGCACATTATAGCAAGGGTGACATAACCATGTATATTTCACCAAATTCCTTTTCTTTACAAAAGGATAATGTAGTCAATGTTTTCTAGATCATATCAAGTGAAAATCTAGCTGATCTATTTACAAAGTTTTTACCTAGAAGCAGCTTCAAGAAAATATCATAGAAGATCGAATTAATCTTCATAGATTAAAAGGCAATTACTAAATTGAGGGGGAGCATTATACACGTTGTACTCTTTTTCCTTGACTAAGTTTTGTCCCATTGGGTTTTCTTAGTAAGGTTTTAATGAGGCAACATAACTGATCTAGAGATATCAGTTATTTAATCGATCCTGAAGTATCAAATTAATACATCCTGAAGCATGTTATTAATAAGTGTATGGTAAACAGTAATATGTCTGAGGGGGAGTGTTATGTATTAAGTAGTATTAATCACATACATGATTACTACCAACCATTCGTCTTCTCACACATTATGTTTGAGTTACGTGACTTTACAGTTTCTCGTTGTATTACTATATAATGTACCATATTGAATGAATATAGTGGAAGTTTTCTCTCACGTTTCGTCTACTTTTATAATAGTTTAAACTTTATTATAAAATTCAAGCAAAATTTAACAATCCAAACTAAAACCTTAAGCATTTAAGTATCATATAATCAAGATCTATATCGTAATACTAAAGATATAATTTTCAAGTACTAAAATGATCATACTATAATACATACAACAAAATAAACATTTAAAGTGATAAGGAGCTAAATAAAAATCCAACTATAAATTATATATATGTGCAATTATAAACCCAAATTTTAGAAGAGTAAATTACGGTTTTGACCCCCGTGCTTTAAGTGTTTTAACTATTTTGGCCCAATATAGAATCTTCTATCAATTCAGCTCCTGTGGTTTAGACAACTATCGGTTTTGGCCCCACAAACTTTACTATTATAACAGTTTTGGCCCAAAATTTAACTATGGTTAGAGGCAAAAAACGTTAGTTTTTGTAAACCACAGGGGCTGAATTAATAGAAGATTCTATTTTGGGCCGAAATAGTTAAAATACTAAAACCACGGGGGCCAAAATCGTAATTTACTCTTTTATATATACTAAACTGCTTACAATATAAATTAAATACACACGGACATATTTCTAATTTGAAATAAGAATCAAATCAAATTGAAAATCACAAATTTGAAATTGTATTCAAAATTCGATATAGTACTTTGAATCGAATCAAACTCAGACTTTGAAAACTCGAATCGAATTTTAACTAAGAAATTTTTGAAACAAAATAGAATTGAATTTAGAGTTTTTCGAATTTAATTCAAAAATTTAACCATCAGAAATCCAGAAACTTCTTTGCGGTATGTATGTGTTGCGAGACAAACAAAGGAGACGTGGAGATTATGAGTTTAAGATAAATTCTAAAACTTTTTTAAAAATTGATCATAAAAATCTGATTCTTATCAAAGTTTTAACCTCAAGGTGCAATTGGAATAATCAAATTCACCTTTGTAGAAATTTCAGTCCACCTTTCAACCATAAATTTAAAAAAAAAAAAACAATTTTTTTATAGTATTTAATCAGAATCCATCACCCATGTATGTGATCATGATGTGAAAAACCAGTTGTATGGCTACGTTTCCACAACATCAAAACACGTGGGTTCGGTATCATTTTGGCCTATACTGTCATAGCATCACAATCATAAACAAAACATAAACATGTTAAGGAAAGGACCATGTCATGGTGGCCCCAAACAAACAGGACCTGATTCGTAGTAATCTCCATATACCAGCCAAGATGGATTTAAAAATTTCATACCACATTGTATCATTATTTACAAAAAAAAAGACAACCACATCCATCAAGATGTACAATAAGTAAACATTATCTACTCCAGATGAACCACATATCCCAGAATGTAGAAACCAAAAGTTCAAATTCTAAAACTCTCCATAGTTAAGCATTAAGATGATGATGAGGAGTTCTTGTTTTCTTTCGTTTTTTTTTTTTTTTTTTTTTTTAACGCTGAGTGACTAATGACAAGCAGACAGACAATATGCAAAGTAAGAGACTAAGCAAGAAAAAACCAGTTTTCAGCATATGCCCAATTCAGAAATTCTGAAGAGAAGCAAGCCATTGCTCCATGTATTTGTTGCCTTCTGCATAATATACAAGATGAAACAAATTAGACGGTTTTGAAGTTTGTTCCAATAGATTAATTAAGAAACAGGGGCATCTTGATCAAGAATTCATTCAATCAAGTGCAACTAGGGATGGTCATAGTTTCGGGTTGGCTGATCAAACCTGACATGAGACCAAGAATCATGTCAAATAAATGAACGTCACCACCACATGTCTTATCAAGGGTTGACACTAATGTGGCTCTTTTGAATGCGAAATCGAATTTTTTTTACATATTAATACTTTCAGATTGCAAATTTACAATAATAATACACATGTGTATGAAACAACTACGTTTGAAGTTGAACTATAAAAATTGAACCTTTTATGTTCTAATTATTACATAAAATACACAATCAGTTTCTCTTTAAGTTATACATAAAAAATCATATTATGAAAAAGTTATATAAATCATGGTCCACCAGCAAACCTATCGATTCCAATTAGACCTAGTTAGTAACCATGTTAGCGGTTCGACATGAACTGTTTACACAAAAACTCTCATCCGTTCATTTCATGTCATGTTAGGTTTTTTTTTTGTGACATGGATTTAATCCAAAGCATATCTCATTTCAGGATAGCGGTAAGGTTTGCGTTCCTCTTTCCTCCCACAGACCCAATCAGAATTTTTTTTAACTAGGTATGTTTGTTTATTATTATTATTATTTATTTATTTATTTATTTTGGAAGTTTACCCGAGTCCCAGACAATAAAATTAACAAAAACATTAAATATTTAAATCACATAAGCTAAATTGACAAATATTCTATTTTATATTGAAATGGTTAATATCCTTAAATGAGAGGGACTAAAATCATAATTAACTCATAGTAATACATAGAAAATGACCCCAATAAGTCTATACACGTCAAGTGCAATTTAATGATAAAATGCTGATGTGTATATAATCAATTTAATGCCCAGCCAAACAATGATTGCTATCTTTATTACTTGTGTGGTGTTCGAGTGCTTTAGTCTTTTGGGAAAAATGGTAAAATAATAAAATATGTTTTAAGCACTGGTGAAAAGAATCCCAATGGCCACATCAAGACAAAGC
The DNA here is from genome assembly GCA_009363875.1 of Mikania micrantha. Lineage (NCBI taxonomy): Eukaryota > Viridiplantae > Streptophyta > Magnoliopsida > Asterales > Asteraceae > Mikania > Mikania micrantha. The sequence goes on along the minus strand of CM018694.1, from coordinate 53,516,870 downwards.
AATCATTCCATAGGATTTGTAAATCAATTAATTTGTACCACAAACTAACATTTACAACAAACTTTACATAAAGTACAAGTCATACCAGCAGGATAACCATTTGGAAAAGCAGTGAGAACATTCAAGAACTGATTAGTGGGTTGTTCTTCAATCTCCTCCATCTTCAAAGCCCTGCAATCATTTCTATAACAAGGAACCAAAACTGCAAAACTGTTGTCTGCAACATCATCAGCATCCTCATCATCACTCTGGTAAAAATCAGGGCCATGAGGCTCCATCCATCCGATGGACCAGTCTGAATCATCGCATGATTCATCGGATGCTGATAAACACACACCATCTGATGGCACCAACACCACATCATATTCTTTATCCACTGCTCTTCTTCTTTCTTCTCTCTTGTGCCATCTCTTTTTGGATGATAATTTGGCCTTTTTCTTCTTTAAAGAAGACAATTTCATTGAATCTGAAGCCGACCCAGAAGAAATGACGGGTTGTTTATCCTTCCCGTTACTCCAATACCACCAAGAAAACCGGGTCAACGAAAATGACATTTCATCAAACAGATGGTGGGCAAAAATCTAAAGGTTAAAATTCAAGAAAAGGTTGATGAAATCATGAACAAAGAATCAAAATCCGATCATCAAAAGGGTGAATTTCACAAAAAACTGAGTTATACCCATCATCCTATGATCCAAAAATTCAATCAATACACTACAAAACAAACTAACAAAAAAACAATTTTAGCAATTATGGCATCATTTGAACAAACAAAAACACAATCAATGATTGGGAACCAATCAAATCAGAAACTTAATTCCATAACAACCAATAACTGAAATTAGGGTAACAGATTTCACACGATTGCGCAAAACAAATCATCAAAATCTCCAGTAATTGCAAGCGTTTGAAGACATGGAAGAATTAGGGGTGATGTTATCACTGGGGACCAAAAGGTTCACCGACGACTGAGATTTTAACCGGAATAGAACGACTGATCACAAGCAATAAAAGGCAGACGATGATCACCGACAAATCAGGAAGAAGTTTTGATGCGTAACAAAAGAAAACAGACTAAAGACCCAAAATTAACGTCTCAAGCATCGCCATGTTTGGAAATCTGTAACCCTAGGGATTGAAGGAAGAAGTGTTAATCCGTTCTTTGTTTGTGTGATGGGTTTTATGGGGGAGACGATGCAGAATTAGAGGCACAAATTATTTGGCGTGAAGACTAAACAAGTTGCCGAAATTAATACAATGACACTTCCTTCCTTCTTATTCAAAAGATATACACACTTTTTAATTTATTACTATCATACCTCTTAAAGTAACTTAAAATCTTTATATGATGAGTTAAATGTTATAATTTTGAAATAAAATTATTTGTCTACAATAAAATATATTATATATATATTTTTCAAAAGACGTTTTCGTAAAAAATTAAACAATTAATTTATAATGTAATTATAATATTAGCAAGTTTAATAAATTTATTAAGTTTTTATTACAAAGAGAAGATGAAAAAATCAAATTTTAAATAGAAGAAGATACACACACACACACACACACACACATATATATATATATATATATATATATGACTGTTAAATTACAATAATTTAAACATAAACTAATGGTTTTTTGATTTCTTACTTTTTTTTATATCAATGCATTAAAAAAAATATGTGTGATAGATTAACTATTAAAAAAATAAATCTCAAACAAAACCAATCTCATTTTCACCATTTGATATGTTTTGCTTTTTTTATATTTTTTTATCTAGATCTTTTGAATTGGAATTTTTAGCTGCTTACTTTTAATTAAATATTAAAATTAAACGTAAAGAGCTGACATGACAAGGCGGGAGCTGACTTAATCGTATTATCAAGCCAAATTAATAACTAAAGGGTTTTGCTAATTGCTACATCCCACGACCATGCCACGAGTATGTATTTATGTGTTTGTATTCAAATAATAACTACTAATTTTTGTAAAAGTAATTTTTTAAAAATTAACTTTAAGAAAACTTTTACCTATAAATGGTTATTATGGTTCTAAATTTAACATCCACACAAGCACGCATAAAGAAAGTTTAAAAGACAAATTTTGTTTTTGTATATGAAACATACGAAGTTTGAGTGAAATTATCATGAAAGAACGATTAACTTATAATTTTATACACACTTGAAATTACTACGCATGGGTGATTATCACGCAAATAGAATATGCGTTACAATTTAATCTCTTTGTAAAATTATAATGCATGCGTTATTTATTCTTACATTATAATTTTACATATCATTCGCACGAGATTTCCCTTTGTACAACAATTGGCCCTTATATAGAAACACATGTATATTTACTAGTATGTTTTTTTGTGATTAATTTATATTACTATATGTCTATATATATTAAACGAAAACTTTTCTTTCTTTCTTTTCTTTTTTTTTTTCAATTTTAACTTCGTTGTATAAATGTTTTTCTTTTTATATTTTATCACAAAGTTTGTGTATTTTAATTTTAAACATAAAATTAATCGTTAACTTGCATGTTTTTTTTTACTATAGAAGTATAATATTTAAAACTTTAATTTTCTTTATTTTAATCAAAAAAGTTTAAGTATTCTAATTTTTAACACAAAATTGCTTTTTTTTTTAAAACAGCAACAACCGAACGTAACGTCGTGGCATATGCACCACGTCAGCAGGTCTCGGAAGACCCCTTCCTCACGCAAATAGAATATGCGCATAAACCAACTTATTTACTGTAAAAACTGCGCCCTCGTCGGTTCAGAACCCTCCCCTTACCTGGTATCGATCAAAGTGTCTCAAGTGGGAGGTGAACCCTTGACCTCCATATTGGAAGGTGAGTTTTCTACCACTAGGACAACTTATTTAGATACACACAAAATTACTTAAAACCTTTTTTAAACATTCCAGTTTTACGTTTTTCTTTTGTTAACATTACGTTTATCATTACATATGCGTTTATATTCAGGTTTTTGACGCGCACTTTAATAATAGGCTGAGCTGGTCCTGAGAACCAAAAAAAATCCAGGGACTAGGGCGAGAAAAAAAAATGGGGCCTTTTAAAATTCGGTTCGGTTTTAGATAGGGAAAAAATTAAAAACCAATTAAATCAGGCCGAAGAAAACATTAACCAAACCGATAAACACCCATAATTTTAAACAACATTAAAGTAACTTTCTATACTTAAAAGAAAATTATGTTTTGTATCCCTTAAACCATTTATTTTAAATGGTTCTTTTTTGTTCTCTCCAACTTGTTGGTTCTCATTTGAATTGTAGGATCAGATGTTCTCAATTGATTCAATATTAGAGTATAACAGCGGAATTCAAAATTGAATTAGCACAATAATAGCAAGAACAAAGTTCATTCAATCAAACAGTAATCGCACAATTTTGTTATAGAGAGAGAGTTTCTGCAAAAGGAATATTTCATTCAATTCACTAACTTCGTTACATTACAAAATTGTCAACTGCCCTTATATAAAGACAGTGACGTCTGATGATGTCACATGATGTTGACACCTAACAGACAAAACAAAACAACTGAAATAACTAAACTACTGAGAATGTCTACAACATCTGAAGACATTCTCTTACAACTACTGAAGCAATAAAACTACTGAAGTAATAAACTAAAACATCTGATGAGTAAACTACTCATCAGACTTTTACAAGAACTGAAAGAAAACTACTGAAGACTAAACTACACACTACAACATCTGATGACTTACACTTCAGTTGTTGTATATCTCTTCAGATCTTGTATCTTCTGTACATTGAATGTCAGCCGTTGTGTTCTTCTTCAGTTGTTATAAGTGCTGTGAGACTTAGAGATTTTTCTGATCAGGCTCATTGGTTCTTTTAGTCCAACAAACTCCCCCTGAACCAATGCAGCCAAAAACCTCTAATTTATTTATGGTCTCACTTATTTACTCCCAGGCTGAAAGATAAGTCTTTTTTTTTTAGATCAGTATCAAAATGACCAGTTAAAGTGTATGCCTGATAATCAACAGCTTCCAAAAAATCTAACAAGCAAAATATGAGAGGGAACTCCATTGGGGAAATGGACTATGAGCATTAACCCCTCTCATTAAAGCTATTGATTATATACTAACCTAAAGGACTCCCTGACATATGCCTCAAGCAGTATTACCTTCTCTTCTGGAGTCAGCCTCTCAGGTTCACCTTCAAAGAAGGACTCAGGTCCATAATACTCAGACAAGTACCTGGCCGTTGTCCCATCATTCAGCTCAACTCTAGTAATCTCTCTGTATACAAACTCATCAGGATGTTTCCCTTCCAAAAACAGAGAAAGCTCATTTTGTTGAACATTTTCAAGTTTCCTATATACCAAGCCTTTCTTGATCATTTTGTTTTCTATAAACTTTGGAGCTTTTGAGCCAGAGTTGTACACACTCTTGAAGTCATTGATTATCTCCCAAGGATCAAGTACTGACCCTAGCATAATGTCAGCACTTAAGACCCTTCTGATTCTTCTGGCATAAGATGCTGGAGCTTCTTTCTTGTGTATCCTGTGAATGATTCTTGGATCAGGCCACATTCTAATTTGTTCCTTCCTATACTGGTAGGTGAACCTCAGAGCATACAACCTTTGAGCTTCTTTCTTCATTGCAATAATGGTTGATGTTTGAGGATAATCCTTGTCAACCATCTTTAAGATTTGCTCATCATGCTGTTTCTGGTTCTCTTCTTCTTCAAGCTTCACTTTTACTGCCAACATTCTAGACTCTGGTGTGATCATTGGATGTTGACCAAACACCAGTGGCTTCTCAGGCACATATTTGGCAGGTAAAGTTACTTTCTTCTTTTGAATGGCCAGATCTGACCCAGTTGTTGCTGAATCAGGCTTTTGAACCTTTGTTTTAATGACTATAGAGATAGGCATCCTGTCTTCCTCATCTGAATCTTCCTCAATTCTCAGTTGCCTTCTTTTCTTTAGAGGAGCCCTTACCTCAACACTTTCTGAAGATTTCTCAACCTCAACCCTCTGAGTTTGAACTTCTTGTTCTTGCATCTCCTCTTGTTCAGTTTCTTGTACATCAGAGGTTGTAACTTGTTCAGTACTTACCTTCTCAATGCTTACCTCAGCTTCTTTATCACCAACATTTACATGTTCAATCTCCTCATCAGCCCTGTTGACAACCTCAGCAGTTTTACTCTTCTTCTGTCTCTTGTATGTCACTTGAATGGCAGGAGACCTTTCAGAAGCAATATCTTCATTGTCAGACCTTTGCCTTTTGGAAGCTGAAATTGTGACTGACTCTGTTCCTAACTCCCCCTTTTTGGCTGCAGGGGGAGAAGGAGTATGAAGAGTTGTAAGTCTGGCAGTCACAGCATCATCTACCATCTGCTGAATTTGAGATTTGGAGGGTAGCCTCTCATCAAGGGCTTGGGCAATGATGGTTTTTAGTAAAGGAGTGATGAGAGGGATGACAGTTAGAAGGACAGCAGCTAATGCCTCTGGGGGGCTAGAACCCAAAGGATTAGTGCCTGAAGCAGTGGCTGGAGGCTTGTCAAATTGTGAAGTAGTGGTGGAAGTGTTTGGGTGACCTTCAGGATGAGAAGGTGCCATCTGTGGGGTAATTGGGGAAGATGGACTTTTGTCCTTGGACATTTTGGTGAGTAGCTCATTGAGTCTACAGACCTCAGCCTCAAGGATTTGATTCTGTTTCAGAACCTCAGCAAGTGTGCTTTGTTCATCATCAGCCTTAGCTGAATCATCTGACCTCCTGAGAATATCAGGATCTACCGGAGTTGAGTGTGGCTCAACATGATCAGGTGCCCCTTTTTCTTGGTACTGGGGACTTCCAACCTCAGGGGTAACCCCTTCATCAGTTGTTGCCTCTGACAAGGTCTTAGCAATGGTACCACTATCAATCACTCCAAATGATGGAGGTGATGAAGTAGCAGCCTTGTCAGATATCAGAATCTCTCTTTCCACACTAGGAGATCTGATGTGGTAGTCATAATCCTGTGGGATATCAGAGACACTTTGATCCTCCCCCTCAATGTTGGAGCTAATCCCAGTAGTGATAGGTGTCTGGGAGGGGATAGGAGTGTTCAACTGATCCAGGATGTTGTCAATAACAAAAGTGGGGCTATCTGGGGTGGTTTCCATAGGAATTGGCTTTGAAAGATAGTGCACCCGGGGAGATTGGTGCTGTTTAATAGAAACCTTTTCAAATGAAAGAGTTCTAGAGATGTGTCTGCCCCTACAATGGTTGCTCCAGGATCCTGTTGAGAGGAAACCTGGGCGGTTTGAGCTGGTAGAGTCTGATGGACCACTGGTTGACTACTCCCAGTGGCCATGTCATGCCTTGGTGAGGCATGGGCAGACTCAGGGGACTCATTTCCCTGAGCAGCCTTTTTGGGCTTTTTGGATTTTGGTTTGGTGGGGACTTTGGATTTGGAAGTAGAAGTGGAGACTGTGGGTTCCCTCTGCTTGGGTTTTAGCTTTCGGGCAGCCTCTTTTAGAGTAAGGTTAGAGTTGTGTCGGGAATATACTTCCAACAAAACTGCTGGAGCAGAGATCCCCTGACCAACAGGGCCATTTTGCTGAAGTTGTTTCTCTATGATGGCCATGATAAAACGTGGATAGAGTAGCCATCTAGAAGAAACAGGCTTAGCAGCATGTTCAGTTAATTCAGAAAACAGGATTTGAGAAAAATTTAATTTTTGAGATTCAAGGATTGAATACAATACCTGTTGCCACCTGGAAGACATTTGGTCCCATGAAGAAGACTTCGGAGCCAAGCATATGTTGATCATATGAAATATCAGGCGCTCTGGGTCATTGAAGTGCTTCTTGAAAAGTGTTGAGTCACTCAAGTCACCCTGGTATTCATGACTTGTAAAACAGAGGTCAGTTGCGCTCTTAGGAAATTGGGTGACCAGATTAGCATCATCGAGCTGAAGAACCTCCCTCAGTTCAGCTGGGCTTATGTGCACGTTATGACCATTGACAATGGACCGAAGAGAGATTACTCCTGTGCCAACATTGATCAGTTCCACATTCATCCAGAATTGATGAATAGAGTCGACATATAGGGTTGGATTGATGAGAAAAGCAGTTTTGAATTGAGAAGCATTCATCAAATCCACAGCTTCATCAAACTTTGACCAGAAAGAGGATTTGGTCAGATAGGCAATGGAGTTATGACGCGGTTTCAAGGTTATGGACGCCATGGATGCAAAGACTGGAGAGGGAAAATAGGTTTTTGAAAAAGATGGAAAGTTCTGAGAAAGTGATAATGAAACAACTGAAGAAGGTTGAGTTAAATAGAGAAAACAACAGAGGTTAAAACAACTGAAGAGTTAAAATTACTCATCAGGTGTTGTCGACAATTTTGTTCAGCAGTTGTGTTCATCAGTTGTTCATCAGAACTTGTAAACAATTTGTTCATCAGAACTTGTAAACAATTTGTTCATCAGAACTTGTAAACAATGTTTGACCTTCAGTACTTAGTGAATCAATACTCATCAGTACTTGTAACTTAGAGTATAGAAAAGGTCATATTTTTCCTTGAATCAGTACTTTTGATATGTATCAGTATTTACTGAAAATATCAAAAAGTTTCAAGGTAAAAAAAATTTTATTTGAAAAGAAAAATTGAAAATATTTTTGGGTTTTTGAAAAGAAATTAAAATTTATTTTATGAAAAACCAACCTATTCAAGTTGCAGCATACCAAGCCTTAGAACTAAATTTTGAAAAGTTGAGGTGTCTAAAGGCTTAGTAAAGATGTCTGCAAGCTCATCAGCACTAGGAACAAACTTTGGATCAATCAGACCCTTTTCATAACAATCTCTTATGAAATGATGTCTGATCTCAATGTGTTTAGTCCTAGAGTGCTGAACTGGATTCTTGACAATACAAAGAGCTGAAGCACTATCCATTAACAATGGTGTCTTCAGTTCTTTGATGCCATAATCCAAGAGTTGAGACTGAAGCCAGAGAATTTGTGAAGTACAACTTGCAGCAGCAATGTACTCGGCTTCAGCAGTGGAAGTGGCTACAGATGTTTGTTTCTTACTTTGCCAAGAAACCAGACAATTTCCTAGAAATTGACACCCACCAGAAGTAGATTTTCTTGAGAGTTTGCATCCTGCATAGTCACTATCAGAAAAAGCAACTAGCTTGCAGGAATGTCCAGTGGAGTACCATATTCCCAGAGATTGAGTACCCTGTAAGTATCTGAAAATTCTTTTCACAGCAATCAGATGAGATTCTTTAGGTGCAGCCTGAAATCTAGCACAGACACATGTGGCAAACATAATGTCTGGCCTTGATGCAGTTAGATACATCAAAGAGCCAATCATACATCTATAAAGAGTTTCATCCACTGAAGTACCTTTCAGATCAGCATCAAGTTGTGTGGTGCTGCTCATGGGGTTAGAACATGGTTTACAGTTTTGCAAATCAAATTTCTTTAACAGCTCTTTTGAGTATTTTGATTGGTGAATGAAAATTCCATCAGGTTTTTGTTTAATTTGAAGACCCAAGAAAAACTGTAGTTCCCCCATGACACTCATTTCAAAATTTTTGGTCATAAGCTCAGTGAAAGCATCACACAACTTTAGATCAGATGAAGCAAATATAATGTCATCAACATAAATTTGAACAAGTAGCTTATGCTGTCCTACATTCTTTATGAATAAAGTTTTATCAATGGAGCCTCTAGTGAAATTATTTTTGAGAAGAAAAGTGGATAAAGTGTCATACCAGGCTCTAGGTGCTTGTTTCAGCCCATAAAGAGCTTTATCAAGCTTGTACACCCAATCAGGATGTTTATTGTCCTCAAAGCCTGGAGGTTGACACACATACACTTCCTCTTTTATTTTACCATATAAGAAAGCACTTTTGACATCCATTTGAAAAACTTTAAGTTTATGTAAGGCAGCATATGCTAAGAACAACCTAATTGCTTCTAGTCTGGCTACAGGGGCAAAAGTTTCATCATAATCAATACCTTCTTCCTGAGAAAACCCCTGTACAACCAGTCTAGCTTTGTTTTTAATGATTTGACCATTTTCATCTGTTTTATTCCTAAACACCCATTTTGTGCCTATTGCACACTTACCTGGAGGTAGAGAAACCAGCTCCCAAACTTGTTGTTTCTTGAACTGCAACAACTCCAACTGCATTGCCTCCACCCAGCCAATGTCTCTAAGTGCTATGTGATAGTTCTTTGGCTCTTGTTGACTTACAAATAGAGCATAAAGACAAAAGTTGGATAATTGACTTCTTGTGGAAACACCAGCAGAAATATCACCAAGAACTTGAGATAATGGATGATCCTTCAGTTCTTGATATGGAATAAGATCAGTGCAAGTGTTTGCTGGAGGAACAGATGCTGCAGTTGAAGAAGATTCAGGAAATACAGCAGCAGGAATTTCAAAGGATTTAGAAGATGCCAGAATTTCATCAGCATTTGTATTTGGAGCAGCAACTGGAGCAGGAGGAGCATCAGATTTAGCAGATAGTGGCAGATTATCACTAAATCTGAACAGATGAGTACTTTCATCTTCATCATCAGGACTTCCTTGTGTGGTTTCTGTAGAAGCTTGTGGTGGATCTGCAGTAAGTACCTCATGTGCTTCAACATTAGGCTCAACTGGAAATTCATGTTGCAAGATGTTATGATCAAACATCTCAGCAGGATTTTGAGGAATGGGATCTTTGGGACATTCATTGAATTTAACATGAAGAGTTTCTTCAACAATCTTTGTTCGACAATTGAACACTCTATAAGCCTTGCAAGTTGAAGAATATCCAACAAAATATCCTGCATCAACTTTGGAATCAAACTTTGTGAGTTGATCTTTGGTGTTAAGGATATAACATGGACACCCAAAAGCTCTGAAGAAGGAAATCAAAGGAGTTAGATTGTGAAGTATTTCATATGGAGTTTTCAACCATCTTTGATTTACTAGAACCCTGTTTTGCACATAGCAAGCTGTGTTGATGGCTTCTGCCCAGAAGGTCAAAGGCAGACCAGAGTCAGCCAGCATTGTTCTGGCAGCTTCAATCAAGGTTCTATTTTTCCTTTCTACAACTCCATTTTGTTCAGGAGTCCTGGGAATACTGTACTGCCTCTGAATTCCCTTTGATAGATAAAATTCATCTAAAATGTGATTTCTAAATTCTGTGCCATTATCACTCCTTACACACTTGACAGGTATAGAATATTGCTTTTCAACATACAACACAAAGTTCATAATAGCCTTGGCAACCTCACTTTTTGAGTGCAAGAAGAAAGTCCAGACAAACCTTGAGTAGTCATCTACAATGACTAGACAATACTTCTTCTTTGCCATAGACATTATCTGAACTGGCCCAAATAAATCCATGTGCAACATGTGCAAACAACTGGTGGATTTGGAATCTCCAATTGGAGGAAAAGAGACTTTGTGTTGCTTTCCTTTCAAGCATGCAGTGCAATTCTCATCACAACTAAAATCCTTTAAGGGAAGACCTCTAACCAATCCATGCTTCACCAATTGATTCATGTTTTTGATGTTCACATGACCTAATCTTCTATGCCACAGATTGGACTCCTGGAAAGAGGCCTTAGAAAATAAACAAGGATGACCCTTGACAGAGATTTTCTTAGATAAATCAAAGGCATATACCTTTCCCACTCTGTTAGCCTTAAGGAGTGTATACTCATCTAAGACTTTGCCAATCAAAGGCATCACATCAGAAGATAAAATCCTACAATCTTGCTTAGTGAACAGAGAAACATGACCCTTATCACACATTTGACTAACACTCAGAAGATTATACTTAAGATTCTCAACATGATTCACATCATCAAACCTAATCTCACCATTTGTTACCACACCTTTACCTATAATGTAACCCTTAGCATCATTTCCAAAGGATACAAATCCCTTCCTTCCAGTGAAATAATTATGAAGGAGAGATCTGCTCCCAGTCATATGCATGGATCCTCCACTATCAACATACCAGATGCTATTTTGGCATGCTGAAGGACCCTGCATACAACAACACACTTAGTTAGACTTTTGGACCCAAACCATTTTGGTTTTGGGTCTGTTAACACATGATGAAACAAAAGTAACATTGTCAGTTGAAGCAACACTTGAAGCATTCTTATCAGAAGATTTTGCTTTGACTTTTGATTTTGATTTCTTTTTATGAAATGAATCAACAGATGCCTCTGCCAGATTGACTTTTCCTATCAGTTGTTGCATCATTAGCATCAGTTGATTATGATTTTGAGTTAAAATTTTGATTTCATCAGACATATCAGAAGTTGATTTTTTATTTTTGTGTTTGATCATTTTAGTGTCTTTAATCAAATGAGATGCTGTCAAGTGTTGTTTCCCTGAATCTGGAACAATCCCTTTTCCTTTCTTGGATGTACTTGAGATATTTCCTTGTAAGGATTTTCCAGATTTTGAAACTACTGATGATTCTGGTACAAACTTTGAACTAAATTCATTTTTCATTTTGAGTATGTTCTTGTTTTTATGCTTGATTTTGTTGAATTTAGAACCTTTTCTGTACCAGCATTCATCAGTTGAATGATTAAACAGCCTACAAATTTCACAAGGCACCCTCTTTTTCTTTTCCTTGTGATTGTCTACAAGTACTGATGGCCTAGAAACTGAATTTTTGTTCTTCAGTACATTTGAAACATCAGTATTTGTAGACAAATTGACAACAGCTGATGTGGTGACAACATCTGAAGAGTTATTCTTCAGCACTTGTGTAGCAACACATTCACCAACATCAGTTGTTGCAGTATCAGCTTTTTCAACAACTGCTGATGAGTGACTTTGACTTATTAAAAGTCGTGCATCATTTTCTCCAGTGCCATGCCCATCTGACTTAACCAGTTTTAAATTTAATTCATTTGAAACATTTTCATCAGGATCAATCTCAATTAAAACACTATCCTGACCTATGTCATCCTGGATAACATTTGTACATCCAAGAGAATAAGAATAGGTTTCAATATCCATAATTTCAGATTCAGATTTGCATGCACTTGAATCACTTTCAAATGATTCATCAGCATCAGACTTTGCTGAGGACTTGGTGAATTGGTATAAACTGTCCCCTTCAGACTCACAGTTAAGATTCTTTGGTGTATAATCAGCTGGGGGGGCAGTGTGATTGTATCCAATACCAAACTTCACATTGGATGCTGTTTGCTTGTTTAACAGCAACTCAAACCCCTTGCAAGATTCAACCCATTTTGCACATTCTACTTGGGTTGCTGCAAGTGTTTGTTTCAAATCATTGTGTTTTACAAGCATGACTTCCACCCTAGCCTTTTCATCAGACAATTGACACTTGAGTTTGTAAATTTCAGACTCTTTTTCATTCAAAACTTTCTCAAATTCAGTTTTATTCTTTGTCATGACCCTTTCTAAAGCCAACTTCTCATTGATTAACTCAACATTGATTTCTCTAATGGAAGCAAATGCTGAAACACAAGACTCTGAACACAACTTAGCTTTGGATTCAGAGGATACCTGTGATGTTGAAGAAGATTGACAAGAGTTGTCAGTTGAATCAATAGCCATCAATGCAAGATTTCCAAAAGGATTGTCTCCACCATGTGGACCATTTTCAGAGTAAGGCTGCATGTTGAAGTCAGATAAATCATCAGGTAGGCTACTCCAATCAACTACTCCAGGAGTAAAGAAACTCTGATGTTGTTGTTGTTGAGGCTGTTGATTGGTTTGTGATTTGCTGGGATCAGGAAGAGCAGGTGATTGTGAAGGAATTAATGCTGGAGTGTGTGTAGGTTGAGGCATGTAAAAACAAGGATATGGATATGGCATAGGATTTTGTGGAACAAAGTGAGCTGGATAGAATTGTTGTTGACTAGTACCAGAAGATTGTGGTCCTTTGCTTGATGTGTTGTTGCTTGGAAAAGTCACAAAAGGTGCAGCAGAGTTAGAACCAGTAGATTTGCACTCTCTAGCAAAGTGACCAAGTCTGTGACACTTATGGCACCTCAGCTTCCCTTTGTCAAATCCAACTTTGGTTTTGCCAGATAATCCAGGGAACTTTCTTCCTGTTCGTTTATAGAACTTTTGTGATCTGATGTTGATTAATGCCATTTGACTCAAAATGTCCATCTCCTCTAGATCATCATCCGGAATTCCTTTCAAATCATCCATCACAAAACACAAGTTATCACCATAATTTCCTGCATTACCATCAACTCCAACAAAAGCATGTTCAGAATTGTTAGTAGAAAAATCAATATGTTCATCATAAGAACATTCAGACCCATTAAACTCTGACTCCTGACCTATCAAAGCAGTGTTACCAGGAACAAAATCATCAGCAAGTTTTCCAGATGAAGACAGTTTTCTCTTCTGTTCTACCTCTCTCTCAAAAGTTAAGAGTTTCCCATGTAATTGGGTGAGAGATAGATTTTCCAGATTAGCATTAGAGCGTAGGACAATTGTGTATGTGTCCCATCTCTCAGGCAGTGATCTGAGAAATCTGTTATTCATCTGACTATTAGTATATTCTTGCTTAACCATTTTCAACTCAGAAATTAAACATGAGAACCGCTCAAATTGTTGAGTCAATGATTCACCCTTTCTATGAGAAAAGGTCTCATACTGCTGAGCAAGGATTTCTCTAGTGTTTGCTAAAACCTCATCCGTTCCACCGAATTGTTCTTTCAGTGCAACCCAGAGATCATGAGCAGTATCATGATGCATCAAGCCAGAATAAATCTCATTCGGCAAGGCCATGGCCAGAATACCATGAGCTTTAGCATCAATTTCAAACAATTTAATATCCTCATCCGAATACATATCCGAAGGTTTCGGAATCATTAGTTTAGTTTCAGGATCAGTGATCATGGGTTTATACGGACCATGCACTACAGATTTCCAACATCCTGCGCTGTTAATCGACAGGTGATGTAGCATTCTACGTTGCCAAATGTTGTACTCACTCCGCACAAGCATCGGAGGCTTGGTTGCGGAGCCTGTATTGTGCGGATCATTGTTTGGAGTTGTCATGATCACAGATTCAAACAATTACACACAAACTAATGCAAATTTCAATCAATTGAATCAAAACAGATCTATATCGAAAGACAAATCAACAGAAGTTAACAGAAAACTTCAATCTATAACAAATTCTTACTAATCAGCTAATTCGATCAACCAGAGAACAAATTTGAGCAGTTTCAGAGATCAATTGTTTAATCGATCAATGATTAACCTGCTCTGATACCAATTGTAGGATCAGATGTTCTCAATTGATTCAATATTAGAGTATAACAGCGGAATTCAAAATTGAATTAGCACAATAATAGCAAGAACAGAGTTTATTCAATCAAACAGTAATCGCACAATTTTGTTATAGAGAGAGAGTTTCTGCAAAAGGAATATTTCATTCAATTCACTAACTTCGTTACATTACAAAATTGTCAACTGCCCTTATATAAAGACAGTGACGTCTGATGATGTCACATGATGTTGACACCTAACAGACAAAACAAAACAACTGAAATAACTAAACTACTGAGAATGTCTACAACATCTGAAGACATTCTCTTACAACTACTGAAGCAATAAAACTACTGAAGTAATAAACTAAAACATCTGATGAGTAAACTACTCATCAGACTTTTACAAGAACTGAAAGAAAACTACTGAAGACTAAACTACACACTACAACATCTGATGACTTACACTTCAGTTGTTGTATATCTCTTCAGATCTTGTATCTTCTGTACATTGAATGTCAGCCGTTGTGTTCTTCTTCAGTTGTTATAAGTGCTGTGAGACTTAGAGATTTTTCTGATCAGGCTCATTGGTTCTTTTAGTCCAACATGAATGTATCCATATATATACATATATATCAAAAATTGTGTCCCCTAGAAAATAGGCCTAGGACAAAGGCTAGGTTTACCCCAACCCCGGGCCGCCCATGTTTAAACATTGATGTTATATATTTTTTTATTATAATTTTTTTTATATATAACATGTAAAAAAATTAATTTTAAGCCCCTTGAATTGTCGGGTCTAGAGCAGTCGCCCACCTCACATCTCCCCGGGGCTGACCTTGATAATATGACACCCTTACAAGTTTAAGGTAGAGTTAAGATTTAAGACTTGCAAAAAGTTTGACCCCTATTTCAAAAAGATAAAAAAAATCCTATTATAATATATAAGTGTTGTATTATAACTAAGATTAGCACACCTTAAAAATATTTTAGAGAAGATTATAGTAGAATGTTAAAAAAAAATTTAGAGAAAAGAATGAGAATTGTATAACATATGAAAATGCATGCAAAAAGTTGCATCTTTTCTCTTTACATTGAAATGATATTTATACTACAAAAGAATTGGCTTTTAAGAGATAAGGAAACAAAAACATTTATCAATGCTTAGTCTAAAAATATGTCGATATAATTTTGGAGTGTTTAAAAAGCTTTCATCTAATTATATAAAATATATAAAACTCCCCTTTGGATGATACTTTTTCAAACTTGTAGTTTTATTTAAATTACTACCTCGTTAAAAATCTTGCTAAAGAAAACCTAATGTGAAAAACTTTAGTTAAGAAAAAAATAGTGCAGTATAGAACTCCCCTCAAATTATCATCGGATGTTAACTATATCGTTTGTACATGTCGCATTCTGATATCATGTACGTGTTTCCTGAAAATTGTTGTAGAGAGTGCTTTTGTGAAAATTTCAGCTGAATTGTTGCTAGACGGAACATATCTCATTTCAACTTGATTGTCTTTAATAAGATCTTGAGTGTATGAAAAGAATCTTGGTGGTATATGTTTTGTTTAGTCACTTTCGATATACCCTTTTTTCATCTGTAAGACACAAGCTGCATTATATTCATAAATTGTAGTTGGACTTCTATATTTATCTAGCACATATGAAGTCAATATAAAGTTAGTCATAGACCTTAACCATACGCACTCTCTAAATGTCTCATGTAGTGCAATAACTTCAGCATGATTTGATGATGTTGCAACAAGTATTTGCTTTTGAGAATGCCATGAAATTGCATTTTCTCCATTCAAGAATACATATCCAGTTTGAGATATTGCCTTATGAGAATCAGATAAATAACCTGCATCTACATAACCAACCAATTCTTCTTTTGAATCGTTAGGATAAAACAAACTAGATCAGTAGTTCCTCGAATGTATCGAAATAAATGTTTAATTCTATTCCCGTGCCTTTTTGTAGGTGATAACTAAATCTTGCTAGTAAATTAACTGCAAAAGAAATACCTGGTATTGTATAGTTAGTAAGATACTTCAGAGCACCAATTGCACTAAGCTATGGTACCTATGCACTGAGAACTTCTTCACCATCTTCGCATGGGCGAAATGGATCGTTGTCGACATTGAGTGACCTAACTACCATTAGGGTGCTTAAAGAATTTTCATTGTCCATATTGAAACGCTTTAAGAGCCTTTCTGTATAATTTGATTGATGCACAAGTATTCCGTTAGGCATACGCCCAATATGTAAATCAAGACAATACTTGGTTTTTCCAAGGTCTTTCATTTCAAATTCCTTCTTTAAAAAAGTAATTACTTCATGAAATTCTTTATGCGTTCAAATTATATTTAGATCATCAACATATACATCTATGATCACAAATCTTGATGTCGTCTTTTTAATAAAGACACATGGACAAATAAGATTATTTGTATAACCTTTACTCTTCAAATAATCACTCAAACGATTGTACCACATCCTTCCCGATTGTTTCAATCCATATAAAGATCTTTGTGATTTGAATAAACACATTTCTTTAGGTTTTGAACCTAATGCTTCAGGGATTTTAATCCTTCGGGAATTTTCATATAGATGTCACTATCAAATGATCCATACAAGTAAGCTGTTACCACATCCATAAGACACATTTTTAGATTTTTAGATACTGCTATGCTTATTAAGTATCTAAAAGTGATTGCATCCATCACAGGAAAATATGTTTCCTCATAGTCAATCTCATGTCTTTGAGAAAAACCTTGAGCCAAAAGTCTGGCTTTATATCTTGGAACTTCAGTTTTCTCATTTCGTTTCGGCGTAAACATCCACTTGCATACCATAAGTTTTACGATCTTTGGTGTAATAACAATTGAACCAAAAACTTTTCATTTGTTATGTGAATCTAATTCAGCTTGCATAGCATCTTTCCATTTGTTCCAGTCATCTCGATTTTGACAATCGTTGACTAATTTTGGTTCAGGAACATCATTTCCATTTATAATCTTATTTGCCACAAAATATGAAAATATCTCATAAATATTTACCATTTAATATCGGTTCCATAATGTGTCTGTGTGACCATAGTTAATTGACATCTATTTGGTAATATCATTCATTTCTTCAACAGGAAATGTTTTGATATTTCAACAGAATCCTTTTCCTTATGGTCATTTTCCTTTTCCAATCCTTTTTTTTCGAGGATTTTTATCCTTTGATCTGATTGGACTGCCACGTTTCAAACATCTTTGAGATTCATGAGTTGGATCTTTATCTAATTGCTTACTTGGAATCTTAACCCAAGCTGGAGCATTTTATGCTAGTATATGAGATTTTGTTACTCTTTTTGTATCAGTAAATGCAGTTGGCAATTGATTTGCTATATCTTGCATATAAATTATCTTTTGAACTTCTGTCTCACTTTGTTTTGTTCTTGGATCAAGATATAACAATGAAGGTTAATATCATGAGACATTCTTTTCTTTTATGTTCTTTTCTCCCCCTAAGGTTGGAAAATCTGTCTCAGCAAAGTGACAATCAACAAAACGTGTTGTAAAAACATCACCTGTTAGGGTTCAAAATATCTTATGATGGACGTTGTTTCGTATCTAACATACATTCTCAATCTTTTTTGAGGACCCACTTTTGTGCGTTGTGGTGGTGCAATAAGAACATACACCGTACATCAAAAAATTCAGAGGTGGGAAATGTTAAGCTCTTTGGCAGTAGCAAGTTGTATAGGAGAGTATTTGTGATTTGTGTGACAATCCGGCATTTCGGATTAACACCGTTAACCAAAAGTTAACAGAACCGATATGAAATCATACAAAACCAAAGTAAAAGGACTACAATTGAACAAAATAAGTTTAGAAACATTTTGATTACAAAGAATTAACTTGTAATTAGTCAAAATATACAATTTTGACTTGTATAGTCAAAATTCGTTCATAACACAAGGGGGAAATTCGAAATTCGAATTAATACACCATAATTGGTCAAATTAATCATTCATAAAACCTGTAATGATGATGATAAACGGTTGTCATCAGTTAATAATCCCATAACGATTGAACTAAACCAATTAACAACTCTCAAAGTTGTAACCGTCACTAAGTAGCTATAAAACTCACACAAATCGACTAAAACTAACGCAATTGAATACTCATATACACTAATCGGCATCTTTAGCTTTCTAACGAAGAATTGATACAAGGGGAGGCCAAAATCAAGCCATTAGTCGAGTAATATCAATTCGGAGTCAAACAAGGTAAGCATTTGCACCTACACAACCTGAAATGTCCGATTAAGAATAAACCCATATCAATTTTATCAAACAATAACGAATTAAGGGATTTCTAATTCTAGAGTTCATGAGTCACAATGGGTTTGGGGTTTTCGATGAAATCGAATTCAAAAATCCAATTAAATAGTAGTGTAGTTTCCACCGCCTGTCCAGAGTTGAGCCCTGGGATTTGACGGCGGACTTAAAAAGCGGTCAAATGAATGAACCACCGATAGTTTCGTTTTGTTCCAATGAATGAAAACCCCATGTTAATTTCATATAACAACTGAGAATTAAACGATTTTGAATTCTAGGGTTCTTGAACAAGAACGAATTGGGGGGGTTTTTAACCAAATGAATTTAAAACTCAAATCAAATTACATCATTAGCTTCGTATTAACATAGTAAACGAAAACCCTATGACTATTCCAGTAAAAAAACATCGAATTTCATATGAACCGATTTCAAGTTTCAAAGAGGAAAACGATTTGGGGTTTTCTAAGCAAACGAATTTCAAAATTCAATTAACATGTATGCATACATTCGTTTTGACCCATGGAAGAAAAGCCCTATGAATTAGAAGGCTAACAAACACTAATTTAAACAAATAGGTTCAAAAAAACGTGGTTAGGGTTCGAATTTGTTCTAGATCGAATACGGCCATTAAAATGAGTCAATACCCGAATTACATTCACCTAAAAGGTCATCTGGACCTATGTAACTATAACCCTAAGGTTTGAGGTTCTAACGGGTTCGAATTGGGGGCTAATTGAGTGATCTATGCTTCGGCTAAGGTCGAAAAGAAGGAATATGATTCATGGGTGCTTAAAAACAATTGAAACAAATTAATTTACAAATAAAGAAGCAGAACAGTTGGCCAGGTGTGTGTGTTTGGCCCGGGAGGTCAAGGGTTCGATCCTTGCCTCTACCGGTTTTTGATTTAAAAACAAATTTTTGTATTTTAATCATAACTTCTTCGTTTTAAATCCGTTTTAATCCATTCAAGTTGCGTTGGAACCGTAATGGAATTCCAAACAAAATAAAACAATAAAATTTATATTTTGACCGAAAAGATTAATCGCGTATAATTACGTGTTTAAGTATAATCGTAGATACGTATACAATTTAAGCAAACGAACACAAATTCATGTGTACTTTCGTATGAATGTTTCAAGCAATTTAACATACGTGGGTTAACACGTACGTGATCACAAACACGAATTGACATTCCGAATAACACAACGTTATTGTTATAACACCGATTTTCGTAGAAGTCTATCTACGTGATTTCGTGAACATTTGATCATTTTGCTTCGCATATTCAGGTGCGTACACGGCCCCTTTTTACTTTTACTGTTTTGGGGGAGAAAACATGTGCAATCAAACGCTTTTAGATACATATCATTTGCATGAGTTAGCTGTTTACTGTAAGTGCACACTTAACACTAAAAGTCCTTATATTTCGAACCGTTTAGTTTGCCGTAGTGCAAAGCGTGGTAGTTGAAGATAGATATATTGGATTTGACAAAACTCACTTTGTAGATGGGATCTACGCAGGTGTTTAACTAGCCAATTCAACATTACTATTGTTTGTGTTGGACAATAGTGGAAAGGCAAACATGCAACAGTCAGCTTCGGTGTCGACCACTTATGTAAATAGAACAATCACTAACTATCATGACTATGCAATGTGTGATTATGTTATCTGCTGTGACAACTAGTACCTGACCGGCCGGCAAGTCCGTACGGTAAGCGTACTTTCAACAGTTACTATGCGTAAGTACATGTTGTGAACAGTACTTGTATTAACAGTATTCAAAATACAAGAAACAGTTGTACGTATTTATGTGTAAACGTAAATGCAGTAAGTACAACTTTGATTATAAACAATAGTTGTTAGTATTTAGGTGAAAACCTAAGTACAGATAATACAACGAAACAAGAGAAACAACAGTATTCAAATAAATAACAAGAACAAATCGGTTGCGATCTGATTTCCATAGATGACAGGAATCAGATGACCGACAAATCAGTGTGATAACAAGATGTCAGTTGAGTCCGACAGTGAGGAAATACAATTCAAACACAAATTTCAGTGTTATTTCAGAATAGCGAACTGACAGTGTGTTTGCGTGGGTGACGATTCACACAAACATATATGTGAGTTTAACGTTCTGAAATAGTGACTGAAAAGTAGAAAACAAAAGTCGGAAAGCAAAACTATCGTCTGTTTGATCGAGTGAAGATTCGAACAAATACGCGCGATGGTGACGCAATCTGACGAAATGAAAACGAAACACGACACGAACGACATTAAATTAATAAAATAAAATAAATAATATTTTACAATTTTGAAACTCATCAAAATAATTAAAATAACTAATCTTTTAATTAAAAAAAATAAATTTACGCGTTACGTTCCGGAAACGCAACGAAAGCGCGAACCGAGCAACCGAAACGAACCCGAATACCCCGGAGTATTTAAACACCAAATTCCACCTTCACTCTCTCACTAGAATTCCACCTTCACACTCACATATCTTGCTCGTTTCTTGGCCAAATCGTGTGTTCTTGGTGTCCATGTGTAGCTCTGAAAATCGAGGTATGACGAAAAGAAATCATAAGAACTAGGGTTTTATTGTCATGTCCGACCCAACCCTCTAATCGGCTTAAACCTTTCACACATTCACCTTACACCTTCGAGAACACGTGCGGCATCGTGTAGACAACCTTAGTAGCAGCCTACTCGACGCAAATGTTGATGATGCAGGTGCAGGTTCGTGGGGTTACAAACGGACGAACCCTGGGTTGAAGAAGGTAAGGTACCTGGCCGAACCCTCATCACCCAGAGCCAACCACCGAACCTTTTGTCTAATAACCGAACCCATCTGCATTCAAGCGAACCTGCATGGTTTGCCGAACCCTATGATTATCATGGCCGAACCCGAATACCCCGGAGTATTTAAACACCAAATTCCACCTTCACTCTCTCACTAGAATTCCACCTTCACACTCACATATCTTGCTCGTTTCTTGGCCAAATCGTGTGTTCTTGATGTCCATGTGTAGCTCTTGATGTACTCTACATAGAATTACAGCAGATCTGAAGAGTTACCCACTGAAAATCAAGGTATGACGAAAAGAAATCATAAGAACTAGGGTTTTATTGTCATGTCCGACCCAACCCTCTAATCGGCTTAAACCTTTCACACATTCACCTTACACCTTAGAGAACACGTGCGGCATCGTGTAGACAACCTTAGTAACAGCCTACTCGACGCAAATGTTGATGATGCAGGTGCAGGTTCGTGGGGTTACAAACGGACGAACCCTGGGTTGAAGAAGGTAAGGTACCTGGCCGAACCCTCATCACCTAGAGCCAACCACCGAACCTTTTGTCTAATAACCGAACCCATCTGCATTCAAGCGAACCTGCATGGTTTGCCGAACCCTATGATTATCATGGCCGAACCCACGAAGACCCAGACGAACCTTTGGCTTCGGGCGAACCCACGATGACTTAGACGAACCTCACATGGCCACGAACCTTACAATAACAACTCATAACAGGCGAACCTTTCACTTGTCGAACCAGTGCATCACCACCGAACCTTAGTGATGCTCTCATGGAGACGAACCTACATAATCAATTCCTAGCTGAACCTATAGCCTGCATGCGAACCATATGTTCTCACGAACCCTCCGGATCTCATTTCTCGGCCGCAACACCATTGGGCTTAATTAGCTGACCTAGTTTAACTACCGGCCCAACAACAGCCCAACGCACCCACCTTCGACTCAAGCAGAATCTAGTCAGCCCATGAGACCTATACGGCCCAAATGATTTTGTTGGGGCCCAAGGACGAACGAACAACTAGGCCATTAAACGGATACGGCTCAAATAGTTGGGCCCAATAACAATTGTCTCGGCCCAAAGCATATATAAAAGGCCCAACTATAGTTGGCCCAAACTAGTGATCTTTGGAATAATTGTTGGAGACTCAAATGATGGATATGCAAGCATGATAACTTATATGTTGTTCTATATCTCCATGAATCTAGGAACTTTTGCTTGCATTGTCTTATTTGGTCTACGTACCGGAACTGAGAACATTCGAGATTATGCAGGGTTTTTTTTTTCAAATTGACGTTTGTATCATAACACAGATATCCATTTAGCAAAATATGGTATAAAGCGGCTTCCGCCGAAAAATGATTATGTCTCCAGAAAATGCTATGTTCTAGCTATTTTCAAATAGACCCGAATCGGCGGATGGATGAACTGTAACGTTGGTCTATCTATATGTATGTGGCTATCTTTAGTGAGATCATACGAAGGGTATGTTATTAGTTAATCGATCGTTCAAGTATTCGAAATTGAAGGGGAAAATCAGTGGAAGAGAGACAGATTTATAGGGTATGTATCCACCTATTAGCTAGAGCAGCGGGTGCTGTAGCGAAACTGATTGCAAAAGAAGGGAAATCGGCCACATTAAAATTACCTTCTGGGGAGGTCCGTTTGATATCCAAAAACTGCTCAGCAACAGTTGGACAAGTGGGGAATGTTGGGGTGAACCAGAAAAGTTTGGGTATCCCTAAGATGATCATCTCATGGCTATTGAGAACGAATCAAATCAGATGGTTCTACTTTCTGACTTGCTCCTACGGAACCAAGATCGAAAAGATTGAAAAAATCAACAATTTCAACGAAATCTTTCAATTTCTTATTTTACTATGTTCAACTCTATGTATTGAGCATAACGGCCCTATTGTTCCGATGGAGAGAGGAACCTATGATTAGCTTTTTGGGAAATTTCCAAACGAACAATTTCAACGAAATCTTTCAATTTCTTATTTTACTATGTTCAACTCTATGTATTCCTCTATCCGTAGAGTACATTGAATGTATAAGGAGATTCATACACTTAACTAGGAAATTAACGAAAACGAGTCGTGGTTAACTATGCATGGAATTTATAAAAACCTCAAATGTCTGAAAGCTTATTTCTTTAAGTATGTTAACAATTGGTGTCAAGAGTGATAAACAAGTTTAATGGAAGAAAGGAAAAATCTAAACATTTCTGAGAACTAATTTAAACTACAAGACTAATTCTGATTAAGACAAGTACAACCTAACATGACATATAAGTGATAACTAAGTTAGTTAAGTGTTATGAAAATTACGACACTTGGACAAGGGCCGAATGGAGACCATGAGTTGTGAAGTGTTAGCCAACTCTAAGGTTAACACCAAAAACACACACATGAATTCATATAACTTATACTTATAAGCTGCAACAACGTGAAATCAATACAGGATTGTGAAAACAAACTCAAGTCCAATCAAGAGCGCGTGCATTCTCTTTAAGCTAAGTCAACCACTTCAAACATAAGGTGAGTTCATATGCCCCTTTTCTTTAATCTTAACTAATTTTAAACTCACAGGGCTGAGAAGCATGCTTACTTTTATTTATTTAAAAGTTTTGCTTAGCATATTGTTTATACTTTGATTTAGATAATATTGTTTAACTTATTATCGTTTATCATTGTATGCGTGCTTGTGTGATCATGATATGACAGAGAAAACTTAGATGAGTATGATAAGATAATTTCATAATTCATCAACACACTAGAATAACATAGTTGTAAGATTATATCTCACAACACTTAGTCATTCTTACACGAACAAACATTGGAACAATCACAAGCAACATAAGAATGTTACAAAGATAATATTTATCTTTAAATAACATTCAACACAAGAGTTAAGCAAGTGTAATACGACAAACTCTTATAACACATTGTCAAAATCACAAGAGGGATACATAACACCGATACAACATATGATACTATTATTTATGATATCAAGGATGACATCATGATAACCTAGTTTCAAGATGTCATCCCCCTTGTATACTAATATTTCATTATAGGACATGATCTTATAAGAAAATGTTAAATACCAGAGTTCCTAACATTGTGTACGTTTCATGATTATACCATACCTAGAATGATATTATAACAACGTAAGTTCTGATATCCTCCAATTGCTGAGTAATGTAAGTGTATTAAGAACTGATCTTATAACACTATGAATGCAATATGAAACTATGTGATTGTGTGACTAATTGAATAGGGAATATACTTATATGAGACTAGATGAGACTACATGAGACTACATGAGACTAGAGGAAACTCTAAACAGAAACGAGCGTTAACTTGGCGGAACGCTCAAGTTCATACTAGAGGCAGGGATGAGGCTCTGTCAATGCCTTGGGATGACTTCAAAGCCATACTGTGGGCGGAGTTTTGCCCAAGAAATGAACTCAAGAAGGTTGAGACTGAGTTACTCAATCTTGTTATGATTGGTGCTGGGCATCTGGCCTACACCACAAGATTTCACGAACTAGCATCATTGGCACCGGATATAGTGCCAACACTGGAGAAGAAAATTGAACGGTATATCGGGGGATTACCGGCTTGTATGCAAGGTTTTATCCTTGCTGCTCATCCAACAACCCTAAAAATGGTTTTTACTCTGTCATCAACAATGATAGATGTGATGGTTGCCTCGGGGGCGCTCAAGAAAGAAGCTGAAGTAGCAAAGATTGAAACATCAAGGAAGCCGGATGAACATCCGGCTAAGAAACAGAAAGTGCTCAAAAACTATGCTGGGACCACACCAGCCCTGAGGGCACCACAACCACCACCACTACAAGTCAAGAAGCCGTACGCTGGAGCGGCTCCACAATGCAACAACTGTCATTTTCACCATCATATTGGGACCCCGTGCAGACATTGCACTGGGTGCGGAAGATGGGGGCATTGGGTTGACCATTGCAGAAACCCAACTCCCCAGAACAGGGACAACAATGCAGCGATGATGGCTGCTGCTAATGACAACATGTCTTGCTACACATGTGGCGAACCCGGACATCTCTCAAGGGATTGTCCCAAGAGGATCCCACCAAAGCCACCGGTAGCTAGAACAATCACAAGCAACATAAGAATGTTACAAAGATAATATTTATCTTTAAATAACATTCAACACACGAGTTAAGCAAGTGTAATACGACAAACTCTTATAACACATTGTCAAAATCACAAGAGGGATACATAACACCGATACAACATATGATACTATTATTTATGATATCAAGGATGACATCATGATAACCTAGTTTCAAGATGTCATCCCCCTTGTATACTAATATTTCATTATAGGACATGATCTTATATGAAAATGTTAAATACCAGAGTTCCTAACATTGTGTACGTTTCATGATTATACCATACCTAGAATGATATTATAACAACGTAAGTTCTGATATCCTCCAATTGCTGAGTAATGTAAGTGTATTAAGAACTGATCTTATAACACTATGACTGCAATATGAAACTATGTGATTGTCTGACTAATTGAATAGGGAATATACTTATATGAGACTACATGAGACTACATGAGACTATATGAGACTAGAGGAGACTATATGATACTATATGAGACTATATGAGACTATGTATTGAGACCATATGAGACTATATGAGACTATGTGATGAGACTGCATGGGACTATATGAGACTATGAAATGAGGCTATATGAAACTATATGAGACTATATGAGACTATGAAATGAGGCTATATGAAACTATATGAGACTATATGAGACTATGTGATGAGACTACATGGGACTATATGAGACTTTGTGATGAGACTATATGAGACTATGTGATAAAACTATATGAGACTATATGAGACTATGTGATAAAACTACAGGAGACTATAAGAGGTGATATGAGACTATGTGAGACTATACGATGATACAGGTGATTAACAAACGGGATGAACAGGTGATATGGAAATGGATATCGATAGTTGTATTGCAAATAGTGTGGAGTTCTAGTAGTTATGTGGTGGGATGTTGGCTGGGGCTTGGTTCCCCTACATATGCCCTATATATAAGCATAACTACTAGGACGAGATATTACTTGTAAATATAACTGTTGAGAGGCCATTGGGTGAACGGGTGAATCAGTTATCATACAAGTAACAGGAATAACATTGTGAATGTGCATGTGAACAAATCAAGGTTTTCAACTATCAAATTTATGAACTCACCAACCTAGTGTTGACATTGTTTAAATGCATGTTTTCTCAGGTCACGAACAGGTTTAGTCACCAGCATTCAAGGATTAAGCTAGTGGACTTTAGAAGACCTAGCTTCATTTTGTGTGTCGATCATACTTTTGAATGACAAACAGTGAATCATCTTTTGCATATCTTGTACAGTTACAAGATAGAAACTCAATGTTTCTTTTTGGATAGATTTACTTAGTTAAATTATGAACATAACTTGTAATTTAACTTTGTAATTCTATATCATATGTCATGTTAGCATTTCTCATTATATATCATGTGCCATGTAAACAATCTAATCATTACGATTATCACACGATATCGCGCCTCGAGAACCTTCCGCACGACGGGACATTAGATCCGGCCCGCCGGCTCGGCGTGTGACAGATTGGTATCAGATCCATGGTTATAGAGAAATATAGGTCATATTACTTAAACGGTTTGGCCTAGACTATAACCTAGGGACCCTCATGTAGAGATCATATGACATAGGACTCTATTTGCATGTGTCTTCTGCATCTGATCACTGCACTAACCGATTTTCTTTCGGTTATGATAAGAATGCCGCCGAGAAGACCACCACCTGCTATACTGCCACCACCACCACAAGACTTGGCACCACACTCATCTACACCTTCATGTGCTGACTCTCCTACACAACCACCTCCTCCTCCGCCACCGCCTGTGCATCAGTTGGACCCCGCGACTATAGCTGGCTAGTCAACTGAGGGATGTAATCCCGGAGATGATGAACCGGATTAACAGCAACAACAGTAATATCACCAACTCATCTGGAGAAGGCAGTGGAAATACCAAGCATCATCAGGACTACTCCTACAAGAACTTTGTAGGTTGCAACCCACCGAGCTTTAGTGGCAGTGAGGGTCCTGTCGGATTGATCCAATGGATCGAGAAGATGGAGACTACCCTAGAAATTAGCAACTGTCCTGAACAGTATAAGGTAAAGTATGCTGCTGGTTCATTCCACAAACGAGTGTTAACTTGGTGGAACGCTCAAGTTCATACTAGAGGCAGGGATGAGGCTCTGTCAATGCCTTGGGATGACTTCAAAGCCATACTGCGGGCGGAGTTTTGCCCAAGAAATGAACTCAAGAAGGTTGAGACTAAGTTACTCAATCTTGTTATGATTGGTGCTGGGCATCTGGCCTACACCACAAGATTTCACGAACTAGCATCATTGGCACCGGATATAGTGCCAACACTGGAGAAGAAAATTGAACGGTATATCGGGGGATTACCGGCTTGTATGCAAGGTTTTATCCTTGCTGCTAGCAGTAAATATTTGGCCTAAGAGAGTCGCGCTCTCTTCGCGTTTCGTGTTAAAAAGGACCAGCACTCCATTTACACATGCTTGTTTCATTCATAATATAATATTCATATACATTGCTATTAAGGTTTGCATACTTTGAAACTTATACTATTATAATGATGCGACTACTCACCAACTATTCAATTAGGTGACATTTACTTTACATATGTGACAGGTTAAGTGAAGAATTATATGACAAGTATAGGAAGAATGGACCTAGATATACTTATCAAGAATTTTAGTTTTAAATCTTTGAATTTGTATTTGATTTTCAAGTTGTATTGTAATGCCGTGTTTGGATTTTGAAATTTAGTACCTTAGACTATGAAACTTTAAATTTTATATCATGAGCTTTTGAACAATCTTTCACTAATCATGCCCTGACATATTCCGCCACCAGTCGAGGTGTGACAGATTGGTATCAGAGCCATGGTTATATGGAATTAGGTGATTAGAAATAGTGACCTAGACTATAACTAAGCTACTTACTATATGTATGAACCTTTGCTTAGTGAACTTCTATGACGAACTCTTATTTAATGAACTTTCATTATGAACCCATACTTAGTGAACCTCCATTATGAACTCTTGCTTAGTGAACTTTCATTTTGAACTCTTTCCTTAGTAAACTTCCATTTTGAACTCTTGCATAATGAACTTCAATTATGAACCTTCATTAAGGGAACCTTCTCTTAGTGAACCACATTATGAACTCTTCACTTGAACTATTAATGAACCTCCATAATGAACCTCCAATATTGAACTCTTAGAAAACTATCATATGAACCTTGCTAACGAACCTTAACTTTAGTGAACTCTCACTATGGACTCTTACTATTGAAACCTTAAAGTGAACTCTTAATGGCTAAAGGTATGGGTCATAATTATTATAGGGAGCCCGCATGGCCCAACGATCTTTTATATATTTTTCCGGTAGTAATATGAACCTTACACTTCTAAACATTCTACATTATTGTAGGCCATATATTTACCGGCTTGTCTAGAGGGATTGAAAAATACATTGGCGGCCTGCCAATGCAAATTCAGGATTCGGTTTGGAGCAGCAAACCCACTACTATAGCTGAGGCCATTCGTATGTCGGCAACACTTACCGACAATCATGTTAAAGCCGGGACTCTGACTAGAAAAGGGTCCAAGAAAGAAGAGAAAAAGGGTACAACTGAGCCATCCAAAGAAGTTCAAGCCGGACCTTCCATTCCTTTCAAGAAGCACAACAACAAAAGGTAGGCCAATCATATGAACTTTGCAGCTACTCAAGCCACCCCACTACAACAAGTTGCACCAAATACCCAAATCAATAAAAAGGTCTACACGGGCTTTGTGTGTTTTATGAAACTGCTATACTTTTCTGCTTCAGTCAACAATTCTACTCACCTACTCTTGCTTCAGTAGAAGATAATCAATCTGCTTTTGTCTTTCAATTAATCGTGTTACATATTAATATGATTACAAGCTTCATTGCTGCAATCGCAATTGTGTTTTTTTTGATCTATTATTGCACCGACTAATCTTGTAACTTGTGTTTCTTATTTTTTTGCTCATGTAATCTCGAAAAACATTTTCTGGTTAAATATGTTTATTATCCAACTGGCATCCTCTTGACTTTTCGTTTGAGATATCTTAGGTTCAAATCACTGCCATGACAGTGCAGGTGATTTTCATTCAGATTTTCTCATGGGTTGGCATTAGGTTTGAGTCTAACTTGAAGCGTCAAACAGTTAGGACAGCTGAAATGTTGTCGTAAGAGTATTTGAACTCGTGAAATGGTAGTAGACCAAATGTAGAAGCTTATAGGGTTTTTGCTTTTGCAATTTGTTGGGTGTTTCACCTTCATTTTCTTTGCTTTCCTTTCCCTTCAAATTAGCCCATCAAGTAAGTTAGTCTAGTCTTTATTTATATGCTTTAGTTTAGAGGTGGGCAAACTCAGTTTTTTTTAATCGGTTCTAGTTAACAAAGTCAAAAACAAGTTTCGGTTTTTGACCGGTTCCAACCGGTTTTTGTCCGGTTCCGGTTCGGCTTTTGCCGGGTATAGGTTAAACCGGTTCCGCTTTTTTGGTTCCGGTTCCGATTTCTCTAGAGAATCCGGAACTCTTGTACCCACCGATTCGGGTTGTCAGTTCCGGTTCTGATTCTGGGTTTTTTGCCCCCTCTGCTTCAGTTATACATTGAATTCACATGATAAATTCTTGTTTTGCTCATCTACAAATTTTTAAATAACTGACCTAACTGCTGTTTTTTGTTCTATGTTTTGCTCTCATATATTCATATCTCCTTGGTTTAATAGATAGGGTCATTCCGATTTCCGATTAACAGGCAAGTAATAATTGAACATTAGATTTAGTAATAAGCAATTGATTCAAATTCAAATTTGTTTAGCGTTTTAGACTTCTTAAAATCGTGATAGTTTTAAGTATTAAGAAATTAACAAGCAACCAAAGGGATTCTAGCCTAATGGTACCCCTTGACCTCTCTATAAGAGGTCTTGGGTTCGAATCTGGGCCGAAACATATTTACTGAGGTAAGGTCAGGGGGTTTCCCTAGTTGTGGGGTCCCTCCTGGAGTGGGCTTGGACGTACGCCTCAGAGCGTCAAATCCGAAGGGACGGTTGAAATCCCGTCTTGGGTGTCGTCGTACCAAGCTGTTCAAAAGAAAAACGAAGTTAACAAGCAAGAAAATTTAGTGTTAACAAGTTGAGTGGCAGGATTGTTTCAAATGAGAAACCCATTAGAGTTACAAGTAAGGTTGGTGTTGCTTTCAATAAAATTATGGGTTTGAACCCCGTTAAAATCAGATTAATATAATTTAATTGGAGTATAAATGATAGGTAGATTTAATAAAAATTAAATTCACTACTAATACGTTAGATCTAAGTGCTAACAAATAACATGTGATAGGGGTAAACAATTGACACCTAACATAATTGAAAGGACGAATAGTGTGACTCAAAAAGGGTCACAAATTAAAAGAGGTTTATAAGATGACATTTGAAAAGAGCTTGGGTTTTAGTTGGTTTAAAGTGGTTAAGTCGTCCTTGCTAGAGCCAACATGATGATAGGCTTCATATAGATAAAGAATAAGGCTATTTGGGGTGTCTCGTAGATAAGCTCACGAGTTGGCATGGCCTTGGCGATGAGAACACCGTAAGTGTTCAGGTCATAGGAATTGAAATTGTGTTCACGAAATAGGAGATGTAGGTCTTGTTAAGCGTTGACCGTTAACAGTCATATGATCATTTAAAATTAATTTTCTTTTTACTTGCTTATTTTCTGACGTTATTGAAGATGTAATAACCGGAAGCTAGGGGTGTTCAGAAAAACCGAAAACCGTTTAAAACCGATAACCAAAACGTATCCGTAACCGAAAAAACCGAACCGAAATCTGAATTCGGTTTTCGGTTCGGTTAACGGTTTTAGATATTTTTTGAATTCGGTTTGTTCGGTTTATTCGGTTAACCGATTAAACCGAACTCTTAATTAAATTTATTGTTTTTAATAATAATATAAGGTTGAATTCGGTTTATTTGGTTAAATTCGGTTTATTCGGTTTTTAACCGGTTTATTTGGTTTTTAATTGGTTTGTTCGGTTGAATTCGGTTTGTTCGGTTATAACCGAAACCGAACCGAATTGAATTCCGTTCGGATAACCATATTTCGAATTCGGTTCGGTTAAAGGTTAGGAGGAAAATTTTTGAAAACCGAATAAACCGAACAAACCGTTAACCGAACCGATGAACACCCCTACCGGAAGCTTCAACTCTCAAGGTCCGATTACCCAATCTTTATGTCACCATCCTGATTGAGCGTAATAACATCAGAGCACAACCTCTACATAAGGAAAGATGCTCTTTTTCAGTGAGTGTATGTTGATAGTAATTCTTCCTTTTTCAGGTCACAAACATAATGTTCTTTTTCTTGTTTTTCATTCTCTTATAAGGTATTTTTTTAAAGTTTCATGTACCGTACATAAAAATTTTGTTTGTCATTAAAGAACCATTCATTCTTCCTGGTTCCGCTATAACTAATTATTCTCATACGTGATTTATGGTTCCCGCCAATCATAACAGACTTCTGATATTATTATTATTATTTTTTTACGGACTTACCTCTTCACTTATAAATAAATTAGCCCATTCACTTTAAATACACAACCAAATAACCTCATTACTTTAAAAAATTTTCAACTCAACAATATGAATTTTCAAGAATCATCAAATTTCTCCAACTCATCTGATTCTAATAATTTCAAATTTCTTGCTACATGGCTATCAATTTTGAATACACGACACCCAAAAGCAAAACATGTTCCATATAATCAAAAATTAGCTCATCAAGTTCCTAATGCAACATCTCGAGTGAGATTTCATCTATCAAAGGAATTATTTTTAAAATTGTTAAAGAATATAAGCTCTAATTTTGAATGGTTTCCAGAAGGATGTGACGACGGAAGGTTGAAAAAAGTTTCACGACATTACAAAATGCACAATTACAATTAAACAACTCGCAAATGGTAATGTTCCTAGGAAATACTAAAAGTATTTAGGTATATAACTTTTTTTTTATTATAACACGTTAACAATAGTCAAAAAAAAAAAAAAAAAAAAATACTAATAATTTCATTATTAATAGGTTTTAGATAATTACAGAAAACATCCTTTAGGTTTTCAAACCCCCAGACCCCACTGAAAAGTGGGAATATACTGGGTAAGGTTGTTGTTGTATCCTTTAGGTTTTCAAAGAATTGCACGTTTCATCCTTCATAAATAAAGGCAATTTGATTTATTTTTAAAAATTTAACAAAAAATATGACGACAATTTAGCTTAAAGAATGTCCGTAACAATTTGTTTATAGACAAGTGACAAAATTAGTGATTTTTTAAGATAGAGGATGAAACCTGCAATTTTATAAAATCTAAATGGCGTATTTTTGTAATTTTATCTTTTTTTTAGCATCCCACATGTTATGTTATGTTTAGTTTTTGATTGATGAGTGAATTTAAACTTTACAATAGAACACTGATTTCATTTCAACAAACAGAACATCATGAATACAGAAACTCAAATCAGTCTTGCTTGAATATGTCAACAGGAAAACAAAGGAATGTTTTAATGATTGAATTACCTTTGAAGCAATTTTCAACCACACAAAATGTTGTGCTTATTGATGGCTAAAAGTATATAGGGGTAACTTGTAGCCCAAGTAAGAGAAATTTAACTACTGGGTCTTGGTGGGTTGCCAGGACTGATACCTGGTCCAATCTCTCTGGCCAGGGTTCAGTGTGTGGCCCTTGGAATGGTAGATGTATTCATCACCTTCACCTGAGAAGTTCTCCTTGTGATCCAACCCATACCTCTTTGGTTTAAGCATTAGAAGCTACAAAAAAAATAAAAAAATAAAAAAATAAAATAAAAACACCCCTCTTTAAAACAAACATAATCTCACTTCCATTTTCGTTTATTCTCACCCCTCTATCCTTGAGGTGAAGGGTTCAAATTCTACTAATGGCACGATACGGTGTAGTTAGGAATAGGATTAGATGAGTGTGTATGTTTACCAGCGTAAAATTCATTTACAACAAATACAGTTGGAAATATTAAGACTTGCCTCGTCTCCAGTGTGATCGGTTATAAAGTGCAGCCAGCCATGCCATTCAGGTGGGACCTGAGAAGCATTGTAGCGGTTCTTTGATGCATATTCCACCCACCTGTGTCTTCCTACCATATCAAAAAGATATGCATCAACATGGTTACTATACTTTGTTTATTTTGGTTAGAGTATCACAAGTTACACATATGTAAGGCCATTGATGTTAGTCCATATGTCTGTATATAATACAGATTTGAGCCGAGGGTATGGCCTTTTCATGAGAAAAAGATAAGGTTTGTCATCATCTCACCCTCTCCAGAGTCTAGTATTGAGTGGGGTTTTACTGAGTATGTTTATTATTTGTATATATAATATGAAATATAGATCATAATTTGAAAAATAAAATCACTTTTACAACATCTGCAATTTATTAGATATAGACAAAAGCAATAAGCTGTTTTCCAGGGATATCCAACTTGTTGAATTAAATGTACAAAAACTGATGATAATTAGTAGCATTAATTACAATAAAGCTGCAACTCATAATCTAACACAACAGGAGGATGATTATAATTAAAGAAGGGAACATCAAACATAAGCATAAACAAAGAACAGAACTCACCATATTGTGTCCCTTCAAGCTTCTGATAGTATTTATTGCCAAATTTGTCAACACCCACTAATGTGGCACCAATGTTGTGGATCTTGGTTTGCCTAAATATTTCACAAACCAAAAAGATTATGGTTCAACTGTTCTAGATAACCGATGATTGATAGCAATATTAGCTGACACAGTTTACAGATACAGACTTCAAAAGTTTGATTGACAAACATTTTTTTACCCTTGGTTACGAAACAAACTTGAGTATATTGAGCTAGGATCATGCCAAGTAGGTTTGCATTAGAGGCTAATAAAAGAATTGTTACTCTATATATTCTTGGAGGCATAAGAAACATAAAAAGATGTCTCGCACTCTCTGTGTTATGATTATGGTGCATTGCTGGGAATTCCTAATAGTGTCATAGTTGTATCCACCATTTTTATATTATGAGAATAGGATTTTAGTTCACAGTCTACATATGCAACAACTACAAGGAATCCAATTTGTTTTTCTGATGAAGAATTTGAAACATAGATCACCTTTGAAACAATATAATAAGCAATAATTTATCAAACTAATAATGGAGTTAGGATCCCTATAACTGTAAAAATGTTGTTCAATTTAAATGGCATAAGAACCTCTATGCATTGCATATATGGTAGTTAAGCTACTGCAGTTCTAAATTCAACAGCAACTGTAGACAGTAAATTTTCACTCATAGCAAAGCCGTTGATAGGGTATGGGGATGATGGGTTATGAGTACACCTTACCACTATCTGTGATGCTTCAAGAGAGATCCCAAACTCCAAAACAAACAAAGGAAAGTTATACGGTTCTCATCATATTGTCTATATTGAGTATCCCAAATCCCAATAAGGTTTGCATTCGCCCCATCCCTCAGATCCTACTGATTACTAGGATTTTACTAAAAATGTGTGTTTGTTTGTTATGTAGATTCAATAAGAACTGATAAACTAGTGACTTAAATCAACTACACTATGCATAAATGTATTTAAAAAATGAAGGAGATTTACTTACAATAGATTTCCATCAGTAAGACAATTCCTGAAACAATTCAAAAAGACAGTTAAGTACAATCACATTTACAAAAATAATCCCAAAACTCATCATACAAACTTAAAGAAACTGATATCAAATTATCCAGTTGATTTAGGCCGATAACTTCCAGAACTGAATCACAACGAGAACTAACCAAAATCCATAACATCAGAGATTTGTATTCTAAAATATTACAAAATTCATTCAAAGAAACCCTAAAAGTTGAAATACCAACAAACATCATGAAATCAAATATCAATACATGCAAAGTGGAGCAAATTGATGATTAAATTGAAGAAACGCATTCAAAATCCGATAACTTATTTCCAAATAGATCTTTGATCTGAATGAACAAGCAAACAGGAATTGTAAAACATATATGATTACATGAAAGGGGGGAAATGACTAACAGAAATCCTTCTTGGCGGAGATCCCTTGCAAAATTGAGGAGACCCCTCTCTCTGATGCCATTGAGGACGTTCTTCACCACGGACGCCATTTCTTGATCCACCGATCGCAGATTCCTAAGCCTAAGCCTAACCCACCTGAGCTGACTCGGTTTATAAACCTAACGTTGGCTCGCTTAATAAATCAAAAATATTCACTTTATATATCCCAAATACAATCCTTTAATTTGTTGCTTTCTTTCTTTTTAAAATCCAACAAAGCTTAACCAACTTTTCAAAAAAAAAAAAAAAAAAAAAAAAGTAACCAAACAAAGCCCGACCGGCCTATAATAAAAATCGAGTTCGAGCTTAAGTTTTCATCACAACTTGGTTCGAATTCTACTCCGTTATAATCATGTATGCATCTTTACATTTGATGTAATTTTTTAGACCCGTTTTATTTAGAAAAATGAAAGAAATTTCATAAGGTATTGAGCTGTAGGTAAAAAAAAATTAGGTAATTTATTCATTATCTTACAGAAGTCTTTAATAGTACTTGAATAGGAGAGAAATTTTAAGAGCTCAAGCCTTACTTTAACATGATAAAATTTGTTGTTATAAACAAGTATTTGCTTCATTAGATATATTTTAATGTTTCTTAAAGAACATAGTCCATGTCTTCTATTTTTATGGCATGATTCTATTCTTATTATGTGAGTTACTTTCTTTTTACCAAATCACTTACACGTCTTTAATAAACATATATACATCTTCAAAAGTGTCATACGACTCATACGCCCTTATTAATGTGCCACATGTGCTTAAAGAATGTGATATACGCTGGTTATACGTGATTATATGCGCATATACACAGAGGGTATAACAACAATTTCATAAGAGAGTACATTGATGATTGAACCAAAGCCTATTCCAAGAATTTTCAACATTATTAAGTCGTTTTCAAGTTAATATTCATGGATAGAAATAATTATAAACGATTATACGAATCAAATCGAATTTGACTTTGAAAATCCAAACCAAATTTCGAATTGGTGATTTTCAAATCAAAATCAAATCGAATAAACCAATTCGAAAACTGAACACTCCTAGATAATCATAATAGCTCAGATACCATGATAGGATGGTTATAATTCTCTGATGATTATTATTGATTCTTAAAAGTTTGCAAGATAATTACATGAATTACAATTATTCACAAAATAAGCAACATTCCTCTTCATCTTCATCGTGTTCAAAGGAGTCTTGCAATTTAATTGTCTTCATTTTTGAATCACCTACTATTCTTTCTGTTGCACCATCCACATGCCCCCTTCAAGCTAAATTTCACTGTGAATTTTGCTTAAAAATCACATGAACTTCCACATATATCTTTACATCTTTGGTTTCTGCAAACCAATCA
The DNA here is from genome assembly GCA_009363875.1 of Mikania micrantha. Lineage (NCBI taxonomy): Eukaryota > Viridiplantae > Streptophyta > Magnoliopsida > Asterales > Asteraceae > Mikania > Mikania micrantha. The sequence continues at coordinate 53,479,751 of CM018694.1, read as the reverse complement.
AAGAACACCCTTAACTAGGGGTGTAAACGAGCCGAGCCGATCCCGAGCTCGTTAAGGCTCGAGCTCGGCTCGTTTAGATAAATTAGGGCTCGGGCTCGAGCTCGGCTCGTTAAGAATTTTATTTGCTAGGCTCGAGCTTGGCTCGTTAGAAAATTTTTAGTCTCGAGCTCGGCTCGGCTCGGCTCGTTTAGATTTTATTTATTTAATTTATTTACTTTTATTACTAATTTATTATATTTATAATTATATTTTCTAAACTTAACATAAAATATTTAATTTAAATATATTTATCATAATTTTATATATAAAAATAATTAATTTTATAAATAAATACTTAATATAATAAATAAAAAGTATATAAACAAAAAACTCGCTAAGGCTCGCGAGCCGGCTCGAGCTCGATATGTAAAGCTCGAGCTCGGGCTCGATAACTAAATGAGCCACATTTTTGGCCTCGGCCTCGGGCTCGGGCTCGTTAAGGCTCGGCTCGTTCGAGCTTTTTATATTCGAGCTTTTTACCGATCCGATACCGAGTATATCACGAGCTACATTGGTTCATTTACACCTCTACCCTTAACTCACCATCCAAACCTAGAAGATCATCTTGTTGTTAAATCTCTCTTCGTAGACAAGCAGTTTAGAACCTAACCGAGAAAATGTAAGTGGTGTAGTAGAACTTTCTATGTTCAGAACGAACACACTAAAAAAGGATCTAATCCTAATAGGTTTGTAGATCATGTTCTTCTTGTTGAAAGGGATGCTATTGATGGATCTAAGGTTGGACAAACGAGCTAGAGCCTAAGTTCCATTTCAAGTGAGCCCAACTTAAACATTCCTGTTTTTATAAATTTTTATTTGATATATTAAATAGTTATTTACATAAAACTATTACATATAAAATTATAATACAAAAATAAAAATATAGAATTTTATATATAAACTTTTGATTAAAAATAAATATAAATATCATAATGTAATAATTAATTAATAGATCATAAAAAAGCTTAGCCGAGAGTGGGGGTCACTTCAAAAGCAACTTTGTTATTCTATTGGGATATGTGTAAGGTTTGTCTTAGTCACCCCTCCATCATCTCCAAAAAGACCCTACTAATTAGAGTGATTTACTAGGTATGTTTGATTTTTTGTTTGTAAACAAGCTAAGTTGAGCTCGGTCCAAGCTCGAGCTTTTTAATCTATTAATGAGCTGGAGCTTAGAATAGCTCAGGCTTAGCTGTATAAACTAGGGGTGTCCATAAACCGACCAGACTGAACCGAAGACAATTGGTCGGTTTTAAAAGTTAATGGTGTGGTTTATGGTTTGAGTATATTAAAAACCGAGTGGTTCGGTGCGGTTTACGTTCTACATTTTTTTAAAACCGTATAAACCGCACCAACCGTGTATATATATGTATGTGCGTGTGTGAGTATTTTTTTATTTAAAAAATTATTGAAAAAAAATAAGAGTCTATTCGTTTGTCTACCAAAATATATTTTATTGCTATTTTTTTAGATTTTGCTAGCATATTAAAATCTTTATACGGAGCACATTGAATGACAACACATGCATGAAACGAAGTTTGAAAGGTATGAAGACCAGAAGCATTCAAAATATCGTATGATTTTAAAGTTTATTATAAATCATTGTAACTAATCAAGACTTTATCTAACATTTTATCACTCTTTTAATTCTAGTTTTGTTATTTTGATGATAGTGGATTTTTGTATTATGGTTTTCAACTTTAGAAATTTGAATTTAAAATGGATTATGGTATTTTGTATTATTATATTATCCGTTTTCTATTGTTTTTTATAAAACCGTGAAACTGCAAAAACCGAACCGTTAAACCGTGAAACCATCAATGTCGGTCGGTGTGGTTTCCCCAACTTACGTGGTCGGTTTGGTTTGTCATTTTTTGAAACCGCAGTTAGTGGTTGGGTTCAAAATTTTTTGCAAAACCGACCGAACCGCACCGCGGACATCCCTAGTATAAACCAATGCTATAATATCATAACTGAAAAATTACTGCCTTGAATGACTTGTGGAAGACCGGAGGGTGCTAGTGTTGGTGTTGCCTAATGACTTGGTTGTTGAAGATGTCACAGTTCGTGCCTAGCACGTAAACGAGGGATAGTGACACAGGTTTAAGTCAATAATTAAACGAAGAAACCTAATCGATCATCATATTCCAGTAAACGAAATGCCAAAGATCATCATTAATTAAAAAAAAGAGTTAAATGCCAAAATGGTCCATGTGTTTATATCAAAAATGTCATTTTATTCCCTAAATAAAATTTGTTGTCATTTTAATCCTTGTCTTTGAATTTAGTTGCCAGTATAGTCCTTCGTCTAAATTTTTGTTGTCACTTTAATCCTTGTGTTTGAAATTTAGTTGTTAATATAGTCCCTAAAATGGCAACTAAAATTTAGACGAAGGACTATATTGGCAACTAAATTAAAACACAAGGATTAAAATGGCAACAAAAATTATTTAGGGACTAAAATGTCATTTTTGATATAAACATAGGGACCATTTTGGCATTTAACTCTAAAAAATCAACGATCAGCTTTTCCGTACACATCATGTATGTATTAGGTCATCAAACACAACTGAAAACTATATTTTAATGAAACAAAACCATCAATTAACCCATTTAAGACTACCAAAAATAACAATTTGCAAAAAGAAAAACACAAAACTGGGAAGTACATCTTGATTTTCAAAGGAGAGAAGAGAGCATACTAGTTCGAAAAATTAGCAAAAATTTGGATATAGTGTTAAAAATTTTATGTGGGATTATCACTTACATGATCTAATGATCAAAGCTTTTGTTTCCTAAAAGATAGAAAAGCAGCCTCTATTCCATCAGCCTGGAATCTGCAAAATCAAAATTCATAAATCGGACCATTTATGGTTAAAATTCCCTTTTGAACCCAAAAAAAACACATTCTACATTAAAGGAAGGTTTTCTTTTAAATATCTAAGAAAAAGGCATGATGATGCTACCAAAAAGCGATCAAAGAAGTTTATATACAACAACAACCTTACACAGTATATTCCTACTTTTCAGTAAGGTCTGGAGGGGAAGGTTAGATACAAACCTTACCCCTATCCCAAAAGAAGTTTATATACAAATGACTTTATTTGAAAGAATATTAACCTTAAGACCAAACATGGTCAGCCAACTGATAATGAAGTAAAGAGGTGTGGATAATCAATCATAACTTGAATTTTTTCTTTTTCCATACAGATCTCTATGCACAGAAGTAAAAACTTTAAGGAAATCATTTCCATTTCTCTCTTGTTCTTTCTGAATTGTTATCGCAGACTCGACTGTCGATTCACCACACCAGCTTACCTCAATCAATTCTAGTGTCAAGATTTCTCCAATACCTGCTGGAATCTCTTGAAGCCTTGAACAATGGCTTACGACCAACCGTTGAAGCCTTGGAAATTGAGCACTAGATGCCTCCCATTTGACAAAATCCAAACCCTGTAATTTCAAAAACTTAAGGTTTGCAAATCCCATATTGCTTGTTTCCCATCTTTCACCGATGCACGCATTATCATTCAATTTTAAAACTTCCAGGTTAGATAGAAATGAGAATGTTTGAATCTCATTCCAATCTAGATAAGTCTCTGACAAGGTTAATCTTGTAAGCCTTTCAGGAAACATAAGTGGATTGCATGATTTCACTGGTGCATGATATCTCATTGTATTTGATAACTTCAACATCTTAAGGCAATTCAAAGAGCGTACATTTGGAAACTCCAAGAACCCTAAAGTAGATATCAAAGGTCCACAAAAACCAAGCTTTCTAAGATTAGGAGTTCTGGTCAAAATGCTTAAACAAGAAGGAGAAGGGGAAACACCTGAAATAGTCTGCAAATTCTCTAATATTCCTATAATTTTTCCAGAAGAGAAGTCCTCAAGTAGGCTTTCCCCTAATTTAATAATAAGATGCCTTAGACATTTGATTTCCCATGTGGTTCTAGGTAGAACAATATTTGTATTTGATGATATGATTAAGATCTGTAGGTGTATGAGGTTGGATATTGATGTCGGTGGATTCCCATCTTTAGATTTAATTGCTAGATATCTCAAGTTAATTAGATTTAGAATGTCCCTAGGAAATGAGAATGTAAAGATGGATTCAATGTCTAATACTCTAAGAAGCATATAAGCGACATGATCAACAGGCCAACCCACTAGGATACATTCACCCAATTCAATGGGACAGCACAAAACAAAGTCAATGTGTTGGGTAGAATGCTCTGAAGACATGCCAGGTAGCGGATTATTTTTAACTTCTGCATCTGGAACAGGATACATTGCTGAGGATACACGTCCATACCTGCCAATTAGTGATGATTGTTTTCTGCTTGATCAGGATCAGATTGTCTATACACATTTCAAGCAGGAAAAGAATTTAGGGGTGTCAATTTTCACCCATCAACTTGTAAATGTGCAGATTTGGGCTGTGTTATCTCAAACAGGTCAAAGAACATACTAATAATGAAACGGGGCCCAATGTCTATTTTCGATGCATATAACTTCATAAATTGATTTATTTCAAGGCATAGATTATTATTGTACCAGTATAGTTTTTTATTCATAATCAATGAACTGAGAAATTATAATTATTTTGAGAACTCAATCTAGAAAAAAACACTATTTCAACCAGAACCCATTTCTCTGTTACCAAACCCACCCAATTTGTTAGCTCTATAAAATATGTACAAAGTTGTAAAATTGTCAATACCTGTAACTTATAGGAGAAAACCCCTCTTCCATTGCTTTCCACATGCACAAACTGCGCAATAGGTCATGGACATGACATGCTTTAATTTGTCCATCGTCACTTCTTTTGGAAACTATAACCAGACTTCTCTCAAGTAAATCCATCAAGTAATCCTCTGCCACATCTTCCAAAGTTTTACTCCCAGTTTGATCTATAAAACCCTGAGCAACCCATAACCGAATCAGTTTGTGCACCGGGATATCACAATCTCCAGGAAATACTCCTAAATAGAGAAAGCATGGTCTTAAATGTGAAGGCAAATGATTATAACTTAAAGCTAGAGTATCCATGTATTGATTTGAGTCTCTCACAATGTAATTACTTAGACTTTCAGCAACTTCTTTCCAATATGCTCTCCTCCACCTATTTCTTAGAAGTCCTGCAGTTATAGAAACTGCAAGAGGCAAGCCATAGCATTTCATTGATATCTGTTTTCCAACATCATATAATCTCCAAGGACATTTACCATTTTCAAACACCATCATTTGTAACAGATGCCAGCTTTCACGTGCGGTCCGTAATCGCAATCTATGAGTCGTTGCCTCCAAATTCAGGTCCAAGTTACGGGTGGTTAGCAGTAGCCTACTTCCATTTCTGTCATCTGGAAAGTATATTTCCAACTCCTTCCATACTCTATATTCCCATATATCATCCAAGACCACCAGGTATTTTTGACCTTTGAGTCCTCTGTATATCTGTTCCCCTAACTGCTCATCACTCATGCTATAAATTCTGTTTGTAAGCTCAACCATAGAACTCAAAATACCAAGCAAAAGATCCCTTTTCACATATTTTTGAGAAACACAAGACCAGGCCCGAATATCAAAGAAATATAATATATAAGGATCCCGGTACAATCTTTTGGCCAGTGTAGTCTTGCCAAGCCCTGCCATTCCTACAATCGGGATAACCTCCCGCTTCTTTGAATATCCGGTAAGCCTCTCAAGCAGCTTTATTGTATCCTCCTCAAACCCTACCATGCTTTCTTTCTCATCAACATTTTGTTTCATTGGTAGTCTTCCTGCCAACGAGAGTAGCTCAAGCTGCCTTTGTGTAAATCCACACTTGAGTAGTGTTCTTGATGCAGCATCAAACGCAACAAATTCCTCATCCAAGTCCATAAACTCACAACAGAGTATTAACATAGCATCAATCATCATCTTTAGTTCTTCTATCACCCCATTGATTCTAGGAGATTCATCAATGAGAACAGGAAAGCAATCAGCTAACATTTGTTTAATCGTTTTTAACATATCTTTAACTTCTTCATCTTTACTCACTTCGTCCCACATATGCCTATCCAAAATGCCCCAATTTCTATAGTCACCAAGACTATCTAAAACAGCTTGAAGTTCATGAAGTATCTTAGGTAAAGACTTCAACCAATAAGCATCTAAAAATCCATACTCTTCCTCTTCATGAAGAAATATGAACAATTCAGGAGCTGAAAGGTGCACAATTCTCCATAGGGGGTCAATTATACAGACTGACATTGCTTTCTTACAGAGAATTTTGAAAGAAGAAGAAGAAGATGCAATAAGAGGGGGAACATCCATTGATAAGCGATCTGCTTTAGCACGAAGCCGTTGAAGACGCTTTAACAGCCGATCGGTAGCAACAGCCATCACGTAACACCTAAATTCGTAAACAAATGAAATCTAGGGGAAATGAATTAAGTCCAACAGTGCAGAAAACAACAGGTGCTAGCCATGGAGGAGTAATTACGCTCAACAGAACAGCCATAGATGATAGATTCTCATCACATTTCATACATAAGTCAAAATTGCCTAAAATTACGAGCCCTAGACCGGCTGCAGCGAAGAGTATGATCGATCAATTGGTGATGCTTACGGAGATGTTCACTTCGATCAAAAGAATATTAGAATTTAACATAGCCTCAGTTTTCTTAACGATGATAAGATAAATATTTTGGGAGACAGAGAACTTATCTTATCTAAACCCGAGTTCATATTGAGAGAAGAAATTAATATATATATACAGTATAGGTTAGAATACAAAGGAATAAAACCCTAAAAAGTGTAGGAAGGTTTAATAGAGTGACACGTGCCAAGAATTAAAATTAAACAAAAAGATCATTTACGTAATTGCGGCCATTAGCGGGTAATTTCAAAAAACACAATCGTAACCATCTTCGCATCAGATTCGGAATTAACAATCATTCCATTTTTAATTTCAATTCAAAAACGTAATCGTAATTAAGGAGATTAAGAACACAAAATCGGTGGCTGTTTATGTTTTTTGCAGTTTTATTAATTTTCGATCAAAAAATCATTAAGAAAAAGACAAAAGATCGATGGATCAAGCGAATTTCATTGAGAATTTGAATAATTCGAATAGAAATGATGCAGAAGGTATTTTTTTTTGCGAATATGTATTGATTCGAATTTAAGATTTTTTGTTAATCATTGTGTTTTGATATGTTTTTTTGCGAATTTGTGTAAGATTCAGGGGTAATGGCGTTTTGATTTAGAAAATGGTGGTTTTTGTGATGCTTTTTGGTGTTTTTAATTGTGATGTTACTGATACATGGATTTAACGATGTATAATGGAATTTGATATATGAGTTTGGCGATTATAGTGTTATGTAATGTGAGATATGGTGTTTTATGTTAGAAACATACGATATATAATACTGTGTTTAAGTTATGTTATAATATGGTGTTTTAACTTATTAGTATGGAGTTTTATTGAAAATTGGTGTTTGATAGACTTGGTGTTTGTGAATTTACTGAAAGATGTTTTGATTGCTATTCGTTCACTTTTTCTAACTGATGTATGAAAAAGTAAAAACACCATAAACATACATAAAAAAGACAATAACTAACATAATTAAAAAACAGGTAAGTTAATGAAACATTGAACACTACATCAATGACAAAACACCATAATACGGTGTAGATACATTAGCATAATGAAAAATTAAATCTTTTTTATAAAACACACTAACACAACAGTTAAACATATGAGTATAACATGCAAATAAGAAAAACACCATAAACATGTTGATAAACACCAATAAGAAAACACACAGAAGAAAAATACTAAAATAATTTCATTACAAAATTATAAGTATTAATACATGTAACTGTACAATACACTCAATTACCAATTATTTTTTACAATGTATATGAAACAAAAAATATTGAAACTAAAATACATAAACATAAACACCATATGATGTTTTTACATAATATTTCAACAAGCACAATACACAGCAAATAAAACGCCATGCACGACATAATCATGCACCTCTTCGATGAGAAAACACCTTACTTCCTTCAATATCTTCAATGTCGTTATTGATTTCGACTTTAGTTGATTTTCGAACCCGAATACCTGTAAATAACGGAAAAATCACTCAGAAAGTATAAACGCCAGATGATTAAATAGTTAATTTATGAAAACGAACAACATACGTTTGTATTTTACAGAGTAGCGATCGACTGAATCCATTTTTTTGTTTCACGATGGTGTTAAATCTGGAAAAGATTTAGGTTTTTCACGTGATTTACGAAACAATACTAATGTTCCGGTGTTTTCGTTCGGTTTTAAAAAACGCCAAATGACTTTTTTGCACTTGCTTCATCGAATGCGCGCGTCCGAAACACCAAAATAATTACAAAAATGCAACTGCCAGATCTGAACCGCCAAACGCCATGATCTATGGCTGGATTTACTTCCTACCCTTTTTAAGTTTTATAGGCTTTGTAGAATATCACTCCCCTATATATATATATATATATGGGAAAGATCAAATAAAAAGTCTTTTTTTGCCTAAGAAGGCTAAAAAGGATTTTTAAAACCTCCAAAACCGACCCAAACGAACTCCGATTGAACTCATTTCGATGGCATTGGAATCGTCTCATCGAACCCTACAATATTAGCTTTTAGGTTTTAGCTTTAACAACTAGTTTTAGAATTTAGATTTTAGGCCTTGATTTTTAGCTTTTAGGTTTTATCTTTATGTTTAGGGTTTGTTTTTAAAGTTTTGGTTTTAGTATTTGGGTTTATTGTTTATGATTTAAGGTTTGGGTTTTAGGGTTCAACAAAACGGTTCCAATGATTTAAAAATGAATTCAATCGGAGTTTTTTTGGTTTGGTTTTCGAGTTTTTAAAAATCCTTCTTAGCCTTCTTAGACAAAATAGACTTTTTAGGGGAACCTTCCCCTATATATATACATATATATATATATATATATATATATAGGGGAGGGATATTTTAAGAAGGCTAAAAACCATGAGAAGCGTGAGAAGGCATGAGAATGTGACACGTGTATTTTAGGTTAAAGGGTATAAACGTCAACACATAAATGGAGGATGCACATGCAAGTCACATGTTAATTCCACCAAATTTTTTAAACGTATGTAACTATTTTATACGTTAACATTTTTTAAACAAATTACACCGTAAAATCAATCATTTTTTACCTTTGTAACAACTATAATATTATTATATTTAAAAATAGAAAAAGAACAAAACTGAATGTTCTTAAAACATTTGCGTTTTTATGGTGTTTTTCTATTTGCGAAGATATTTTATGGTGTTTTGAACATAAACAAAACACCACCTTTTTTAGTTGCATCATTTACACATGGTGTTTATGTCGTTTTTGTACTGTATAATTTAAACAGACTTTTTATGGTGTTTTTGAATTACAATCTTATTTATGATGTTTTTGAACTATACTTTTGTGTATGGTGTTTTTGAACTGCAATTTTTATGCATGATGTTTTTGACCTTTAATTTTGATTCATGGTGTTTTTGAACTGTAATTTTATTCATGGTGTTTTTGAACTAAATAATTTCACACATTGTGTTTTATGGCGTTTTTGAACTACGCAATTTCACATAAGACGTTTTTTGAACTATATAATTTTGCACATGGTGTTTTTCACATGGCGTTTTTTCAATTGTGTAATTTAAATGTAAAATATCATGTGTAAACTACTTAAACATAATATTCATAATAACAACACATATAGTCTAAAAACATCATGCACAAACAAAAAAAATGCAAAATCCATAAATTAATGCCAGAAAACGTACCTATTTATAACCAATGTAAAAACGTCACGTAGAAACTTAACATAGCTATGTATAAACACCATGTATAAAATGTTTATGAAACTGATTGTTTTTTATGGTGTTTTCGGATGTTTATGAAACTAAGCGATTTATAGTGTTTTCGTGTTTATAAACACCATAAAATACCCGGTTTTAGTTTCATGAATATCCGAATGCAATAAACAGCATAAAATGTTAACATCATAAACACAATAAAATATCTTGAAAAACACCATAAACAATAATAAAAATCTCTTAAAAACACCATAAAACTAAGTTAAAAAACACCACGTACAAACTTAGGTGTTTATATGGTGTTTTTACAAACTTAGGTGTTTATATGGTGTTTTTAGTTTTCAAAAACACCATAAAATTCTCTGTTTTAGTTTCATTAATATTAACACCAAAAATACCATAAAATGTTAACACCATAAAATATCTTTAAAAACACCATAAAACGTATAGATGTATAAAAAACACCATAAAAAGTCAGTTTAATTTATATTGGAAAAACACCACAAAACCTACAGTTCGCAAAACCCAGTTTAGATTGTTATTTTACTTTTAAAAAATATATCAATATTGTACTCGTTAGAAAGATAAAGAAATGCTCGATTTTATGGTGTAATTTTTTTAAAAAAAATAATAACGTATATAAAAGTTATGAACGTTTAAAAAAAATGGAGGAAAATGCATGTGACTTGCATGTGCAGGTTTTTGGCTAGATCTTCCCATTCTACCCCTACTGATGGTTTTAACTTATAACTATTTACGAAAATACCACCACATTAATCTCAACCACAAAACCAATTGATCTAATGGTTGAGATCTCTTCTCACACTATTAAAAACACCATAACCTTGCGTCTCTTCTGTGTTCGATTCCATCACATCGTTACCCCAAAAAAAAAACTAAACGATCATTCCCTGATGAAATTAGAATCATAAAATCAATTACAATATGTGATTTCTTTTTGTAATCGATAATTGATTCGAATTTTTAAAAAATGCTGAGCGACAAACATGGTATGTTTCCAAAATAACCGCTAACAATTATCAGAGCAAATTACGTAAATACCCATATCTATTAAACCTTTGAAAATACACGTGTATGGACATGATTACTTCTCACACTTCTCATGGTTTTAAGACTTTTTAGCCAAACCTTATACTATATATATATAGTAGGGTTATTGTACAAAGTGTTACTTTTGTAAGAAGTGTGAGAAACAATCTTGGCCATCTATGTGCTAATATCAAGGGTTGAGATTAAAAATTGATTAAATCTTTAAATGAAATGGACTTGCGGTTATCAAAAGGGCAAATTAGGGAAATCTTGTTTATTATTTTGTTGATATCATGGTTAAACGAATAAAGTGGGATTCAGTTTCTAAAATTGAAGATTCAAACCAACTTCTTTGTGCTTCACGGTGATCGACGACCAACCTAGGGCTCAATCCGATGGTAATAATCATCGTTTCTTTCGAAATTAACACCTTCAATCCAAGAACATTGACATTCTGACTACACAGGTACTGATTTTTAATCTTCTTATGCATGCAATTCATGTAATCGGTATGTGCTATTAATGTAATCGGAATGTGCTATTAACTTAGGGCTCAATCCGACTCCATTGATCTTGGTAGTTATGCATGATGAAGATACACCACAAAAGAGCCTATGGCGCAAAAACCTGGAAAATGTTAGTATTGTTTATGTTGAATTTTTTTTTTCAATTTGTTTCAATGTACTGTTTGGTTTCTGATAATACTTCTTGAATCGACAAATGCAGCAAGGAAAAGTGAGAGAATACTGATGAATAGGGCATTTTCAAAGTTTACCAATGAACCAGGAAACCCTGTGATCTTAGATGATGAAGAAGGGGGTAAAATTTTTAAAACTTAACTGAACCGTATAAAAATTTGTACTGTTAAGCATTTATGTACTGATATGTGCTATTATGTTTGGTTAGTGTTTGATATGGTGTTAGTGTGTGCTGCTATATTAAATGGTATATTTTACCTGTGTTGTACTATTATGTGTTAGTTAGTTAGCTGTACTGATATGTGCTATTGTGCTATTGAGTTGTTTTGGTGTTGAATAACCATTATGTGCTAACAAAAGGTTTGCATAAAACCATTGTACTTTGTGTTAGGTTATATGTACATGATATAAAATCAATTTTTTTAGCATATATTAATTGTATGTGCTGACATGTTATGATTTTAATTATAATCCTATTGTGCTACTGTGGCTAACTGATACAAGGGGTCTTGTTATCAATAAACTATGTATTTGCTATTATGTGTTGAAATGACCATGATTCTGATATGCTTACATGTTTGGGTAACCCAGTTAACTTTCAAGGGATGTAATTGTCACATATTTATGATATTGAATTTGCTATTCTAAACTGTTTGAATGTAACACTGCAAGGATTTGCATTGTCACAGATATATGAATCTGATATGCCTACATTTATGATATTCTAAAATTGTGCTAATGTGTGCTTATTGTCACAAAGGATAGTTGTTACACATGAAGTTGGTTGTATTTTTTGTGTTAACATGGTCATTCTACTGATATGCCTACATTCTAATATAACATAGTTATGCGATTAAAAGTCTTATGTGCTTACATGATTATGCTACTGATGTGATTATATTAGTGTAACGGATTTATATGTTGTTTGTTATTGTTATGTGTTTTTAACATTATGTAGCCATCCATTAATTTAACATTATTAACATTAATTGTTTTTTTGTGTGTTATACGTCATAGTTGCCCAACAAGAATGTAGCCCACTGAAAAAATCAAGTCCAAGGATTACTAAATCAGATGCTAGAAGGAAAATGCCTGATGTGCCAGGTGAAGTTGCTACAAAAGGTGTTCAATTGCACCACTTATGTTATTATATGTTTATTTTTATATAGGTTTTTTATTGTGTCCGGCTGTAAGTACATTTGATACGATTAACAGGATGTAAAATCCGTTATGTTAACATTTTTTTAATAAGGATGTAAAACCAGTTCTTTTTTCTTTAATTTGCTAACATGATGTAAAATCAGTTATGTTATCATTTTCTTTAACAAAACCAGTTCTATTATCATTTGTTTGTTATTTGTCAATTATATTATTGTACATGTCATAGCAATACAACAAAAAACTAGCCCAACAACACATTCCAGTCCCAAAATTACCAAGGCAGTTGCTAGACGCATATTGCCTGATTTGCATACAAAATATTTAAGTGTCACAATCCCGTGCTTGGTTACCTCGGTATTCTTTCGAATTGTAAAACCTCCATTCTTAGCATACCTCTCGTAAAAAGTGTATACTTCATCAACAGTTCTAAACATCATACCAACTTCAGGCTTGTCTGATATGGGTACATCAGGTATGTAAAACTTCTTACCAGTCCTTGGAGATATACGCTCAATACCAACATTTCTTCTTGTTTTGTTATTCTCTCTACTAGCTAAAAACATATATTTACGAATCTTATCACATTATATCATACGAAAATATCAAAAAAAAAAACATTTTACATCATATTATCACACTAATTTCACATCGCATCACCTGATGGTACAAATATGTGCAACAATACATTTTCTAAATTTCACAAATATGTGATAACAACACAAAATAGCATAATAAATTTATCAAATCTTAACAACACCTGTTTAACATCATATAATAACACATAAAGAATATCAACTCTCAACATTTTCAAAAAAACAACACATCCTAACACGCTAAATTAATTAATTTTTTTTGGGTGCAAATATGCAACAAAACAATTGCTAAATATCACAATTGTTTGATAACAACACAAAATACCACAATACAGTTATCAATTCATAACAACACTTATTTAACATCATATATTAACACATAGAAAAATATCAATTCTTAACATTTTTCAAATAACAGCACATCTTAGCACAAATACAAATAATTAACTCTTAAAATTTATTATTAAAAATACCTATTAAAATATTAATTTTATCAATTTCATAACATTTTTTAAGAACAAAACATCTTAGCACAACAAATAATAACATCCATAAATAATATACTTTCTCTGAAATTAAATCCAAAATTTCGATAAAAAATCCAATGTTTTTTACATTAATCGAAATTAAAAATCTATTACATGCAAAAAAAAATGACGAACACTATCAGTATGTTGAATATCTTCAATCGGTTCATCCATTTGTACGTAATCATTCATCGAATTTCGCAAATACACAACCGTAAACTCAAAACGTGCAATTTTTTTCGTTATTTTACTGATTATGAATTCAATTGGTTTTGAGATTGTAACACCCCGACCGACGGCGGAATCATCGGGATGCCACGAGGGATGTGTAGATTGTTCAAAAGCTCATGGGCATCTAAATCATATCATCATATATCATTTAATCAACCACAATAATTACACAAAAATCATGTTCATCATGAATCAAATACATCAAATACACAAAAGATTTAGTTAAACTAACTAAACTCTAATCGCCAGAAATTTAGTTAATTAACTAAGTCCAAGAATCCTATATGATGATGATGTCCAAAATAGAAGAGATCATCCTCTTCATCCTACTTGTCTCCATCACCTGAAACATGTAAGAAATCAAGTGTCAACTACAAAAGTAGTTGGTGAGTAATCATAAGTTTTTATATTTAAAAATGTTTTAGTAAAAATGAGTTTGAAAGTTTATGCTTAAAAGGGGTTTTATAAAATGCTTTGTTTTAAAACGGGTATAAAACTTATGATCTTCTTGAGAAAATCCATATGAATACCTGTAAGGGATAATCCAACACACATCCATCAATTCAACAACCAAACACATATACAATCACATAATCACCTAACCAATCATTCATAATCAATCATAATTAATCATAGTCAAACATAGTCAATCAATCCACAACAAATCAACCAAACTCAATCAATCATATTCTCAATCAATGTTCGTGACTATACATGATTCCTTATGTATTTAACATAAGTTAGATACATGAATCATGGAGTGGTCGCTAACCACGTGACAATACATGAAGTCAAAGCAATTAACCGGAGTCAAGAGCAATACTTCACGGATGTGGAAACCCTCCACGTGACAATACATGAAGTCAAAACAATTAACCGAAGTTAAGAGTAATGATTCACGGATGTGGAAATCATCCACGTGACAATACATGTAGTCTTTGTTATTGACCTAAGTCAATAACAATGTTTACACGGATATAAAGAAATAATAGCTAATCCATTAATAATAATATTTTCAAATGTGAATATCATATTGATAAACAGGTATTAACCTTGTGTTATCAAAATAATATTTAAACCGGTATACATGTTTCACCTCCGAGTTTTAAAACTAAAACAGTTTAAAGAAAGGGAGGTTATGAGAACTCACCTGAATCCGTAGAATCAGTGTTTCCTTAATATGCGCGCTCGCGTAAATGAACTCACAAGTCAAATCAACAATCTGTAAGTATTATGTGTTTACGTTCATAAGTACTTATATTAGATCATGGTTAAGTGTTCCATTATATTGTGACATTAGCTAATTAGGTGTATAACAACTTAAGTTCATCACTTAAGTTATACAATTTCTAACTATTGAAATCTTAGTTTCATTTTTAAAAATAACTGAAGGTTAGTTAGCTTCATTTATTGGTGATAAGGCCCCTTGTGAATACTTGTGTGTACACCCCTTCTAGTCATGTTCATTTAAAGATATTAACAATTATTACATCAATATCTATTTTCAATAATACATGCATGTTTGATCAAGATATCCATTAAAATCGAAACCATTAGGATTTCTTTGTCGGTTTTAATAAATCATACTTAAGTTAGTATCACAATGTATTCGGTTTATATATTACTTCACAATTTAATTATTTTCATTAGTGATAAAAGAAAGTTTAATATAATCCATGCATGCACGAACCTCACGTGGGTGTGTACGTATATATATACATATATGTATACATAACCGTGCCCTTAGGTAATCCCTACCCCCTTAGTTAGGTTAAGGTTTAATTTTTAACCTTATGATAGCAGCGAACCCTTAACCCCAAAGGTTAGGTTCGGCCGAGAGATAGGGGTTCGTTACCCATATAGTTCGCCATATTAGGGTTCGGCAGTAGCCAAAGGAAGAGGGGTTCGTGAGTTACTAGGGGTGTTAGGGTTCGGCTAAAGCTGGTCAAAGGTTCGCTGGTAGCCACCCCTTCACAACGGTTCATGAGGGAGTGAGTTCGGTCAAGACACAAGAGGGTTCGTGACTCAGCTAGATGGTTCGGCGTAGGAGCAGAGTTCGGCCCATGCAAGGTTCGGTTACACTCCTGCTAAGGTTCGCTGTCTAGGGTTCGTAGCTGACCAGGAAGTTCAGCTCGTAGGGAGGATGGGGTTCGCCACCCTTTTAGGGTTCGGCGGCCGAGTAGGGTTCGGCCCTGGCGGCACCCTTCACGAACCAGCACTCCCATCCACTGTTCTTCTTCCCCATCGTGTACAACCTGTTATGGGTGATCCCTAGCTTCACTAGATCTCCTACCAGTTCGTTTAGCACATGCGAAAACAAAGACAACATAGAATATGGTGCTTGATTTCTAATTAGGGTTTTCATTTCAAACCCGAAATGTAAAATGGCAATCTTACCTTCGAATCGTGATCAACAGCAGGATTTCTTGGTATCCTCTTGTTCCCCTCGATCACACGAACGCGTAGCCGCAAGAATCTCGCAAATCCGTCAAGAAACGAGCTCGGTAGGCTAGAGAGAAGTTGGTTGTGTTGTGGGTGACGAAAATTTCTTTTAGAGAGAGAAGGAGAGTTGAGAAAGTGAGGGAAAGAAGGAGGTTCATCCTTCTTATACTCCGCTTCGTTCCTGCGTGCTTGGTCTCGTTTTTATCGCGATACATAATTAAAATGTTCGGTTTTTAAACGTAAATATATTTAAACATAATGTGTTTAAATAATATGGTTTCATTAATTAGATTGACTTTTAAATAAATCTTTGTCTCATAAAAATTATCTTGTTTAATTCGCGTGAAATGCAACAACTTGCTCGGTTTTCTACCGTAACATATTTAAAACAATATATCCTTTTAAATAAATTGGTTTTGTTTAAATACAATAAATTTAAATAAATGGGTTTCGTAACTCGCTTCCCTTTTATTATCATTAAATAATTATTTAACAATTTAATCTATTCGAATTTATTTTAGGTTGTGATTCCTAATAAATATTTTTAGTTTTAATTTATTAAATTAATATCGTTCGATATTATTTAATTCATCTCGTCGAAGCGCGTTACTCGCGTACGTATTCGCAAAGATCGTCACCTTTCCGAATCCGACGCTCGTATCGCTTTTCGATTTGATTAACAATTCAGGGAACATCATTTCAGAATATTACTCTTAATAATTATATTCGCGTGAATCGTCATCCACTCGAATACATTTATTAAGTTAACATTTCTGAATTAATATTCGCTTTTAAATAGTGTTCGTAACCTCACTTCGCGTAATTAACTCCCATTATTTAATCATCATTAATTATTATCATTTCCCAAACCAAAACCCACTAAACCAAGTCACTGACACATCCATGATAAACCGAAATATGCATATATATAGGGCATATGTAAGGGTCAGCCGCAACTGCCCTAGCCACCGTCCCACCGCTATTTCGATAAACCATGACCATGGGTCCTTGACTACGTTTAGTAACCAGACTCAAACAAACTCCCAATTCCATCTCAATCCATTCTCAGACCAATAATCCATCATTATCAGTGATAAGTAACCGCGATAAACACTACGGGTCTGTTTAGTTGAATTACAACTAAACTTCCCGTGGTTTACGCGTATAATAAATTATAATCATGTATACCAGTAACAGTGATAATATCAGTAATGTCAATCAATAATTTCATAATCATTCATAATAAATAAATCTCCAGTCGTAACAGTACAATCGTACGGATTTACGGACGTACGGACGTACGGACAACTGAGGGTACAGTGATGTTACAGAGATTATACGTGAAATAACTTTAATTTTGGAATATGTTCAATAAGTATACTGATTAACAAATTTCCTATTTTAATGCAAGATTTAAAAATCATTTCAAATGCAATTACCTATATTACCCTTTTCTATTAAATACTAAAAACGCCACATGTCAACACATTATTGGTTCCTACTATTTTTACAAAATCTTCTATTTGTATGTGAACCTACTCCTATCTATATATATATGTGTGTGTGTGTGTGTGTGTGTGTGTTTCTGAGTTTTATTTAACGAATAAAGGGAAAGTAAAATAATATATGTGATGTTTTCGAGTTTCATTTAAAAAGAGAAAGAAATGAAAATATAATGAAAACCAGGCAAATTATCTAGTTTTTTTTTTCATTTGATTTGGAAGGAATTAAAAGTAAGAAATTTCATTTATTTCTTTTCCTTTCCTCTATTTCTTTTCATTTTTCTCCTTTAATAAACTCGAAAACATAGCATAAATGAAAGAAAGGTGAAAGGGTAGAAAAGAAAATAAGAGAAAGAACGGAAATTTATTTCCTTTTAAATCGGTTTTAAATCAGAAGGAAAAAAACTTAATATTTTTGCCTAATTTTCCTTCTATCTTCTTATCTTTTCACTTATCAGTGAAACTTGGGAACACAATTTGTTTCTCTATACTTTCCTTCGTTAATGAAGCTTTGAAGCACAAACATGTTTCTCCTTTTCTTTTATTTATTTTCTTTTATTTCCTTAAATTAACTCGATAACACACCGTAAGAGACCATGAGAGGTGTTAAGGTATATCCTGTGAAAGAAGGTGTGGAAGGGAGGGTTTGGCCTTTAGTGGAAACTCGAAATCAAAATTTTGCTTTTTTTGCTTTTTTGTTTTTAAATCTATTTGAGTTCGGTTTTTATCTTTTAAAAATCATTTAGGTTTTGTTTGGATTTTTTTTTTTTGATTTTCTACTTAGACCTAATATTTTTAGGTTATAAAAAACCCAAATTATTGCATTTTTACTAAGAATATTTAAACTACAACACTATTTAACATTAAAAATTACATATAAAAGTCTTTATATACAGTAAAAATCATTTGTGTTTTCAGTATCATATGCCTAAAAAATAATAACATATATGATTTGTATATTATGATATCATTCATTTTATTAATTTGAAACTCTTATCCATGCATATGAATTTTAGCATTAAGAACCAATAAAAATAAAAATATTTGGTTTATAAATTATTGAAATATATATATGTGTGTGTGTATGGAAGAGTTCAATTATGAACCATATATTATTACGTTAACCGAATAACCGTTAACTAAATTAATCCAATTAGAAAGAGACATGTCACCTTCATCTCTTGATACTTGAAGGGACATAATTGTCTTTTCAATGATCATTTAATACATCATCCTTTTTTTTCTTTCTTTCAAATGAACTTACATGCAATGATCAGTTACTCATTTTACACTTCGTATCATCATATAGAACATACAAATTTTATCTTATTCCATACTTTTCTCGAGTATCAACTTTACTTAATTCAAAATTCAAAGAATTAGAGTACCTATTTAGGATTTGATTAAAATGCAGAAAAATCGAAAGAAAATTAAATTGAAGCTTTATCATCTCATTTCATCAATAGTTGAAGAAGATTTAACCCATTGAACAGAATAAAATTTCATGGAGGTGCATTTGAAGTGAAAAAAGGTTAGATTAATTTTACAAAGATGGGTTATATGAGTGCATGTGTGTCTATGTTTGAATCTGAGATTTACAATGGTGATGGTGTGATGCTATGGGTGCAATATTGTTGCAGTTATGATGGCATGGTGTTGTGTTCTACAACAACCGCCTAAGGTTCTAGTGAATGATGGTAGAGCTGTTGAAACCCTAGATGGTTCACCCAATTTTGATCTTCATGAAACCCTAAATACCTGAAATGATGATGATAACAACAACAATAACAACCAGATGGATTGTGTTGCAATTGATGGTGCGACAGTGTAGGGTGGTGGTCGCGGAGTAGGCTAGACACGTTAATCCGGAGATTAAGAGTCGCATATGAGATGAGCAGTGGGTGTCCCAAGAATAACATGTTTTCCATCACATGTGTTTTTTTTCTGTGTGTGTGAAAAGTCAAGAGAGAGTTTGATGGAATTAAAAGTCAAGCAAACTAAGTACAAAAGGTGATGGAGATGCACTTATTTTTCATTTAAACTTTATAATTTATGCATATAGGAGCTTGATAAGGAAGACTAAAGGATGAAACTCAAAATTGTGCACGTTAGCAAGTATTAGCAGCATTAATTTTTACAAAAATTATACCAATAATTTATGCTGCTCACACGCTTTTATTTTTTTATTGTTTCTTTTAATCAAGATAATATCTTCAAATACATATATAGTAAATATGTTTTAACCCATTTTCAAAGCTTGTTAATAGCAGGAACCAAGTGCTGGAAATTGTTCTTGATATGAAAATGAGTCTATCAATGTATCCAAAACTGGAAACAAGTTTACATTTGTCATAACAAGTTTGTTTACATTACTTACAACAACTTACATCGACTTACATAAATGTGACAGAGTCACTTACATCAACTTACATTAAGTTACAACAACTAACATCGGCTTACATCGACGTAACAAAATCACTTACATCAACTTAAAGAGTCAGCTACATCAATTTATAACATCAACTTATCAATTCTTTTGGACATATATTTTGTTTATTTATACAAAATTGTGTAATTCATTATTTTCATTTATGTAATTTTATGTTTAAATTTCATGCAAGTGTAATTTTTGTTACATTTGTTTTTTTTTTTTTGCTTCATGAAAAAAAATACAATAAACATTAGTTCAAGATGAAAAATTACTCATATGCTCTTTTAATCAAAAATAAACGTTTTACGTGAATTACAAAAGAAGAAAGAGCATACACCCATAGATCAACTTTAATATGGGCTCAAACTAATAAGATTTGTTTATTCGGTAAACGCAAAATGTGTGTGTGTGTGGAGAGCATCAATTGTTAGTCCTAAATTACTGTGTTAACCGTTTAACTAAATCTGAGTAGCTGGATCAACTTTATCTTCTTCATCTAATGGTTGATATTTTATTTGAATAAAAAATGTATTTTATAGTACTAAAAGGGTATTTTTCGTATTTTGGCTTTATGGTCTTCCAAACCCTTCTTCTCCACTCATTAACCTCTTCTGCAAAAACCCTCTTCTCTCCACATAATCGACCTGAAAGATCAACTTTTTGATCAACATCAACAAATCAGAGCCATAAAATCGGGTATGAACTCTCCATTGTAATCCCTAAGGTTTTCATTATCCAAATTCGAAATTTAAATGGTGATCGATATTAATAAAACAAACTCTTGATGTCTTTTAAAACATGTATACACATAGACACACACATGCGTACATAAAGATAAAAATACGAAAAGAAAATACAACAAAAAGATTTTTATTAAATATGAATAATAAATTAGATTCTTATAAAATAAACAGTTTGAGACATATTATATGTGTGTGTATATATGTATATCAATAAAGTTATATATGTTTATTAACAAGTATAATAATTATAATAAAAATAATATTATGTTAAAAGTAATTATGTGATTCAAATAATAATATGTGTAAAGAAAGAAAATTATAAAGTAATATAAAATATTTAGCTTTATAGATTTTATAAACTTTATTTGCATAAAAAGTTTAGCCAAACAAACTAGGAGGGTAAAAAGTGTAAACTATGAAATACATTTCTAAGTTATAAAACATTAAGTACAAATATGGCAAAATAGAGAAACAGGAGGGCTAAAATTGCCACAGCCCCTATTCTTCCTTCCTTTTTCGCCCATCACCCCAACCGGACCAACTTGCGACCCATTCCGACCCGAATACCAATCCGATCGATCACAGCTTGTTACAGCTCATAGATTGCACATTTAGAAATGATTATAACGCGTTTAATTATTCCAGTCAACAATTTATTCAATTAAAACGAATCATGCATAAACCATTACCAAAAATAAAAACGATGAACTGTAAATTCGAACCTATACCAAATGGGTATAAAAGCAAAATTAAACTATCACAACTTTCCTCTTGGTTATTTTGAACAAGTCTGGACAAGAAACACGCGTTCACAATCCATCTAGAACGCAATTTGTCACACGTCCACCTCTCGTCACATGATGATGTCACTGCTCACTTTTGAAAGGTTGCGGAAGCATTGTGGCGATGTCTTACAGATGGGGTGCAACTTTACTTGAATCAGTATCACAACACATAAGTTTGTTTAAGAAAATTAATTTACAAGGATAATGTTGCTATTACAACCCATAAGTTACGGTTTACAACTTAAACACACTAAACATTCCGAATTACTTAATTACAAGGTTCCTGAAAGTACAATTTCTCACATATCGTCACTGTATACCTGCAAAAGTTTTTAAGTTTGAAAAGTCACATAAAGCAGGTGAATTCATACGCAAGACTCGATACAATATGATATGTTAAGTATAGTCAATGATACACATTGACACAATTGGAATAATCATGTGACTCATATATATAGTTCCTTTCCGATTGAAAGATATGATACTACCCAACGATAATCATATATGTCTCATTGTAACGTATACACGTTGAAGTGATATTGGAAATGGTAACAAACATTCACACCAAGGGAGATGCAATCCTCTTAGCAAATGAGATTTTCAGCCCGATAGTACTACCATTGTTCACTCGTTCGGCCCCACATGGGTTCACAAGATACAATTCTAAGAATGAAGATTTTTTGATATGTCACTTCGATACCCACGGGTATCCCATAATATCCCAAGTTGGAACACAGTTATATAATAATATCATACGTTTAAGAAAGATTTCATAATAATAGCCCGATGTTTGTAAAACATTAAAAAGAAAACAGGTTGTACGAAACTCACCTGAAGTGTTGAAATCAATGGTTAGTGCGCAGACTTGTGTTTGTAGTTCAGTTATGCATTAGTTAAAGTTTTATAAGTTATGTTTGTTTTGATTTACTTATTAGATCTTCCTTAACATTCAATGTCAAGGACATTGCCCTCAAGTTATCGAACTGATATTAAATCCTTAATTAGTTTTCTTAATTGAATATCACACAATGTATGATAAAATAGGAACCTATAATGATTTAGGTTCCTATTAAGAAGTTTATGACTCATTGGATTAATCAGAATGTCCTCAGATTAACCAAATAGGTATTGTTGTTGACTATATCACCGGAACAGTTTCCCGATTGATTTCTAATATAGGAATAGTCAATTCTTGTTATTGATCATTTAGATATCATGAAACATAGCAATATCATATTGAAATAGGTTTAATAATCATATTCAATATCCTAATCTAACTGTTAACATGGACATCAGATCGTTATTTCAATGATTATCCTAATTCCTGTCATTAGCATGAAACACTTGGAATTAATCTAGCATTTCAAGGAATGATCAAGTTAATCATAACCATTTTTATGATCAAATAGATTAAAACCATTATGATCTATATAGTATGGTTTCACGATAACCGGAAGTAACATCACTGTATTTCAGGTATATTCATTACATATATATATGTGTGTGTGTGTGTATTGATAGAACCTGATATGTTAAGTTGATAATTTTAGATTTATTTGATGATATTCTCACTAGTATACATTTCTGAGAACACATGATTATTAAGCATAAACCATGGGAAAGTCAGTTTGAAATATAATTAGGCTGAACCACAGTGTTTATTGCAGTTGATTAATTATGATATGATCTGGTTATGGTTGTAATTGGTAAAGGTTATGGTTTGGTCACTAAATATAGTCAATGACACATGGTCATGGTTTATCGAAATGGTGGTGGGACGGCGACTGGATAGGTTGCGACCGACTCCTACGTATGCCCTATACATAAACTTATTTCGGTGTATCATGGATGTGTCAGTGATATGATTTAGTAGGGTTAAGGATTGGAAAATTGATAATTGATAAACATATTTTAGTAAAATAATGAAAGCGATAATGAAAACATTTATGCGATGGTGTGGTCACGAATATAACTTAATTATAACGCGAATGTTATTTCAGAAATGTTAGCCTAATAATGTGTTCGCATGGGTGACAATTCACACGAATACAATTATTAGGAATAATGTTCTGAGACGATATTACATGAATCGTAGATCAAGTTGAAATACGATACGAACGTTGTATTTATAAAGGTGACGATCTTTATAAATGCGCACGTAAGTAACGCGTTTCAACGAGATAACTAAAATAATATTTTTACGGTATTTAAATTAAATAAAAAGGATTTAAAACGTTTACTAGGAATAAACACCTTAAACGGTTTTAAATAAAATCATTTTTATTAAACGAAATCGTTTTATGAAACGTTTTGTAATTTAAAATATAACTAGGGGGTTACCCGCGCGTTGCCGCGGGAATTCCGTCCCGATTCCATGTATTAAAACGTAAATATGTGTTGTCACTACGACGTAAAACCTTAATAGTAGCCATTGTAAAAATGTCCGCTATGCCGATGTGAGTGTTTGATTATGATTCCGTTAAGATTAAACAATCATATCAAATTGAGTATAATTTTCTTCTCACTTAAGATTAAACAATTCTATCTTATTGAGTATGATTAGTAAAACAAACCATAAAAAAATCATTTACGTTTTCTAATTATTATTATTATTTTAATACTATTATTTAACATTTAATGAATATTTAATTATTATTAGGTAAATATTACTATTAAATCTAAATCGTTTGTGAACTGATTGCGATCAAAATAATTTACAAACGATACAAATATTCGATAATGTACAAATATGTTATAGTTAAAAGTTTTATATAAACGTTCGTGAGGTTATTACGATCAAATTAATATAATCATGATTGTTATCTGATAACTTAATCAAATGTTAAAATCATGTGAACATTTAAAATATATTAGTAAAGTGAGAGGGGGCTTTAAAAATAATAGTTAAAAGTTTAGGGTTAAAAACAAAATATTCAAATTAACTCAAAACTTTTGGAATGAGTCAGTGAAGATTTTGCCGCGGTTTGTCTCTTTTTTGCCGCGGTTCCATTCTTTTTGTAGTGGTTGTTTTTTGTGCCGTGGTTTCACCATTTCAAACCTAATTTTTTGTTGCGGTTTATTATTAGCCGTGATTGAAACTAATTTTTTGCCTTCTTTTTTCCCCATAAACGAAAAGTATTAAATAGAAAATTATTATTATTGTTCAATCGAAATGATTGCAGTTTGTAAATGTATATATAGTAATAATAAAATAATTGTCATCCCCAAATCACTCTAAATATATGCCTTACATTATATTATAGCCATTGAAAAAAAAAAGACGAATATATTATTATTTAATTATGAGTATATCATCTTGCCATGGTGACAGTATCACGAATATCAAAACGTAAACAAAAAACTGGTTGTAACGGCTGTTAATCCATCCTAAAACAGTAAATCAAAATATGTGCAAAAGTTTTGACTGTTAGTTAATTAATTATTATTATGTGCCGTGGTGACAACATAATGAATATCAAAACGTAAACAAAAAACTGGCTGCAACTGCTGTCAATCCATCATAAAACAGTAAACCAAAACGTGTGCAAAAGTTTTGACTATTAGTTAATTTATTGTTATAAAACAATTAGTATATTAGTATTAAATAATAAAATTATTTAACTATTAATAATATTATATAATAATAATTATTTATTAATTATTATTATTATTACTGCTTTCTACACAGCCGTATTTTTTGACCAAAACATAGTTTATTAAATAATTATTAATATTTAATTAATATAAATATTATATAATAATCATTATTTAATTATTATTAGTATTTAATTATTATTACTATTCACTCGCAATGATGTCGTTTGTAAAATGTATATATAGTAATTTGCAAGAAAACCGAGCAACTTAAAATAATTAACGCGAAGATAAACGTAACCGAGCGAGCGGGATCGACCCAGACTATAAAAGGGGAAGAACCTTTCTTCTTCCCTCATTTCCAGCCCTCTCTCTCTCTAAACACACACACCCGCCACTTTTTCTATCTAGATTCTCTCTCTAGGTATCTTCCTCAAATCTCAACCATTTTGCTTGATTTTGGTGCCAAAACACTTCTCCACTCGTCTAGATAACGAACCCACGAAGAAAACGAGCTCAAACGACGAAAAACGAGGTAGATCTACGGTTTTAGGTTCGGATTTTAGGATTTTCTACAAACCCGATCAAAACCGAAGTTTAACCGGTTTAAAACATCATTTTTTTCGACCCATACACCTTCTAAATGATTTTACTCACCTAAACCCACTCAAAACGACTATATATCCGCCTAAAACTCGAAATCGCCATCTTCCATGGCTGAAAACCCGTTTCAGACGAATGGTCCATAAGAATGAATCATTCGTGTGAATAGTCGCAAGAATGAGCCATTCATGTGTGAATAGTCACAAGAATAAGCTCATTCGTGTGAAAGTCATAAGAATGAGCCACTTATTCGCATGATCCATTCGTGTGAGCTATTCATTCGTGTGAGCTACTCATTCATATGAACACTCATTAGCATGACTCATTTTTACGAAAATCACAAGAATGAGTCATTCTCACTACACGAACTCAGTTAACAACTCTGATTTAAAAGAGAACAATCAAATAATAAATTATAGCTCAAGGTGAGTTCTCATAACCCCCAATAACTGAAGAACTAAGCAAACCGTTTAGTCAATGTGAGTTCTCATAACCCCCTTTTTAAATCATTTTGTTTTTAAACTCGGAGGTGAAGCATGTATACCAAAACGAATATGATTTTGATAACGCATAGGTGATACCTGGATTATTAATATGATATTCATATTATTGAATTATTATTGATTGTGGATTGACATGAATTATCACAACTCTGTGAGTCATTGTTGTTGAGTTGACCTCGGTCCTCCCCGATGACTGAATTACTGTTGTTGAGTTGACTTCGGTCCTCCTCGGTGATTCCACTGTTGGTTGAGTTGATTGCGGTCCTCTGCAGTGCACTGTATTGACACTTATGCATATTAGGAATATCGTTGGTTGAGTTGACTACGGTCCTCCACGATAATTCCACCTACCGTTGTTTGAGTTGACTAAGGTACTCCACGGTACATTATATTGAGATAATTATGATGAATGATGACTGTTGATGATGAATGTGGATTATCTCCTTGATTATCTATTTAATGTGTTTGATTGAGAATGATTGGATATACTTGAATGATTACTTGTTATTACTCGAATTATTTGAATTGTGTGTTTGTTATGTGTTAACAGAGCTGGATTATAACACAGGTTCACATGTGTATTTTCTCAAAAACTATAAACTTTTATAAACACTTATAAACATTTTTAGAAAATGAAAAACTTATGATTACTCACCAACTATTTCGTAGTTGACACTTGATTTTCTACATATTTCAGGAAACGAAGAGAAGTAGGTAGAGGAGGGTAGCTCTAAATCTTTTAGACATCATCACTTAGGATCTTAGACTTAGCTAAATTAACTGGATTTCTGAAGACTAGAGTTTAGTCAATTTAGCTAAATCTTTTGTGTAACTTGTTGTAATTAAAACATGACGAACATGATTTTTGTGAAAATACTTTATTTGTATAAATTGGTATGTGATGATACTTTAAATGCCCATGAGCTTGTGAACAATCTACACATCCCTCGTGGCATCCCGACGTTTCCGCCATTGGTCGGGGTGTTACATCGGACATCATAAAGGATCAAAACGAGGATTTCATCGTCAGAATTCTGTGTTTCTATCTATTCCTAGCCATCATCTAGGCAATAATGAGCAACAATAACCATGACATTACGTTCAAAACTAGATTTAATCCATACATTATCAAACTAGTTGGAAAATTGAATCGTTACCTGTTCCGACGGATTTTCGGTTGATAAACGATGATAAGATGTTGTAGGATTGTTTCCCAGCTCAAACTTGATGATTCTACAGCTTCACAGCAGTGTTTTGTAGTGGTTAGGTTCTAAAGGAAGAAGAAAATATCATAACTTGCATGAAATGTGATGTTTCCAGCATATTTATTTCTGCCGACCTGTCGTTGCGTACCGCCAAGAGGCCTGAAAGGGGCTTGACGTACCGCGAAGATATCTGGAGAATTTTAGATATTTTGTGCTCAACACGTACCGCCAAGAGGACCTAAAATGAGCTCGGCGTACCGCGAAGGATTCCAGAGTAAGATATTTTCCAATTTTTCTTTTTTTTTTTTACGATTTCCAAAGAATACGATTCCAGAGTAATTTTTCTTGCTTTACGATTTCTGCCAAACCTGCACTCGAACACCACTCATTTAAACTCTACCAAGGTAATTTTCTATGCCAATCTACTCGTAATCATATGGAGATCAAAATCCCTATCCTTTCAGCGTCTTACGATCTTCATATTGAACGAACTGGATTGAAATCAAAATGTAGGGTTCATATGAATCTAGGTTGATTTAGGAGTCTATATAAAATACAAAGGAACCCGATCTTTTAAGTGATTCTATCCCTAGCTCAACGGTAAAGCACCCGCCAAGCCAGGGGATTAACCCGGGTTCGAAACCCCTCCAACCCATTCAAACTGTTTTTGTGCCATTTTTCCTTCATAACAACCCATTTATTTGTAAAAATAATATAAAATTTTTGTGAATTAATTATAGATGAACTGATAACGTTCTATTAACTTTTGAAAAAGGATTTAAATAAAGTTATTGTAAAACTAGTTTTAATATTTAAAGAGTTGCAATTACGTAAAGAGTTGCAATTACGTTAATGTAATTTACATAAATGTAATGAGTTGTAACATAAATACAAAGTATAACATTACGTAAAGAGTTACAATTACGTTAATGTAAGATTATATATTTAATTACATAATTAGAAAAAAAAACATTTCTATAAAATACTTGTGTTTTTTAAAAGTGATTAATTTTATTTAATGGAGAGAGCTCAAAATGGAAGAATTTTTTTTTGAAAAATGATGAAAACTTATTATAAAAAATTAATAAATTGCAGCTCGTTACATCAGTTTAATTAAGAACACTTTAAAAATATCCAACTCGTTACATTATTGTAATTACGAACACATTGAAAAATTTTGACAAAATAAAGGTTTTTTTTATGAATTTATCAAGTTTAAAAATAAAAATATATATGCAATTAAATTTTAAGCCAATATACATATAATTGACCAATATTAAAATGGGGAAATACGTGAATAAAACAGACTTAAATATACATGTAATTAACTAAGTTAAGTTAACAAAGAAAAGTATTTAAATGCTCATAAAACAGCCATATCTAAATACAATAAAGCATAAAACATAAATGATATGTACACCCATAATACTGTTGAGAATAGACAACCAAAAACAAATAAAAAACGATCACTAGTTTTTTTTTAGAGAAGTTGCTAAATATTTAACTGATTGTCTGATACTCATAACAGTAACCATCTATTTACTGGTCACTAAATTAAATTCTATTGTTGATAAATTATATTCCTATCATACTGAATTTGTCTAAAAACAATGGGACAAAGGATTCAATGCTGCAAAAGTTAAAATAAATAAATATATATATAAATATCAGTAAAACAAAAATTGGTTTTGGCAATTCTTCTATTGTTTCTTAGCCAAATCTAATTAATTCATATTCAAATTGTCTACCCAAAAAAAAAAAAAGTTTACTGAAAGCTTCAGATCCATTACAAGTGTACATATCAAGCATTGTAAAACCCCAAGTTCGTAGAGATAAAGCCCACCTCTTATTTTGACTTTTACAGTCAAAGTCAAAATAGAATCCATAACACAGACAAATAATCAACTTCTGGGAAAGATGATAGACATATATCGTTAATATTATTATTATTTCCTGTGTCTTCTCTTTGGTTCAACCCTCTGTCGCTTCTCTTCTTCCCATTCTCTGTCATACATTCTACGGCACACGAGTTAAAGAAAGTTTTCAAATAAAACTAATGCCATAAATTACAATTTTGCCATTAACCCATTTCGACCCTAACCAACTTTTTTCGCCTGTAATTAGTATATAATGGAATATTTAGGAAAAATATATATATTTAAGGATACGGGTCAGAATCACGACGGGCCATCTTGGTGGGTACGTCTTTTGCATGCACGCGTGTAGGCTCTTCCATGTAAACATTTCGTGGAACTGGTGCTTTACGGTCTCCCCTATCTCTTGACATGTCATATGATGATGTCAAGTTAATATTAAGTGGAGGAGCCGGAACTGAAGCTGAAGCCGCTGGAGAATATTCACCGGGCTCGGAAGGCAGATGTTGCTCTCTTTTCAGTTTTCGCCTTTTTGATGCATTGGCATCCATCTCTTCCTTCAACATGTTAACCTTTTCTCTCTCCCCATCTCTTTCTCTCTCGTCAATCTAATTTTTTCACAAAACATGAATACGACAATTTAAAAGGAAAAATACTTTGATTAATTATAGAGCAAGTTACCTTAATAGTCCTAATGGTTTGGGTAAAGTAACAAAAGTAATAGGTTTAAGTATTAAGCAAAATAATAATAATAATAATAATAACATTTAGTATGGGTTTGTGCTTTCCATTTTGTAACAAGCTATAATAAGGTGAAATGATCAAAACACAATTTGACTTTTAGTCAAAGTCAAAGGATCAAAGGATATTTTCTGTAATTTAACTCTAATTTAATAGAAGTCTTAAAACCCAAACTTGTTACAGAACTGAAAGCCAAACCCCACACTTGTTACTTTGTCAAACCACACGAACCATCTCTGAAATTAATTTAAAAAAAGTTGCCTTTAACTAAGAATATAAAATCTATAAGGGGGAAAATAAGAATCACCTTGTTTAAATACACTTCTCGTTCTTCTCGTTTCCTCTCTCGGATTTCTTCTTCTCGTCTTCTCTTCGCATCTTCTTGAGAAAGTAACATACTTTCCTCAGAACGTCTGCGTTCCCTGTCATCATGCTTAGGGGATAACCTTTGTGAATGTCTCGCGGTTCCAAATCTTCTATCAGAATCTTCATCTCTTCTATTTGCATTTAAAGATTGAGGAACGACATGTGGTGGCAGAGGTGGTGGCGGTGGTAAGCTTTGCCCACGAAACCGCTCATCCTTGTCAACAAGATTATCATTGTACCGTCCTTTATTTCTGTCATCTTTGCTACCCTTATCAGAATCCCTATCAACTGATCTCTCTCTGCTGTATCTTTCCATTGACCGATCTCTTGACTTTTCCATGACATCATCTCCATGAAACCTTTCTCTGTAATCACGATCATATCGTTCATTTTTCGGTTTATCTAATTGCTTCTCACTGTTTTTCATTGGCTCATCTTCAAATGATCGGGAATCCCCAAGCCTATTACTATCCGGATACCGAACCTCGGGCTCGATGTCTCTCAAATCATGTTCCCCCTTTCGCCTCTTGATGAACCTGTCCTGTTCATCAGCTGGGCTCGTTCTCTTTGTCGGTTTATCGTTAGCTTTTGAAACATAAGAATTTTCATGCCTTGGAGAATGAGTCGGCCGAGATGAGGCCCGTCTTTGACTGTCCATAGATTCTGTCAAATCATCTTTTCTTGATTCAGCTGACTTTGAAACTCCAGCCTCAGGATCAGATGATCTCATGGATCCTTTTGCTAATGCAGATGGCTCGTGAATAGGCCCGCCAGGTTTAGGTTTGGTTTCACTTTTCACAAGATCCTGCTTTGGTTGCTTTAGTACAGATGCAGAAGGTACTGATCTTTTCACTGCAGGACCTTTTGCAAGATTCTCATCTAGAGCTTTGTTCCCAGGATCATCAATCTGTTTTTGACTTTCTACTAATCTGGACGGTCCAGATAACAAGGAAACATCTGAACCATTGCTTAATGAACCGCCTTTCACTTTTTCATGTTTACTTTCTGAAGCTTTTGTTCTTGATGTGGTAGAATCATGATGTTGAACTGAAGTACTAGTTCTTCCATTTGCAGCTTCACTTGGAGGAATGTTAGGTGTTGGTTGAGCAGTGTAAACAGATTTTGAAGCTACTGCCGATGGTGCAGGCTTTAGATCAAGATAACCCATTCCAAATTCTTCTTCTGTAACCCATGAAGGCTGTATATTATAATGAAACCACATCAGCATGCTGACAATTATATTTTATTATAGTTATTTTTTGTTAACGACAACTACTCCAAACTAGATCCCATCTTCACCCAGGTTTGAACATTGTAAACTCCCCATCTAAGATGCAAAGCCTCTATCAAGTGAGCTAATCTCACGTTGATAGCAAGCCGAAAAATATCATATGGATATATAATTTGAAATTTTAAATAGCTGTCAGCCAATGATTGATACCAATGATAACAGTTATTTATACCTGATGGAACAAAAAGAATTTTATCAAAAATGGCAAGATGGACTTGTCTAGTTGGAGGTTATTTTAGTGTGTGTTACGTTTCTGTTTATTTTTGCATTTTTGTACAATAAATAATGTGTTAACTATGATTGAAACATATATCTGATAATATTAATCTAAATATAGAAAGAAGAGACTCTATGCTTTAAAATAGATTATGGGCTACTTTCAACCTGTTTGAACTTTTTATATTCTTTACTTCACTTTTATGAGATAAATCACAGCCCAACTTGACCCGTTTATAAAAAGATAAGTAAATTACTACCCCAATATTTGATGTAAAATAAAAATTCATTGAAGAGATAAAACACAGTCCAACTTGACCCGTTTATAAAAAGATGGGTAAATTACCACCCTTATACTTGATGTAACAAAAAAAAAAATCATTTAACATCATCACCTTTCGAGAAGCCAATGCTGCAGCAACACCAGTAGCCAACACCTTTAAATCTTCTCTTTCATCGCTCTTTAGTTTAGCAACCTGAAAGAGTTGCGGAGAGGGGGAAAATAGAAAATAGAAGTTTAACATAAGCACTTAAGCAGTGTGTTAACAAACTTTTGCAGATCAACTTGAGATGCAACAAGATAATTAAGTTTACCCTTTTCTCAAGGTTGATCCCACTTTTTCTAGTAACAGGAAAAACATTTGAAACTTTTGTAAGCAAAATAAGAGCGTTTCGGATTTCCATGTATTCTGTAGATTCCAAGCATTGGATTAATAGTCTTGTGATTCTTTGACTCCATTTCCAGTGCACCTTTCAAGCAGCAAATGGATACAATAGAGATCATAATTACAAGGAAAAGTTAAATCAATAAACATATCAAATTTAACATGAAGGAACGTTGCAAAAAAAACAATATATAGCAGAAGTGTTCATTTATATAATACTAGATTATTACCCGTGTATTACACGGGTTTAATATAAAAATATGAAATAATTAGTAATAAAATTTAAAAAAATTATAAAACAATATTTTAAGAGAAAATGATTACTTTACATATTAATGAATACTTCAATTAATAAAAAAGCAATTTAAAACTTTAATAACTATACAAGTGCTATATGTTATTTTTGATTTGTAACGATTATTATCTTTGAACAAATTGATAATAAAGTTTCAGTTTGTATTCTATCAAATACTAACTTTTATAAATCAAAAAGGTAAAATATATAATTTATTTAATTATTTAATTTTAACGACTCAATTTATATATAACATTAAATATAAGGACCAAAAGTGTGACTTTTCTTAATCATTTTTTTACTTTGGTTTTTAAATAAATTTAAAAATGTCATCGATTTATAAAAATCTTATTGTTTTAAACACAGGTTTATATTTTACTTTATTTTTTTAAAAAATTCATTTTCAAAGAAATTTTTTTCTATATAACTTTAATTTTCTGAAAATAAAATATTTTTATTTAAAAAAAATTAATATTAACTTTTTTTACATTTTATAAAATTTTCTTATATGTGTTTTTTAATTAAAAGATAATTAGTATTATTAGTTATTTGTATTATGATTATTTAATATGAAAGAGAATATAATTATTTATTAGAAGATAATTAAATGAATTTGATAAAAAATTGACATGTGGCAATTAGGATGTAAGTACATGACATGTGGCAAAAAACATCTTTGTTGATTAGTATAGTAAGATAATTTCTTGAATGCCAACTCACCTTAATGAATTGGCTATATGTGACACGCTGACTATTTGGGTATCTATAATAGACGGCGAATCCAGGCATGTTTCCACATTCACGTTCATATATAGATTCATCACTCTGTACAAAGGTGAAATCATAAAGGCAGTTAAGCAGGTATGCATATTGGTGCAGGAGGTTCTAACTTGGCATTTTACCTAAAAATGAGTCAATTTGGGTTCAGTTTTATCTCTTAACATATTACATATCAATGAGTTATGATCCATTTAATGAAGGATTTGACCAAATGGTTCGAACAGAATAATGGTTTAAAAGTTGTAAATGTGTTCAAATGCAAGTGCCCATAAAAAAAACTATGAAATCACGTTATTATAAACTAGATCGATTATGTAATAAAAAATTATAGAGTTGTCATACTTTCAACATCAAGAAGTTTAAAAACTAAAAAGAAAAAAAAAGGGTTATTAAAAAGATATAAAATTGGGTGTCTACATAGTTGGCCAAACCCCTAAAATTAGGGCTGTAAACAAACAAAAAGTTCAACGAACAGTTCTTGAACCGTTCGGCGGAAAGTTCGTTTATGTTCGTTCATTTATTAAATGAACGAACACGAACAAAAATTTCGTTTGTTTAGTTAAATGAACGAACATAAACATAGGTCATGTTCGTTCATTTGTGTTCGTATATGTTCGTTAACGTCCGTTTATGTTTATTTATTATGTTAATTTGTTAAATATGTATTATATTCTCAAATTTTGTATTTTTAGTTTAATACCATAAGATTGAAAGTAAAAATCTTGTCATTTGAAATTTATATCTTGTTAAAAATATAGTAAAATGAGACTCGGATCTTTGAAATATTTGTTTAAATTAATTTTAATTACAATTATTATTTTTTGTTTTTGCTCTATTTAACGAAAACTTACTTTTGATTTTTATATTAAATGTTTAACTTTAAGATGCCTATGTATAATATTTGAGATTGAAAATGATATTTTTTATTTATAAAATAACATGTGTTCGTTTATGTTTGTGAACTGTTTGTGAACAAGTTCAAATCTTTGATGAACGACCACGAACAAGTGTTCATGAACTGTTCGTGAACAAGCTAAATGTTAAACGAATGAACACGAACAAGGGCTCGTTTGATTGTTCGTTAGTTTAGTTTACAACCCTACATCCCTACCTAAAATCACCCATGTTGACATGTTACCCTACCCGCCAGCATATTATTAATTACCTTTAAATAACTTTGAGAGTTAAAAACAGAACAAGATGAAAGATAATTTGCAGGTAGGCCAAACCCATAATATTCACCCATTTGACCAAACCCTTTTGACTTGTTGGCAAACCCATAGGATCCACCCACATATTTTGAAATTACCTTCCAATAATAGGCAGTCTTGAGGGTCTCGAAGAGAAACCTACCAAGGCGGCCCACCTCATACTCGGTGCAACAGCATATCATTGGTTGTAATGTTTTGCATATAAGAACATCAATATGATTGACTGTGTTGAAAAAAGGGGTGCCTAGTGAATGAAGGGTATGAACAAACATTGCACAATAAACAGCGTCAGGCATGCTGAATGTACATCTAGGAAATATACACCGTTGAAGAAACTCCATGTTAATCTTCAATGTATCAGGGCAACAACTCAACCATTTATCTTTCTCACGGGCCAAACGTCTACGAACAGATGAAACGTGTTCTTCATGTTTCTGCAGTTCACTTGTTAGCTTATCTAATGATTCTTGTATTTTTTCTTTATCTTTCTTTCGTTTAGTGATGGCTGAATTAGAATTATCAGAAAGTTCTTCTAAAGCTTTAAGAGCAGCATGCTGCTTGGCTATCTCAGACTCATAACGAGATCTAGGTACATAAAGATCATACAGTGTTAGCCCCCAAAAAGTAGCATATAGGTCAGGAGAGAGACTGTTCCAAGCTTTTGACGGCAACACAGTTCTAATTGTATCAAGAAGATCTGACCACCTGCCAGAAAGAGTCATATTAGACCCAGATATTTAATAAAAAAAAATTAAAAAAATCTTAATAGACAGGTATATAAAATATTACATTATGGGTTTATGGGGAAGACCAAGATCAAGTATAAGTTCACTATCTTTCCCTGGAGCCGAACTTAAAATTTCATCACAATCTAATGGCCAAAGAACATCAGATGTAGTCTGACATCTGAAGAGCCTCATCACAGGTCGATAAATTAAGAATGCAACCTATAAAGAAGATAAAAACAGAGCTTTTAGATAACCAAAAGATTAACACAACTATATAATTAAAATTATAGAAAACCAAAAGGAAACCTCCGGCTCAAGGTGGTATAAATGTATGAGATCATGAAGATTTGGAATCAACTGAGCATATGAGTTTATTGGTGTCATTGCACCACATAAGAATTCCACATATTGCAGAAGAGATCCATGACATCTATCAAACTGTTCACAGACCATCTTAATGTGAGGAGAATCAGCGTCGATGACAACCCTGAGAAAAAATGACACATGTAATTACTTAGTATTTACAGAGCAAGTAGCATGCCTATACTATAAAACTAAAGGCAGCGATTTTGATCCATTTATATGTAAATCGGTTGATTCAGATTATGTTTAGTCTGTAACAAATCAAATCAGAATAAAAAAAAAATAACTCACACAGAACGATGCTGAGCAATAAGTAGCAAAAGTGGAATTGCCAACTTGGGCTCATCCTTTGGAAGTAATGAATCCCGGAGCCTGTTTGTAGATTTTATTAAAGCCTGCAGAAAAAACAAGGTTTTGAAGTCTTGGTATTGCTTCAAACAAAACTGGAAAACAAGAACAAAAAACAGACTTTATTTGAAAATCCTGCTAAGCCATTGACCAAACATCCTATTTATACCATACAAACAATAAATTCTCCCTATTTAATCCTATTCTAATTATAAACCAAATCAAATTCTAACCTAAATATTCTGCTATATTAATCTGACCCAAAACAATTAAATAAACTTTCTGAATTACTAATTTACCTATTTAATAATTACAAGATTTGTTGAACAGTTTTAACATTCTAAAAAAAACATTATTGAAAAAACATCAAAATTCAAACGTTCGTTCCCATCATGTGATCAAGTAGAATATTATAAACCTTGTTGTTACGGGTTGCACCAAAAGAAGTAGCCTGATAGCGTAGAGTCTCACTTCCTGCCATAGCATCCAACTGGTCTTCGGTCATGTTCTCTGTGTACTGAACATTAGCCATTTGCTGGATAAGTTCCTGCGCAAATGATAAAACCATTTAACTGACATTTGACCAAAATGTGTCACAAAAGCTGGTGAACACTATTCTCAACAAGATAAAAGGGTAGAGGACTTCAAGAGAAAGAAGAATGAAAAGCCTAATTTTGGATTTGGTTGTACCTGCATGAGAACAAGCTCAATCCCGCTTCCTTTTTTCAGCTGATTTACTAGATACTGAAACAGACCTCGGAGTTCCATTGATGGATACTTCTTACACCTACAAAGAAGCGCTTTGTAGTTTGTTATTCTTGGCTAAACAACATCAATTAAAGTAAATCAAGACAAAAAAGGAAAACCTCAATGTATGCTGTCACACATCACTATTGTCGTGATAAATGATCAAAATTTCCAAACTCAAACCAATGTTGCACTACTGTCTCGTACAGCATAATAAAAAAATTGTACAAGCATTAAATAAAGGAGAACCACTCATTAACACATTCAAAGCAGTAAAACAGCTACAAGTGACATTAAAGACAGAAATAGGAAGAGACAATAGAGAGAACTTGTCACTGATGACACCAAAGTATGTTAGATTGAGTTCATAAGTTAATCATTAATGGCTAAAGTGTGAATGCAGTTAACAAATACTTCTGTTATATGCCTCGTGCTCTTAAAGAACTAATATGATCACTTCCAAATTTTCTGTAAGTACTGAATAGCAAAGATTTGACCATTTATTATAATTCAACACATGAAATTATGATGCTATGTTTATCTATCAAAATCTCAAAACTAGCTGACTTACTATCAATCTATCAGAAACTTGAACATTCTGAACATTAAACTAGCAAACTCACAGATCATACCTATCAAATAAAGGAGGAAGTCCAGAGGCAACTTATGTGTCGATGAAAAAAAGCAAGAAATGCATGTGTGTGCGCACGCACACGCATAAATATTATAATATGTATCAATTTCACATCTTTACACGATAGCATATGAAAAGAATTGTGACAATAATTTACAAAGTAATGCAAATTTTGCAATCTACTTGTGAAGAAAAAAATACAGAGAGAGACAACTTCACCGCTTTCTTCTAGCATCAAGATAGGAGTTTCGTTACAGTTGAACAAAAAGGATCAATACCATCTCACTATATTTCCAATTCAATGTATGCACGTGCAGCATCAAATTGTCAGAAGCTGTGGTAGATGAAGTTTAGGAAAACACTTAAGCATTCACACTTTATTTATTTTTTTCTGGAAAACAATTCCATGCATTGCCAAGTCATATGTTCAGCATGGCTGTTTAATGAAACCCACAAACCACATTCCCAAACAAACTACCAGAAACCACCCAGGAGGCATGAGGTAATAAGTTACTCCTACAGCAAGTCCTTGTACACTGTTTAAGGCTCTCAGCTGGGTAGCAGAAAACTTTTTCATTTATTATGAGCCCAAACAATGGATTCATGTTGTGTTGAAGGAGTATATGTATAACCCAATAGATTGCGTAAAACCCACGGTATCAGCGGAACCGGGGAAAGTATAAAGAAAAAACAACAAAATTGAGTGCTCACTCCCATTTCTTATTCAATTTAATCGATCAACTTGTCATCAGACATTTCACCATGTCGAAATTCCCTCTTGTTAATAAAAATAGAACGTATACAACAGTCATTAGGCCAGTCCTAGCCTCCTAGGGGAGGTTTCAGATTGAAATTTAAGTCAACTCCAACTAATTAGAGAAAAATAGAGATTCAACCAACACCCACAAAGTGAACCCATAATAGGTAGGAGTTCACTAACATGTACCAGTTGTCGTCAGTCACCACACATGACCAATTTGCAAGCAAGTCAAACCTCAAGTGTTTCCGTAAAGAATTTCTCTTATACAAGATTTGAATCCCATCATTCAGCAAGCCGTATATAGGACTCCATATCACAAAAGGGTTTTTCATCTATCTTGCCTCAAAATGTACCTTCTTCAGCCAACAAATATAACACTCATCTACTCTAAATTATGGCCTTGACATGATTGCTTCTAGTACCACCATGGGTCAAAAAACTTGGAACTTAGTGATCCCTGCTGTGGCAAACAGATTAACAAACCACAAGAACAAAATTCCAGTTCACATTGAAAAAACATCATCTGTTCAATAAGAAAAATCCAGTCATCGGTTTCACTTCTGTCCAAAACATCCAGCAGGACACACCCCTTTTTGAAACAGAGAAAGAAAACAAAGGACGTCTAGACAATTGAGGTTTAGAGTCTCCAACAGACACCAAAATGGAAAGGTAGCGCCCTGAGTTTTCGCTTAAAAGTTTCATCTTCCAGATGCATGTCCCAAAAGGCATGCTAATAATGAGACCTCTCAAAACAATGCTCTGAGAAAATCTGAATTGTTCATAGCTTTAACCATGCTGCTGACAATCACACTCCAGGCGGTAAAGATTGCCATGAATTCTAAACACAACCACACTATATATTGGTAAAAAATATCACACCAGCACTAAAGGGACAACAAGAAAAGAAAAGAAAACACCAAGACAAACAACTATGACAAAAAAACTTATCAAAAACAGGCATCAACCACTTGGTCAAACTTCAAAGTACAAACAGAGAAAGACAACATAATACTGCAACTCCACAGGTACACACTCAAAATAATGAGTTTAAACTTTAAAGTTTAGATATTTTGATATCCTCCATAAACGCACCATAATTTCACATGGAAAGTACAAGATCATGAATGCAAGCCAGCAACACATAAAGATTCAAGAATATAGAATTTATATAAAAGGTTGATATAAAGAAGGCAGCAAGAAAAAAAAACTTACAGATGACCCCAAAATGATGCCAGAGATTGAAGCCAGTCTGATAAGTTAAGACCATCATCTTTTAGCTTTTCACGACCACCTTGTACTAGCCGTTCAATCACAACATATTCCAAAATATCATACTCAAGCTGTAGAAAAAACCACAAAGGTCCACAAGAAGAGCACAATACATGGTGAAGACGTTCAAATAAAAAGAAAACGAAATCAAGAAAGCAGATAGTAAAATACACACCTGTGTTAAATATTTGAATGCATCTACAACTGGAGCGATCATATCCCTGTATGCCTCTATCTGTAATTATTAGAGTTACAAATGTAAAGTTATATCTACAACACGCGGAAAAAAGATGCTTCTAGATTAAATGTGTGTGTGTGTATAGCATGTACCTGGTGGACAATTGTTCGAAGCACAGTCATGGGATTTGCATGAGCTAACTTTGCAACCATCCTTCCAAGCTGCTTTAAGTTTTCCTTTGCAAGCCGTTTTAAGATCCTTCTGGTGTCCAACTGAAAGAAAAACATATGATTAAAGATAATTCTAGATTAATCAGAAGGGCAAATTGAGTGCAACAATATTAATATATAACCTTTGCTGTCTGCTTTGCAGATAGAACCATGGGGTTGCACTCATCATCCTTTTCCCATTCTCCATACAAACGATACCTTGCCTAACCATATGATGCATCACATCAAATTTAGAGTTAAAATTTCATCAACTAATCAAAAAAAAAAAAAACTAACCTCGTATGGAAGTAGACTCAGTACGGCCCAGATCTCTTGTCCAACAGCTGGGTTTGCTGGTATTAGCTGTAGCGAAGGAAGTAGACATGTACCAAGTGCTTCCTCAAGGTTTGACCTAGCCTCCTTAAGGTGGAGCCGAGGAGTACGATTTTCACTAAAATTAAAGTCATTACCAGCATTGAGACTTTTAAGGGCAGAAAGGTAATAACCTCTCAGCACTCTGCAAACCTAATTACAACAGAAAAAAAAAATGTCGTTCAGGAAAAAGTGAAAAACTATAGCAAAAACTTACCAAAATAACTTGAAAATATAGAAAATAAAACTGCTCACCTTCTGCAGTAGCAATGTATCACGATGAAGATAGGGTCCAACAGAAGTAAGCATCTCAAATAACTCTTTAGGGAGATCAATAAATGACTTTTTAGTGAAGTTAGACTCAGTCTCCAGGAGATCAGAACTTCCATCAATGGGTTGAAGCTGTGGCTGACGAACGAGTTCATAAGCAGGAGAAATTGTTTTCTCAATGAGCCTGTAAATTAACTTAACATTCTATATCAAAATATATAAAAATGGAAAAAACAATAATAATCAATAGTATCTTATATACGATCAGCATCCTATAATAACTCCTTTTTATTGAATTAACCACGAAAGCTTGCAAAGATAAATCCAAATTTTTCTTTTTTAATATCATTACTTCACATGTAGAACACTTTCTTCTTTTATATGTATGTGTAAATTTACATGTGTTTAAGATTTAAAATTAGTGCAAGTTTAAGTTACATTGCACCAAAAACATTTTTTATCATTACTACACATTACAACACTTTCTTCTTTTATGTGTATGTGTAAATTCACAAGCATTTGAGATTTAAAAGCAATGCAAGTTTAAGTTACATTGTACTATATCTTTTTTTTAATATAAGCATTACATATGCATATGCATATGTACATGTATATATACATAGAGGGATGTTCAATTGAGAATGGTAGTTGAAAACTGAAAGAACCATTAAT
Source organism: Mikania micrantha (assembly GCA_009363875.1). NCBI lineage: Eukaryota > Viridiplantae > Streptophyta > Magnoliopsida > Asterales > Asteraceae > Mikania > Mikania micrantha. Next base: position 53,437,792 of record CM018694.1, on the reverse strand, counting down.
AGCCACAACCTTTTTATGTTAAAATTAAAGTAGAGAAAACTTACCTTTTCACCCATTTAACATGTGGCTATAAATGGCTCTTTTTAGTTCTCAACAATTTAATAATTTTCATTTAAATGCATCCTTATATACGTATACACATATATAGGAGAGGATCAAGAGAAAAGTCTTTCATGAAAAATATAAAAAATTGTTAGACCAATCATATAATTTACAATAATGTTTTTCTTTTTTAATATATAAGGGTAAACTAGGAAAAATCAATCTTGTTGACTTATATCATGTTCCCCTGCCCTCTTTTCAAACGTTGATAACTATCTTATACGACATTATTTAGAAAATTCACCATAAAATCAAACATTTTTGTATTTTTAGTTTGAGTATAATATTGCCATACAAAAAAAAAATAAAATGAAACGTGACAGAACTAAGTAATCTGGGATATTACATATATGTAATATGTCATGTAATATGACTGATTTCATAAATTTCATAAAGCACATCACATACATATATGTAATATATGTAAAACTTTATTTGTTGCACCTTAAACTCACAAAATTAACCAATAATACCAATAAAATATAAGCAATATGCTGTAAAACATATATGAAAGAAACTATATAATTATCTGCACTTATTTTAACGTTATTTTACTTATTTTAAAGTTATTTTACTTATTTTGTTAAAATAACGTTAAAAGCGTCGGAATGATTAACTTCAATCGATAACTTTGAGCCGGGGACTCCTTCGGAGCAGCCTCTCTATCCCAACTGGGATAGGGGTAAGGTTTGTATCCATCCGTCCCCCCCGACCCTACTGAAAAGTGGGAATATACTGGATAAGTTTGTTTGTTTGTTTATATAATCAATCTGCCAAGCTAAGCTTAGATTTTGACAACTTCCGATTCAACATCATCATATATTGCATTTTCTAGTGTATTCAGATTGTACACAATGCATTTACTAATTGTGTACTTGTGTAATGAAAAACAAGGTAATAAAAGTCAACACGTTAACATACATATGAACAAATTTAATTAGTATATTCATTAGACAATTATGAACTATAATTACATATTTACTAGTCATTTTATTATATATGTGCAATACTATTATTATATGTGTGTAACAATAATTGTTAATTGATACAGATATTCATGATGTTACATATATTCATGATGTTTTAACATCTAAGGTGAGTTTAATGTACAAAGTGATAGTTTTGTAAAAAGTGTAAAAAGCAAAATGCTATTATAAATAACAAAGTGCTATTATAAAATTAACAAAGTGCTATTATAATATTTAACAGTTCCTTATTAATAATAGCACTTTGTTTTTTACATTTTTTACAAAACTACCAATTTGTATTTGTCCTAACACTTAACATCTAATCTATTATATTTACATGTGTAATATGCTGTATCACATATATGCATAATGTCATATTACATGCATATGTTAATAATACTAGCCATTTTATTATTAGTATGTGCAATACTATTATTATATGTATGTGACAATAATTGTTGATTGATACAGATATTCATGATGTTACATATATTCATGATGTTTTAACATCTAATCTATTATAATTACATGTGTAATATACTGTATCACATATATGCATTTTGTCATATTACATGCATATATTAATAATAAATGTACACTGATCCGAATATCCATAACCTTCAAATTATGTAATTTTACATATATCACATACATGTAATATGTTATATTACATATATGTAGGATGTCATATTTCATATATTCAATTGGCATATTACACATACATAATAACCAGTTTGACACATTAAATTTTTTTTTTAGTTTTTTAATATAACAATACTATATACTCAAATTAAAGATTAAAAAAAACGTTTGATTTTATGGTGTAATTTTTTAAATAATAACATATAAAAAAGTTATGAACGTTTTAAAAAGTTGAGGAAACTTGGTAAAAATCATCAATATTGTCTATTCCAATTTTACCCTTATAAAGAGTAAAAAGATAAATAATGCACCATTTGATTTGAACCATTGATCATTTATGATCAATGAAAAAAAATTGACTTTTTTTGTTTTGTCATTTAAATTAGTTTTCTCATGAACCCTCCCCTATGTATACATGTATATGCATATGATGTTTTTGTATGCACATGCATATGAAATTATTTAAGTGTATATACTTTAATTAAACTACTTCAGATTACCTGAACAAACCATCGCAAATTTGAATATGTTCAACAGGATTGAGAGGCGAGAGACGGCGGAATAATATATTTGCATGATACCTTCAAACCAAAAAAAAAAGTCAAAATAATTTGGTTACATTAAAAGATAAAACCACTTCTGAGTACAAGATTGATAATTAGTAAAATTACCAGTCATTCACAAAAAGAAAGCCTATAAGCAAACCCAAGGTTTGACTGTTTTCAAGCTCTGAAGATCGTTCTGTAACTGCTTCACATTCCATATCTAAAGCAGCAAAAAGATCTACTGTTACGTCTCCCTGTTTTTCATCATCCATAAGATCCTTCCCAGTAGCAGCCAGGTTTATTTTACCAATCTTATTAGCCTGTATATAAGAACAAAAAACTTAAAAGTGTCAAGTATTTAAACTAAAAACAGAATGTTAGCATTTCTTAGTGTAATGTATGTGTATGCTCCAAGATTTTGCAGACGAGATTTTGTTTGATCGACAGCAGAATAATTCATATCCAATCAAGTACAGAAACAACTATAATAATGAACAAATTGTTCAACTCTATTTACCTCATCAAGTCGTTTAGCCGAAAATACATTGTAATGATCAACGGCTTCATCATCATTGGGAAGTAGGTGTGAATATCTGAATTTTTTTAAAATATATTTGAAGCAATTTAGTCAATATGCTTAGGTAGTCAAGGTAGCTTGACATTTTTAAAGAATTTTATCAAAAATAAATAAACAAACTGAATCAATATATTCATAATACTCACATGCTATCAAGATCTAAAAATTCTTTCTTAACCAGTAGTGCTGTAAGCTGATAGAGCCCAAAAGGTACAGAATTATTTACTTCCATACGCTGATAATATTGAAACTTGAAACCAAGAATTTGTGAAGCATTAGACTGCAAGAAACATCCAAGAGAGATTAGTCAACTTTTTTCTACTATAAATGCAAAGCTACCAATATTCGAGGATTCATATTTATCAATACTAAATGAAACACACCTTGGGAAAAATAGGAATCAGGTTCAAGAAGACGTTATTATCTGGCTGAAGTTCAAAACATTCCAACACCTAAATATTCGACAAAATCAATAAATGGATTGTTTGTAATTTAACATAAAATAGAGCATATAGGTTTAAAAAAATGGTAAAGGGGGCAACTTACAATGTCAAAGACACGGTTTGGATCCAAATTGAAGTGTCCAATTAGTGACTGCAGAGAACCAAAAGTGAAAATGAACAGCCATGGGAAAAGTAAGAAAGGAAAAATGTATTCCAGTTATCAAGTTAATGCTAAACCTTAATTATGCCAACTGTTGCTGCTGATGTATTTAAAGAGCAAACTTCTGAACCTTGACAGAGAAGGGTAACCTACAAAAATAAGCAAAACTGTGACTCATGCAACATTAAAATTTTTCAATAAAATAACGTCTAGTCATCATTAAGCTTTTCTTTATAAATAATAGCCTATGTCGAGTGATAACAAAAATTTAAATTAAACCAGTGCACTTTTGACAGATGAAAGCCATAAAAAACTAAGGGAAACTAAAACCTAACAAGCAAAGTAGATGGTTAATGCATTTTATGCTTATTGTCAACTGTCTGTAATAGATATTATATTATATAGGAAATTATTTATGCAAATATTGTAAAATAGTTGACATATTCGTTTCTGATTTCCATCCCAAAATAGTGGGACCAAGTTGTATATTTAAAGAGTTTGTCATGAATGAGAAAGGGCAGCGAATTACACTTCTTACATGGTATCACGAGCCTAAAACCCTAATTTTTTCCCGCTTTCTTCTTCTCCGATCATCCCTCTGCCCTATCTTCTCCGATCATGGATAAACTACCACCCGCTGTCACCGTCAATAACATTCACACCCACATCCCGATCAAACTCGAGATGGACCAGAGCCAATACATCACCTGGTCGGAGCTGTTCAAGATCCACTGTAGATCTTTCGACGCCATCGATCATATTATTCCCTCCGAGACTCCACCCCCACCAGCCAAGGATGCTGTCGATCCTAGACCTGCACTAGGTTCCCCTCTTTGGAAGCGAGTAGATTCAATCGTACTCCAATGGATTTACAGTACGATCTCTACGGACCTTCTTCACACAATTATCACGCCTGACTCCACAGCAGAAAAAGCCTGGACAGCCCTAGCGAACATTTTTCAAGACAACAGCAACACTAGAGCTGTGTACCTTGAACAGAAATTCAACAGCACCAATATCACCATGTTCTCTGATGTTACTAGCTATTGTCAGGCCCTCAAGATCCTCGCTGATCAACTTGCCAATGTAGGCCATCCTGTTAGCAATCAACGCTTGGTATTACAATTGATCGCTGGTTTGTCTGATCAATATGAAGGCATCGCCACTCTCCTTCAACAAACTGTCCCACTTCCTGATTTCTATGAAGCCCGGTCCAAGCTAATACTTGAGGAAACTCGCAAGCAGCATCAAGTAGCCCAAGGATCTTCTACTACTGCTCTCAATGTCTCCACTTCACCTCATCAAGACACCTACAACCCTTCTCCCAAAACAGAACGTGGGGACTCGTCCAAGAACCGTGGACGAGGCTCTAACCGCAGACGTGGCCGTGGACGAGGCCGGAGTAATAGTGGTCGCGGCAGAGGAAGTACACCTCAATGGACAATTGGCTGGGTTCCAGTCCAAAGCAATGGACCCTTCATCCAACAACCCAACCAACGCCCCTGGTCTCCTCCTCAGTGGGTTGCCTCTCCATCCCAGCAGTGGACTCCAACTTCACAATGGCCTTCACCACCTTGCCCCTACCCATCTACTCCACGCCCACGACCCACAAACCCATCCAACTTTGCTGGCATCCTCGGGTCTCATCCACAACAGTCTTATGCACCTTCAGAAATCAGCTCTCAACCTACTGATATTGAACAGGTCTTGTACACCATGTCATTGAACCCCCCAGACAACAACTGGTACTTGGATACGGGAGCTACTTCACATATGACCAACACAACAGGTAAACTCTCGTCCTATTTCAGAAATCAATCATTTAATCGTATTACCGTCGGCAATGGTTTCCAAATTCCTATTCATGGCTACGGTCATACTACTTTGCCCTCCCCATACCCTCCTTTTAAACTAAATCACATACTTCACTCACCAACTTTAATTAAAAACCTGCTGTCAGTAAGAAAACTTACTACTGACAATCATATTTCAATTGAATTTGATCCTTTTGGGTTTCTTGTGAAGGATTACCGGACGCGGATTCCCATCATCCGATGTAACAGCACCGGACCGCTCTACCCGCTCACTGGTTCGGCGACTTCTACAACACCTTCATCTACCTTTACAGCCCTCTCACAAGACCTTTGGCACTCTCGTTTGGGACACCCGGGAAATTCTATTTTACATAGTCTTAGAAACAATAATTCTATCAATTGTGGAAAAAGTACTCATATTTCTTTTTGTCAATCTTGTGTTCTTGGAAAACAAATAAAACAGCCATTTGTTGCTTCTTTAAATACTACTTTCATGCCTTTTGATTTAATTCACAGTGATTTATGGACTTCACCAATTATTAGCAATGGTGGTCATCATTATTATATCTTATTTTTGGATGATTATTCAAATTTTCTATGGACCTACCCTCTCACTAACAAATCTCAAGTCTTTACTATATTCACTCAATTCTCAACTCTGATTAAAACACAGTTCGAACGAAACATCAAGTGTTTCCAGTGTGATAACGGAACTGAATATGCCAATAAAAACTTCCACAACTATTGTCACCAACATGGCATGCTTTTTCGTTTTTCGTGCCCCCACACTTCGCCACAAAATGGGAAAGCCGAACGCAAGATACGTTCCATAAACAACATCATTCGCACCCTTTTAGCCCACTCCTCAGTTCCTCCATCTTTCTGGCACCATGCCTTACAGATGGCTACATATATTCACAATATCATCCCAGCTAAAACAAAATCCTCCCTCACTCCCACTTCCATTCTCTATCACACCCAACCAACCTATGACCATCTTCGAGTCTTTGGTTGCCTTTGCTTCCCTCTAACACCTTCCTCAACTATCAACAAACTTGAAAACAGATCATCACCTTGTGTCTTCTTAGGCTACCCCTCTAACCATCGGGGGTATAAATGTTATAATCTTTCCACTCACAAAATCATCATATCTAGACACGTTGTTTTCAACGAAGACGTGTTTCCCTTCTCCACCCCTCCTCCACATCCAACTTCTTATGAGTTCCTTACCTCCTCTCATCACCCACTATTCTGGTTGACCCAATCTCAACCCCAACAGTCCACAACACCCATCTCCACGGATTCCTTTTCCCCTACATCTCCCACACAGCCCCTTACACCTGCAAACAATGCCAAATGGGCTCGCAACACATCCGTCTACCAGCGCCAAAGGCGCCCCACTGCTGCTGCTCCTGCACCACCTCAACCCACATCAATTCCAGCACAAAACTCTGCACAAACAGCCCAAAACTCTACACAAACAGCCCCCCCAACAGTCCACAACTCTACACAAACAGCCCCCCCTACAGCCCCTGTCCGGACCATCCAGACCCGTTCCATGTCTGGAATTTCCAAACCAACAGCCCCATTAAACCTTCATGTCTCCTCTTCAATAGAACCCATTCCTCGCAATCCTCTCTCAGCCTTATCAACACCCGTTTGGAAACATGCCATGGTAGACGAATTTAATGCATTAATTTCTAATAGAACTTGGGTTTTGGTACCACGCGAACCACATATGAATGTTGTTCGATGCATGTGGATTTTTAAACACAAAACAAACAGTGCAGGGGCCCTAGAACGTTACAAGGCAAGGCTAGTATGCGATGGCAGGTCCCAACAGGTCGGTATTGACTGTGGAGAAACATTCAGCCCTGTTGTAAAACCTACCACAATTCGTGTGGTTCTTAGTATTGCTATTGCCCACTCTTGGCCCATACATCAACTTGATGTGAAAAACGCGTTTCTACATGGTAATTTATCAGAAACCGTATATATGCACCAACCAATGGGCTTTAGGGATCCTCACCACCCCGATCATGTTTGCCTACTCAAGAAATCCTTATACGGGCTTAAGCAAGCTCCCCGTGCATGGTACCAAAGATTCGCGGATTTTGTTCATACCATGGGTTTCCACAACAGCTCCTGTGATCACTCTCTATTTATCTACAAAAAGGACCAGCACACTGCTTACCTACTTCTTTATGTGGACGATATCATCCTAGTCACATCATCGGACACGCTTCGTCATCATCTTATGTCTCAGCTGGCCGGTGAGTTTGCTATGAAGGATCTCGGTCCACTAAGTTACTTTCTCGATGTCTCGGTCCAAAAATACTCAGACGGGTTGTTTCTCTCTCAACAGAATTATGCCTTAGAAATTATTAAGCGAGCTGGAATGTCTTCTTGTAAACCCGCTGCAACTCCGGTTGACACAAATGGAAAATTAAGTGCAGCCGTTGGGGATCCTGTTTTTGACCCCACCTACTATCGTAGCCTTGCTGGTGCCCTTCAATATCTCACTTTTACCAGCCCCGACATCACATTTCAATGCTCTCAAGCGCATCATACTGTATTTACAGGGTACCTCTCACTATGGTCTACACATGAATAACTCATCTGGTTTCTCCCTCCTTGCTTATACCGATGCGGATTGGGCAGGATGCCCGGACACTCGACGATCAACTTCCGGTTATTGCGTTTACCTTGGCGACAACCTGGTTTCTTGGTCTTCAAAAAGACAAACTACCCTATCTCGTTCGAGTGCCGAGGCAGAGTATCGTGGGGTAGCCAATGTCGTTGCTGAAGTATGTTGGATCCGGAATTTACTGTTGGAACTTCATCATCCCCCCTCACGTACTTCCCTTGTCTACTGTGACAATGTCAGCGCGATTTATTTATCCGGCAATCCTGTCCAACATCAGCGCACTAAACATATCGAAATGGACATTCACTTTGTCCGCGAAAAGGTCCAGCGCGGTTTAGTCCGTGTACTTCATGTCTCCTCGAGATTTCAGATCGCAGATATCTTCACCAAAGGCCTACCGCGTGTTCTCTTTGAAGATTTCCGATCCAGTCTCAGCATTCGCTCACCTCCCGCTTCGACTGCGGGGGTATAATAGATATTATATTATATAGGAAATTATTTATGCAAATATTGTAAAATAGTTGACATATTCGTTTCTGATTTCCATCCCAAAATAGTGGGACCAAGTTGTATATTTAAAGAGTTTGTCATGAATGAGAAAGGGCAGCGAATTACACTTCTTACCGTCTGTTCAAACATGAAATTACAATTGTCAACTTTCATTGATTACAGGGTTAAGAAAGCAGAATTCAATGGAAGGGAACATGATCATATACCCTTTTCCTTAACAATCATAGTCAAGATAAAATAATAATGATCTCAAACAAGAGAAAAAATATTATCAAAATTTGAAAATTATGACTGGAAGAATGATACCAGCTTGGCATAGCCTTCGCTTTCTTCTCGAAGAAGGTTGAATTTGGTTTGTTGATAAAGAAGACGAGTGTTAACCCTAACCTGTAAACAAGAGCACAAACATCATTTGATACTAAAACAACCATCCCAAGAGCATATATAATCTCATCTAATACAAAATATGATTAATCGGTATATAGCAATCAAACTATTGGCAGGATTCAGGAGCTACATTAATAAAACAAACTTACCCAATATATTCCCACTTTTCAGTAGTGTCTGGGGGGGAAGGATAGACACAAACCTTACCCCTATCCCAGTTGGGATAGAGAGGCTGCTCCGAATGGAGCTACATTAATAGTTTAATATAAAGTTCAACATAAGCAGCAAATGCAGCTTATTATGGAATCTGTAAAACGTAATAATGAAAGACCAACATGATACAAATATTTTTCAGGCATACCTCTTTTGACTTCAAATCAGCAGCTTTGATCTTAATCATCTCTGAATCCCATAGAAATTCTTCCTGTGAGCTCCCAATCAGGTGGTTTATTCTTAGTCTCCATTAATGTTGACTATTTAAGTATCAGTGTACTTTATAGCATTTTCTATAAACATGAGAATGATAAAGTACCTCACACCGTTCGTGGAACAGTCTCAAAGGGACCACAGAATGTTCCACCATCCACTTTGCCTGAGAAAACAGGGAAAAAATTTAATTTAAATACCAACGACTAAGCATTCGTATGGGATACCCATGTGGTAAACTGGGAATGCCACAGAAATTCAATAAAATGAAGAAAATAACTGGGGCTAATAAGAATTCATAAATCATGTGATGATGAGAACTACTAGTGTCAGGTTTAAACTTTGTTGAATGCATATTAACATTAATACAAGAACTTACATTAACTAAAATCTTATGTTTTAACAAAAACATATTGAACTTTGTTGGCACCAATAAGAAGAGTGGATGTGTTCATTGAGAAATTTACGACATTATTATAATAGCCATTTGGCACATAACAATATTTAAAGAGGCTTTACTCCATGTTGTGATTAGTAATGTTTGGTTGCATCTCTTTCACATTTAAAGGAATTGGTTCGGTAACAAACATTGTTTAGCAATGATTGTGTAATTCTATTTTCCAATGGTCATAACACAGTAAAACAAAGTAAAAAACAGACAAACCCAAACCTCATGAGGTATGGGAGGATATATGATAGCCCTTATCTTTATTTGGCATGGTTGGCAAAAAAACACAAACATGATGAAAATACCCCGAAATATCTGGGATGGGTATTCAGATATGAAACATGGTATGAGATTTAAAACATTTGTACAAGACAAGTAGGGGATTAGGTGATACATGCTTGATTGCCTATTCACCCATAATCCTTTCTAGTAATGCTTCATTGCAGTATCTTCATTACATGGAAAATGAACAATTTTTAAACATATATTTTGATGATATAATTTATATTGTATGTAGTGAAGAACGAAATTATCTCTTGAGAATAATATGAACATATAATTTATGTTTTTTAGATATTTCAACCTCTTTATGGTGATTATGATATGTATGTAATTTATCATATTTCAATATTTATTAGAACATAAAACTATATAAAACTTACAATGCTACAAGCAATGTAATTAACGGATATTGGCCCTAGCATGTGACATGGTTATACAATCGGGTACGAGACTTTGATTACCAATACTAGACCCATTGTCATCCCTAAGTGTAATAAAAAATTCAATAAGTATCAAGATTTGCAAAAATAAAACAACGTAAACGAACCAAGACGCTTGTGAACTACTCAAGATCAGTTTGCTAAATTCTCGAATCAAGCAATGCTTAAAAGAGCTAAAGCCTAAATTGAAGCTCTTTTAATAAATTAGCTCAAGCCTAAACTTTAAATACGAAGCTCAGAAGCTTAAGTAGGCTCGCAAGCCTAAAAGAACTTATTATTAGTTATATAAGTTGGAATGTTGGACTATGTAAAATATATAATATATATAGTTGCATAATATATCTTTTACAAAAAACTTTTGATAAAAATAGCTAAATAATATATTTTGGTAATTTAATAAAACTATTAATCTAAATACATATAAATAAGTTATATGCGTACAAGATCTTGCTTTTAAATTGCGAAAAAATTATGATAATAATAACAAAAAAATACCTTTTGTAATTTATATAAAATTATTAATCTAAATACATATAAATAGTTATATAAGTACAAAATTTTGGTTTTAAATTACGCTCCAATGCACTTGATCCCAAAATTTAACGTACGACGCGTGGCGCAAGTGGTACTCAATACTAAAATTCTAAAAATTAAACATACATATTAAGTTCCACAAGAATTAAGGAACAAAAAAAATAAACATTGGCAAATATGATACTAGACTTAAAAGAAATTTAAAAAGTCAAAAAGAAGTCTCCTAGATACTTAAAAGGTCAAAGAGAGTCTCATGGATGCTTAAAAAAGTCAGATAGAGTCTTCTGAATGCTTAAAAAAATCAGAGAGAGTCTTTTGGATGCTTAAAAAAGTCAGAGCGAGTCTTTTGGATGCTTAAAAAAGTCAGAATACAGCCTTAAAATGCTTAAGAAATCAAGAAACTCATATTGTTCAATAAAAAAGTCCAATCCAGCTATAAAACCCCATATTGCATGGATCAAACACATCTTGCAGTTGTAGTGTAGTGCATATTGTAAATTGCAGTGCAACATTGGTGCACCATGTAAACACATCACGACACCATGTCATGCTCTGGACTTTGCATTAGCACATTATGCACGCAAGCTAAAACCGAATATAATAGTGGGGGATTGGGTCCAATTGGCAAAGCCATTGGAATTGGATGTAAGTGTGGTGTTGCTCCCCTTGAGATCAAGAGTTCAAGCCCCGTCGAAGGTGCACTTGGTGTCATTTAGCTAAAATAAAGTTATATATGTATAAAATACAATAATATACAGTTAGTACATAAATAAAAGAGCCAAACCAGAGCCTAGATCAAGCTTAACAACTTATAACAAGTCGAGTACTCGAGTTCGAGTGTATTCAAGTGTGGGCTAAGCTCGTCTGCAACCCTAACCGAAATTCCTCAATTAGTGCTAATTAGTTTTAGAAAGAATAAGATGTTCTTGGTAAAAGAAAAAGGAACATGGGTTTCTAATTCTAATAAATAGTGTGTTATAATGCCACCTTCTTTACATTCTAATTGATCAATAAATTTGTTCACTTTTCAATTGACACTAGTATGCCTATAAACATTATTTTGACTTTTCATACATGTCCATATCAAGGTGATCACAAAATCTATGCTTCAATTTTTAACATATAAATAAACGTTAGTGTGCGTTTAGTTTTAGAATGTTTTCCCATCTCTACCTATCTAAAAACTAAAGTTCATTTTATCTCTAGAAAAGTGTTGGAAACAATGTTGTAGAAATGGCTACGCGTTAATTAGGTTGTGCATTACAAACTAAGGATTAATTGAATTGCAGTATTATATGTAAATTTTCCAGTGTTGTAAAATCGCTAATCGGTAGTCCGGCGGCGAGGTAGGGACTAGCGATTAATCGGGATTAATCGGATTGTTTATATATAATTTTACAAAATTATATATATACACATAAAAATTTATATAAAATTTTCACTATGCTTATTAATTTTTCAATGCTTCAAAATATTTCATAACATCACAATTTATATATATATATATACACACTTACATAAAGAAAGTGTATTTAATTTATAAAGTTTGAGGGTATAAATGGTAATAATGCAAAAAACGGGGGGAAAGGGTAAAAGATATGTACAAAAAAATATATAAAAAGTATATACATGTGCGATGTACAATCGGGAGGCGAAGTAGGTCACCCGTCGACATCTTCAATCGGTAACTCAACCGCAATCGATAGGAGATGGAGGATCGGGGACTACAAACGACTGAAGGGCCACAATCGGTAGGAGATGGGACGAGCAAGAATCGGTACGTGATGGAAGAAAGACGATCGGCGACGACAGACGACCGGAGGAGCCACAATCGGTAATTCTAAGCTTCAATTTGTGTAAAATACTCAAGGTAATCACCTGTTCTTGGTCGATTAGGACCTCTAGTCACCGGAATCGGTTGAATCGGCGTCGGCCGATTAGTCCGCTTTTGACCGATTTTGACCGATTTGGACCGACTAGCGATTTTTGGTAAAAATTAATCAGGACAAATAAAGTATAAATTTTCATACTTAAAAGATTTTAACCAAATTTGATAAAGAAAACCCAAAAAAGTTGCTAAAACCGAACAAAAATAGACAAAACCTAAGAAAACCAGTCTTTAACATGGTTGGAGAAATCGCTAGTCGGTCGGTGAGGTAGGGACTAGGGATTAATCGGATTGGAATTTTATATAGAATTTTTCAAAATTTTATATATATACATACAAATACACACATCAATATTAATATAATACTTCAAAATTCAAATGTTTTTCTAATAAACTTAAAAGATAATAAACAAAGTACTTAAAAATTCAAACATTAATATAAGCATTCTTGGGAGTTGACTGAGACCGATCGTGCGCAGCTGCTTTTTGACCGATCGATCGTTATTTTGGGAGTCGACTAAGACAGGGAAGAAGAAAAACCACAATTTCTTTGGGCTTGGACCGAAATTTTTGGCTTAGACATAAAATTATTGGCCTGTTGACCGATTTTTTTGCCTTGTTGACCGATTTTTTGCTCTGTTGACCCATTTTTTGCCCTTGGACCGATTAATCCGACTAGGCCCGATTAGTCCTGACTAGCTCCGACTTGGTCCGGCTAGCGCCGACTAGCGATTTTTAAACCGATTAGGCTTAAATTAATCCGCTTAGGTCCGACTAGCGATTAATCAGCCGATTAATCCCGATTTTTAGACACTGGTCTATAACCAATTAAATCTCTTTGACCAACTAGCCCAAATTGTGCCCGACTTGGCCAACTACCATTTAATACCATCGATTTTGTAAAATCACATTGGATGTTGGCCGACTACCAAGTAGTTGGCACCTAGAACGATTGTTACAACACTGGTTGGAAATCTAAAAGTTACATATGTGGCCTCTCTAATAGAAAATAGGGAAAAAAATGTTCAAGTAGTATTGTTTTCTACTGGTTTTCTTTTCATGTAACTTTTCAACGAAAAAAAAAAACAAAACACCAAATACAAATATAAGATATGGATCACAACTATGCAATTTAGACTAAATTAACAACACAATATTTAACAAAAGTTCAAACTACAACATTTTACGTCAACAACTCAAATTTAAACAATGAATCCACCTCAAGAACATTTGATCTCTCTTAAAAGAAGTATAAACATGTCAAATTGATTAACTATAAAAAGAATACATATATAACGATGATTTTAGTTAAAGCATTAAAAAAGGTTTAAACAAAAGTAGTATAACAAGAAATAAGTTAAATGAATTATATATAAAATAAGAAAAATATAATCAAATGGATCAAATGGGTTAATTATAAAAACCATAAAAATGAACGTGTCAAATGAATTAATAAAAAATGAACTCGGTATATAAGAAGTATATAACAAAACAGGTTAAATGAATTAAATAGAAAAGGAATTGTAAAAATAAAGTGCTTGCAAAAATTTGCCAAATTTAAAATCTTTTCAAAATCTATAAAGAAAACAACAAAATTTAACTTTCTTAAATCCTAGCTACATAGCAGAAGTGTTTTTTTCTTGTAGAAGTTTCCAAAATATACTCATTTAAATATGTTTTCTGCTTATGCAATTTTCACTCAATATTTCTAGATGACAAGGAGAGTATTCACCAACTAAACAGCCCCTTGTATTCTTGAACATTCCGTCCAACTTGGCTATTGCTTGATCATTGCAAAAAAGTACTTCAACCTCTTTGTTCTTGTGTTAAGAACATTATAACTTGCATGCATGCATGCATGCATCCATCCATACATACATACATACGTGTGCATGTGTGTGTGTGTGTGAAGTGAACATAGAATGCATGCAATCACACACAATATCAATCATATTAAATAGACTATAGGATAATATATATCAAATTAACAATAGGAATCACAAGACAACTACAAAGTCATAATTAACAACAAAAGTGCATGAAATTGCGATTTAGAATTGTTTAGTGAGCTTCAAATGCAAAAAATGTTATATAACCTGCCAAAAATATAGCATGCTTATGTTTAACATGACTAACCAAATGGTGACTTGAAAGGTGGCCAACATTTACTACAAAATATAAAATCAAGTGAAATAGATACTTACCAATTTAATCAGACGAGCACGATATTCTCCGGGCATTGTAAGCTGTAGGAAAGGACCAATGCAAAGTATAAGTAAAGATAGCACCAATCCCCATAAATTATGCTTAAAATGATATTAAAATTTGCAAAACAGCATAAATAAAGAAATGATTAAGTAGTCAAAACTCTTGATTTAGCCCCATGGGAGCCATCATTCCAAGCCTAACTTACACAAGAAAACCACTAATAGTACTAGAGAGAAAAAGGGTTAAATAGTTGTGTAATGATATTTAGCCAACAAAAAAATCTCCACTCACCCAAAGAAGTCCATATGCAACTTCTATAAAAGTTCATGGCAGACAGAACAATAGAGAACAAGATCATGCACTGAAACTTATCTTATTTTGAGCTCATATAAGGCAAATTGGAGCATTATATCTCCTGAATGATTGTGTTCTAAAGTTACGTGTTTTTCCTTCATTGCCAGTTTTTTAAAAAGCAAACAAAAAAGTCGCATACCCACTTTTTTGAATAAAACCTAGTTCTTTTGAAACGCAAAATTCATACAGATTTGGTACTATTTTACCATCAATGTGTTCTCTTTCTAATGATAGTAACAAAAATGTTCAGCAATTAAGAAATCTAGGAACTGTTAGGTTTACGAAGGCCTTTAGGGGATTAGGGCAGCCGGCCCTAGTTCGGCCCTATGTTCGGCCCGTTTATTTGTTTAACTTAATTTGTATCTCTATATATACCCTTGTCATGTAATTGTAATCTTAGTACTGAGCTTAGTAATAAAATACCTAGTTGCAACCCGTGGATGTAGGTCACTCCGACCGAACCACGTTAAACCTCTCGTGTCATTTACTGCTCTCTCTTGTGTGTGTGTTAGTGTGTGTGAGATATACCCCAACAACTGGTACCAGAGCATAGGTTCTCAGTTTTACAACTAACCACCACTGCTGCCGCAAGAATTGTCGCCGCCGCCAGAGACGCTGTCGCCGGAATTTGACCACCACTGCCGCAGGTTGTTGATCTGAGATTCTACTGTTTCAGATCTAAATAAATCGCGATTAGGGTTTCGATTGGAGTGGTTTGCGCCGCCGCCGTCATAGCCGGATTAGGGTTCGGGCGAACCCTAGCTGTCGCGATTTTGCTGCTACAGCCGCCGCTGCTCATGATTTAGGGTTTTGGGCCGCCTGATTGGTGAAAATTACAGTTGCTGCTGCTGTTGCTCTTGCTCTTGCCGGATTAGGCTTCCGGTGCAGCCGCCGCCGCCACTGCCGGATTAGGGTTCCGGCAAACCTGATTTGACCAGAAAAGTCCGATTCAGACCTGAATCGTTCTGATTGCAGCAGTTTGCTGCTGTTCGAGGCCGCTTCCGCTGTTATTCAGGTCAAGTGTGTTCGGGTTTGATCGATTGGGTTCAGATTGGGTGTTATCAGGGTTTGATTTCGCGGGTGAAAGGTTTTTGTTTGGGTACCGGGTTAAAGTATGCTTCGTTTGACTGACGTGTCATCAATTTTGGAACCAGGTTGCTTTGATCTGATTCTGTTTGTCGTTATGGCTGAAGACGGAAAGTTCTCGATCGAAAAGTTTGACGGTTCGGATTTTAGTTGGTGGAAAATGCAGATGGATGCATTGCCTTGTCAAAATGACTTGGATATGGTACTAGACGAGAAACCATAGAAAATGGAGAAAGCTGTTGAAGCTCTGTGGGATGCAAAGGACAAGAAAGCTAAGGGCATCATTACATTGTCGTTGACGAGAAACGTTGTGTTTAACATCATGTCTGAGACCAGCTCGTGGTATGATGGTAGTGTTGTCAAATATATATGAAAAGCCGTCTGCAACTAACAAAGTGTTCCTAATGAGAGAGTTGTTTACGATGAGGATGAGAGAACTTCAGTTACCGAGCACATCAATAATATGAATTCCATTTTGTCCAGATTATCATCTGTGGGAATGAAATTCGATGATGAGACTAAGGCTGTACTATTGCTATCTTCACTGCCTGATAGTTGGTCCGGGACGGTGACTGATGTTACCAACTCGGTGGGAACTGACGGGTTAACATTTGAGAATATCCGAGATTTGGTGCTAGGCGAAGATGTTCGTCGAAGGGGTGCTAAAGCGGGATCTTCTTCTAAGATGTTTTATGTTGGCAGGGGAAGGGAGAATAGCCGAGATAGTGGGAGCAGCAAGGGTCGAGGCAGGAGCTCGTCTAAAGCTCGGCCTAGTGTGCATTGTTGGGACTGCAACGAAAAGGGACATTATAGGGGTAAATGTCCGAATAAGAATTCTGATGGAGGTTCAAAGAATTCTGGTGGATTGAACACTGTTGAAGCAAGCTATTCTGATGATGATGCTTTGATACTTTGTAGTGAGAGCAGTGTGGAGTCCTGGGTCATGGATTCCAGTGCATCATTTCATGCTACCCATAGAAATGATGGCATGCAGAATGTCAAAGAAGGTGATTTTGGTAAAGTTAGGCTTGGAAATGGCGAAGTTCTTGATGTGACTGGCATGGGGGATTTGGATCTTGTCACCACTTTGGGTACTACTTGGACTTTGTGTAACGTAGAGTCATTCCAAGGCTTGAAACCAAGTTGATCTCCGTTGGGCAGTTGGATGAACAAGGCTTGAACGTTAAGTTTGGTAGTGGAAGTTGGAAGGTCGTGAAGAATAATCCCATGATTGCTAAAGGTTTCAAGATGGGATCGTTGTATTTGGTGAGTTAAACAGATAATACGTATAATTGTTGTTGTATATTATCAATTGAGGAATACAATGTATAAATATAGTGTACAGCCGACCCTTGAGATACTAGAATACATAACAGCCCTTAAACAATAACTATCTAATTAATTACGGAACCCTTGAGCTACTAGAATACATAACAGCCCTTAAACAATAACTATCTAATTAATTATTAGACTAATAGTTGTCTAATATCCCCCCTCAAGCTAAGGCCGGGAAGCGACTCTTAGCTTGGACCGTAAGTTCAGGAATCTCTGAGAAGGCAGCGGCTTTGTGAAGACATCTGCGATCTGGTCATCTGTAGAGATGAATTGGACAGACAGCTGACGTTTGGCAACTTTTTCTCGAACAAAATGGAAGTCAACTTCAACATGCTTTGTACGCGCATGGAAGACTGGATTGGCTGATAAGTACGTAGCACCCAAATTATCACACCATAAGGTAGGTACGGTCTGGATTGGAACATGTAACTCCTGCAGAAGTGTTTGTAACCATGTGAGCTCAGCGACAGCATCGGCTAGAGCTTTGTATTCGGATTCTGTAGATGACCGAGAGACGGTTTTCTGTTTTCGTGCAGACCAGGATACAAGATTCGTTCCTAGGTAGATAGCATAGCCCCCGGTGGATCGACGGTCATCGGGACAACCAGCCCAGTCCGCATCAGAAAAGGCTGTCAAGGTAGTGAAAGTTGCATCGGCATAGGCATGAAGAACTGGAGAGGAGTTTTGTTGAACCAAAAGACCATACGAAATGGTACCCTTTAAGTATCTCAAGATACGCTTGACAGTGGACCAGTGGTTAGTGGTGGGGAAATGCATGAACTGACAGACTTTGTTGACTGCATAGGAGATGTCCGAACGGCTCAGGGTGGCATACTGTAGAGCCCCAACCACCTGGCGGTATCTGGCCGGGTTATCAAATGGGGGACTGTCACCCAGGGCTAGATTAGCCGAAGTGGAGATGGGAGAGGAGAGTGGTTTGGAATCTGTGAGGCCAGCTTTCTGTAGCAATTCCAGGATGTATTTTTGTTGAGACAAAAGGATGTCCGGACCTTTCTGAAGAACCTCGACACCCAAGAAATAAGATAAACGACCCATATCCTGGACCGGGAAGGAATGGCCAAGCTGCTGAACCACTGTGTCTATAACATGTGGGTTATTGCCTGTCAGAACGATATCATCCACATAAACAAGCATGTAAAGGAGAGTACCCCCTGAAGAGTAAACAAACAGGGACGGATCAGTTTTGGATCCCTGAAAACCAAGCTTGTGAAGCGTGGTAGATAACTGATGAAACCAAGCTCGTGGCGCTTGTTTGAGGCCATATAGGGACTTGTGAAGAAGGCAGACGTGGTCTGGCTTGGCCGGGTCAACAAAACCTGGTGGTTGTTGTAGATACACAGTCTCCTGTAGATCCCCATGTAGAAAAGCGTTTTGGATGTCCAACTGTCGAAGAGGCCACTGTTGGGTAACCGCCAAAGATAACACTAAGCGAATTGTAGTAGCCTTAACAACAGGGCTGAAAGTGTCAGAATAATCGATGCCTTGTTGTTGTCGAAAACCCTTTGCACATAACCTGGCCTTGTAGCGTTGTATGTGGCCCTGTTGATCCCGCTTGATCTTATAAACCCATTTGCAATCTACCACATTAGAGCCCGGTACACGAGGAACCAAGGACCATGTCCCATTTCTCATCAGTGCAGAGTATTCTTCTGCCATAGCATGACGCCATTGAGGAAAGTTATTGGCAATAGTAAAGGTGGCTGGTTCGGTGTCGGGATCAGTGGTAGAGGAAACAAAGGAAGAAATGTTGTAAGGAGTTGTTTTTTTTGGGTTTTGGCGCAGGTTAGAAGGGCGGGTATGCTGGACGGATTGGGTGTTAGAGGGGGCTATGCTCTCGGATGGAGGTGCAATGGTGGCGGTGGTGTTAGGTGGCTGAACAGAGGCGGGTTGTTTATGACGGCGGTGATAAGTATGTAGAGTGGGTGGCGGTGAAGATGGTGGGGAAGGTGGGTCCGGGATGACCGCGGCAGTATTGGCCGGGACATCAGGATGGGGTGGCTGTGGAGACGTCACCGGAGGAGTTTGATCCAGCAGGTCATCCAGAAGAGGTGGTGTTGGGTAAACAGAAGTATAGGGGTCAAGGGAAGGTGGAAGGCCAGGTTTATGGCTCGGTTGAAGGGACTTAAACGGGAAACAAAGTTCATTGAAACGGACATGTCGAGCAATGTAGATGCGGTCTGTTTCGGGATCGAGGCACCGATAACCATGATGTTGGGAACTGTACCCAAGAAATACACAAGGAGTGGAGCGAAACTCCATTTTGTGAGCATTGTAAGGACGTAAGTGAGGAAAACATTGGGAGCCAAAGACACGTAAGAAGGAATAGTCGGGTGGGTGTTGAAAAGGTGTTGAAAGGGAGAAAGGGAGGAATTTGAGCGGGAAGGCATTCGGTTGATAAGGTACACCGCCGTGTCGTAGGCAAACTGCCAGAAGTGTGGTGGAACGTGCGATTGGGCAAGTAAGGTAAGACCAGTTTCGACCACGTGTCGGTGACGCCGTTCGACCACACCGTTTTGTTCACTGGTGTGTGGGCACGAGAGGCGATGAAGAATGCCCAAGGATTGGAAAAAGGAGGATAGAGAGCGAAACTCTCCACCCCAGTCGGTTTGGACCTGTTTAAGTTTGGTGTTGAATTGTCGTTCAACCATGACAAGAAATTGTTTAAAGGTGGGGAACACATCAGACTTACGTTTGAGGGGAAAAATCCACATAAATTTAGAAAAGTGGTCCACACATAACAAAAAGTAATTGTGGCCCTCACTCGAGGGAACTGGTGAGGGACCCCAGACATCAGAAATAATTAAATCCAAAACATTAGAACTTGTAAAAGCAGATGATAACAAATGTAATTTAGATGATTTGCCAATGGCACAAGGTTCACAAAAAGAAACAGAACAAGAACTACTAGTTACAGGTAATTGAAAAAGAGATAACATGGACTTCAGCAGTTGAGGATGTGGATGCCCCAAACGTTGATGCCAAAGATCCGAGGAAGCACGATGAGCAGAAAAGGCAACTCGAGGAATGACTTGTTGTCTTGGAAATTGAAGCGAATAAAGCCCATCGTTACTTGGTCCCGTGAGGAGGGTATTGTGTGTAGTCTTGTCCTTCACAGCAAAAAAAGAATCGTGAAATTCAAAATAAACATGATTATCACGACAAAATTGTTGAACAGAAAGAAGATTTTGTTTAAGTTGCGGAACATGTAGGATATTGGTAAGTCGAAAGGTACGGTTTGGGGAAGTAAACGTGGATGAGCCAATGTGTAAAATAGGGAGACCCTTACCATTGCCAACATGAAGATTGTCACCGCCATGATATGGTTCGGAATAATCTAAGCTGGAGAGATCTGGGCTAGAGTGATGACTCGAGCCTGTGTCCGGTAGCCAAGCTTGATGAGCATAGGACCGAGAAGCTGCAAAATTAGCGGACGGCTGCTGCCGTGGGCGAATGGTAGCCGGGTCCCGATTTGGACACTGTGAAGGCAGATGACCGATGCCACACCTGTTACAGGAGCCATAAACAACATTCTGATTCGAGGCCCAACTGAATTGGCCTCGATTTCCAGTATTCGGTCCACCAGAACGATTAGAGGCTCCACGGCCACGCTGATGACCCTTGCTGGAGCGTTGTGTGTAAAGAGCCTGCGGTTGAGAAGGCAACCGTAGTTGCACACCCAGTTGGGCAGCCAGTTGTTGAACTGCCTGGACAGCAGCATCAGGAGGAGGAGAGGGGCTGGTTGCTGGAGGCTTAACCATGGCTGAGAAGGCCTGAGTGGGAGGAACTGTCGGGGCTGTTCGTTTCAGCATATAATCGTGATCAGCAATGACTGCATGAAGCTCGTTGAAGGCGAGTTGACGAGTCAGTGCCATGGTTTTAACACCATGGTATTCATCACGGAGGCCAGAGATGACCATCATGACCAGGTCCTTGTCTTTCAACGGTTCGCCGATGTTCGCAAGGGCAGAAGAGTACTCTTGTGCACGTTGAAGGTAGGTGGTAGGGGTCTCATCAGCCTTCATTGAAATCCGTAAAAGTTGTGTCTTCAAGGTGTATTCCCTGGAGGAAGTGTGGGGGACAAAGGCCTGTTCGAGGGCAAGCCAGAGATCACGGGCGGTCAGCGTGCCCCGAGCATGATGAAGGGCAGCCTCAGAGATATTGGAGAGCAGAAGCATCCGAACATGAGCATCGTTGGACAACCAGATGGTATATTGCGGGTTG
Organism: Mikania micrantha; assembly: GCA_009363875.1. Classification (NCBI taxonomy): domain Eukaryota; kingdom Viridiplantae; phylum Streptophyta; class Magnoliopsida; order Asterales; family Asteraceae; genus Mikania; species Mikania micrantha. Next base: position 53,415,754 of record CM018694.1, on the reverse strand, counting down.
GGTTGGTGTGCTGATAGAGCGGCATCTTTGGAAGAGGCTGCTGGAGCAGCGATGGTTTGTGGGGGGCAGGGTATCGAACCGTCAATGTAGCCGAAAAGATGATTGGTGACCAAGAACGGGTGGATAACCAATAACCAGGAACTGTAGTTACCGGAATTGAGAGTAAAGCCAAACTTGTGAGAGTTGTGGATTGCTTTTACTTTTTGATCAAAAGATGTGAGGGTGGCCATGGATAGCTGCGGTCAGTGGTGAGGGTTGTTGATGTGTGGGTGGGGCCGGCAATTAGGTTTAGGGAGGGATTAGGCAGAATTGTGCTGCCGGCAATTAGGGTAGGGTTAGGGAGGGATTTAACCTAGCTGTGATACCAAGTTAAACAGAGAATACGTATAATTGTTGTTGTATATTATCAATTGAGGAATACAATGTATAAATATAGTGTACAGCCGACCCTTGAGATACTAGAATACATAACAGCCCTTAAACAATAACTATCTAATTAATTACGTATAATTGTTGTTGTATTGGAAATTGAAGCGAATAAAGCCCATCGTTACTTGGTCCCGTGAGTTAAAAGAGTTCAGTTTACAGCAAAGAACTCGGGGACTCCAGGTTATCAGTTTAGGCATATTCGAAGGTCTGAGCATAGACAGGATTTTCGTGACAGTGGGAGCATAGAGAGTGTTCGGACACAGTTAGGAAATCGACATTGGGTTCAGAAGACCAGGAAACCGAATGAAATCTCTCCTAGGAAGCTGCTGTTAGTGGGGAGTGTTCCTCTGAGAATCCTTGTATCTGATGGTTCGAGTCTATGGAATCGGCTGGGATTGAGGATGAGAAGACATGGTCTGTTATGACCGGGTTGGGGCCTTCTGAGGCCTCAACGGGCCCTTCAGGTTACTGATGAGAAGAGCCGCTGCAACTAGGGTGATTGTTGATTGAAGATACACGGTTTGAAGTTTGGTTTGTTCTTGGGAACTGTACCTGAAGACTTTTGTTCCTGTATGTTATGAAGATCACTGAAGTTACTGGATGACGGGGTTGTTGTGTGCTTTGGATGGCGGGCTTGATTCTATCGCAAGGCCTCCGAGTGGGAGATTGTTAGGTTTACGAAGGCCTTTAGGGGATTAGGGCAGCCGGCCCTAGTTCGGCCCTATGTTCGGCCCGTTTATTTGTTTAACCTAATTTGTATCTCTATATATACCCTTGTCATGTAATTGTAATCTTAGTACTGAGCTTAATAATAAAATACCTAGTTGCAGCCCGTGATGTAGGTCACTACGACCGAACCTCGTTAAACCTCTCGTGTCATTTACTGCTTTCTCTTGCGTGTGTGTTAGTGTGTGTGAGAGATACCCCAACAGGAACTACATCTAGTAGGTTCGTAGGCCTTTGTGCAGTTTTATAGGCAGTCAGCCCTAAGCCTGGCCCATTTAGTGGTGTAATCATTATGTACTGCTCGGAGGAGCTTTAATTGGCCCTTCGTGTACTTGAAGCTTGGAACACTTGAAGATGAAAAATACTAAAATTTTTGTATTTGGGTTTACTTGAATGGTGTTTGTGTGCAACACCTTCAAGTGGGAGATTGCTGGGTTATGAAGGCTTTAGGCCTTATTTATGGCTAGAACATCAACAGAGTTTAGAAGCAGTTGGCCCTAGGGTGGTTTTGTATTTTTATCTATGGCTGATTATTTAGTTTCCTATTTTATTAATTTTGGTATTATATATACCCCTAAGATGTCATTGTATTTTTTGTAGCACCTAATAAAGATAAACCCTCGTTGCAAAGTGGATGTAGGTCACTTTTACGGAACCACTCTAAATCTCATGTCTGTTTTCTTTTTTGTTTGATTGTGTGTATGCGTTTCTATTGGACTGACTCTTATTAGATACCTAACAGGTTGGTTATAGTATAAAGCATGAGTCTTATGCATGGTTAAAGTGTTTGCTGAGAAACATATGATTGTCACTATTCAGCAATACAAAATTTGGCTTGCAAAATCTAATGCCAAGAGAGTTCATTTTGCAAACATAAAGTCTAGAGCCACAAGATGTTAGCTGAAGGTGTTTGAAAGTCTACTCCATTAAGGGGACTCAACGGTAGTGGGAGCAAAGGTTGTGTTCCAGTTATAGTTACAAAGAATCGTCATATTTTGAGGACTAAGATTGAAGAATTCTCTCTCCGTTAATAGTTTCCTATGTTTGGAGAGTGTTGGTAATCTTCAACATATCTCCGTATCAAATGGAGTGTCCACGACGATTGAGATATATGACAAGTCGTTAGCAGTATTCGTCACGATTGAGTGGAGCTCTGGGGAGCTTCAACACGCCTTTATTGTGCTTGATGATAAGGGGCAATTACACTAGGGAGATATGTATGGATATGATGGCATAGCTATTCTTGGGAATTGAGGCAAGACTTGCTAATGAAGATTACTAGATTACTATGTACTTGGATGGCAGGCTTGATTTTATCACAAGGCCTCCGAGTGGAGATTGTAAGTACGTAGGCCTTTGGGCAGCTGGCCCTAAGCCCAACCGACTTATTGGGTTAACGGTTAACCTAGTTATTATCTCTATACATATGACTAATATGGTAGTCCTGTAATTGTAATTTTAACACCTTATTAATAAAAGAAATCTCCTATTGCAACCCATGGACATAGGTCACGTCAACTGATCGTCCCATCTTGTGGTTTTCTTCTTGGTTTTCGTTTTGTGTGTGTTAATCAGTTTCACCACTTGTTGCTTAACAGCATCAACCTTAATGAGGATTTAGATGTGATTCCTAGGTTTTTTAAACTATCTAAGTGCCACTAATTAAGCAAAGTTAAATACAAAAGTACAACATAAAATGAAATAAACCAACTAAAATTACGAGTTACTCACATCTTGAGCCATCTGGGAAACAATATCAGCCAAATTTGAAGAAACATCTTCATCAGAAACTCTATCAGAAAACTCGACCAGCTCCAACGCTGATTTACACTTTTGAATCGGTAGCTCTCCTCTAACCTAACAATCATAAACACACACAAGTAACTACAGTACGTGATGATAGTAACCATCGTAACATATGAACATCAGTACTCACTATATTCCAACAAAGTTCATACAGATATCGAAGAACCGGCGCCGGAGCCGGTGGTTTAAAGGTACTGCTTCCATTCTTCCATTCACGAATACATTCATCGGTGACGTATTTACATTCCAGCACAGGGAGAGACATGAACGCAAAAGAAAGCAGATTGAAACCCTAGATTTGTGTGTTTAATTTGGAGGCAAAGGCTGTAGAATTTGGGGGTTTTGAAGTTCGCGATTTCCAGGTTTTCCCCTTTTTGGTTTTCACTATAACATCAAAATGGCGTTCATCAAATCCGCGACCTATTCAATGTTTATTCGATCCTTATTAGCTGCCTATCCAACACGCATGCTACGTGACTTGAACCAAGGGGTTATTATTTTGAACTCAAAACCGTAAAAAAATAAAAATCATTTTAAATAATGTTTTCATCTGACGTTAAACGAGAAATTTTATTGGTTATATATCGAATGGTTAGAGCGAATTCAAGAGTCAGATAGCATAATAAATATATTAAAAAACCTAATTTTTGTTTTTGCATTTTGGTCACAAATACTTTTATATAATCATAAAGTTTTGTTTTTTTGATTTTAGTCACTAAAAATTTTAAAGTTTTGTTTTTCGGATTTTTGTCACTAAAACTTTTATATATTATAAGGTTTTGTTTTTTCGATTTTAGTCACTAAAACTTTTTAAAGTTTTGTTTTTTCGATTTTGGCCACTAAAAGTAAAGTTTTGTTTTTTCGATTTTGGTCACTAAACCTTTTATATAATATAAAGTTTTGTTTTTTCGATTTTGGCCACAAAAACTTTTAAAGTTTTGTTTTTTCGATTTTTGCCACTAAAACTTTTATATAATATAAAGTTCATATGTGATGAGCTTTTTTTTTGTTTTCATCCAACAGTCGATCACATGCATCTGACACCAGCAAATCACATGCATGCCATGCCATGCAAAAATTAACCTACGCTTTCACGTTTTGATGGGCTTTCACGTTTTTTTGAATGTTTTTTTTGTTTTTTTCTAATGTGGCAGAAAGCACAGCACGCAAGTTTTTGTATTTTAATTTTAAAAATAGTTATTATTGTTATATAAAAGGTGCAAGTAGGTGTTATTGTTGCATGTTGATAGAAAAATGTCTAGGAGAAGAAACGATATTTTTTCTACTCCAAAACCACCACCTGAAAATTTATCAGAAACGTCTAGTGATGAGGAAGACATACAGCCTTCGATTGTAAACCCGGTTATAAACCCTCCTGTAAACCTGGATTTAATACCTCCTGTAAACCCGCCTGCAAACATTCTTGCAAACTTTCCAAGCATTGAGGAATGGGATGAAGAAGGCAATGATGTGTACTGGAATTGGGCTTTCAATAACCTATTTCTAGATAATCAAGATCAGGAAGAACCGATAGTTGAACAACAGTTGGGTCATGAAGAAGAACCAGAAGATGAGTACGTGCCGGCTGATCCATGGGCAGTTGATGATGATGTAGATGAAGAGACGTTAAATCGTTGGAGGAATCACGACCCATGGGAGGACGAACGTAGTACAGATTCGGATTGCTCGTTTTATTCAATATTTAATGATTAATTATATATGTATGGTTTATCATATTTGATCACTATGTGTTTTCTTTATGAGGAAATGTTTAAATCAGTTTAATGTTATTTGAAGTTGGTATGTGTTTTCACATGGGTTAGTAAATAGCAACAGTTAAAGAAAACACTAAATCCTTAATAAAGACATATGACATAGTTGTTACAACACATACAACATGGAAAAATACAAATATATAATAATATTAAAAATAAAACACTAAATCCTAAGAATCACCCCGGGCATGGCAAACATCTCCAAAAGTATATTTGGTCGGCCATGAATCATCTGTATGCGATGCACGATTCCCTGAAGTTATTAGAGATGTTCAACGGTTTGCCTGCAACCAAATGCTCCATTAACATGCATGCATGCACCACTTGATTACCATACCAGTCAGCGTGAGACTGAACATAGTCCTAGTTGTTAGGTGTAAACGTAGCAAACATGTTGCCACCTTTTGTAGTAAACCATTATTATTAATCAAATTCCCATGTATGGTTCTCATAATTGATTTTAAGTGTAGGTTCACCATGTTAATGATATGGCCCCAACTCATGAGGTTAAACTGGCCGAGGGGATGGTTTTGAATTCCAGCGAACCTCTCGAGTAACTTGCCTAAGGTTCGGCCCCACCATGATTCTAGCGAACCTTATGGTTCGCTCAACTGATGGTTCACATGGTGTGAGAGGTTCGACATTCGTGGTTCGTTTGGTCGAAGGGTTAGGCCAGCCCCCTCCTGTACAAACCTGTTCGCCCTCCTCATCCATTCTCGAGCTGGTACCGATCTGTTCCCATCGTGGTATTGTGCTGAGGAGATTCCACAAGGGTGTAGATCGTGTGCGGATGAGAGCCACTAAGCCGGTTTCGTGTGTGTGTATAGCCGAGCAACATGGTTGAGAAAACCCTAATTTCGCACTTTTCAAGCAACTATACCTCGAATTTGGCCGGTCAAAAGTTCAGATCATTTGTACTATCATGTAGAGGACATCAAAAGCTTCGTGTAGGTCCAAGAATCACCAAATTTCGTTGAGAATCGAAGGAGTTAGGATGGATTGAAGCTTGAATTTTTTAGAGAGAGGAATAGGTTCGGGAATTGCTTTTCGAAAGAGAGAGTGTAAGTAATAAATGAGGAACAAGCCCTCATTTGGTGTTTATATACCCCAGGGGTATTCGGGTTCATTTCGGTTGCTCGGTTTGTGTTTTCGTTGCGTTTTCCGGAACGTAACGCGTATTTTACATGTTTTAAAATAAAAGAATGGTTTTTAATTATTTTCGATGAGTTTCAAAATTGTAAAATATTAATTATTTTATTTTCTTAATTTTATTTTCGTTCGGGTTGTATTTCGTTTTCGTGTCGTTTCGTCAGATCGCGTCGCCATCGCGCGTATTCGTTCGAATCGTCACCCGTACGAACATGACGATGGTTTGGCTTTCCGACTTTTGTTTTCTACTTGTCAGTTATCATTTCAGAACGTTAAACTCACAGATATGTTTGTGTGAATCGTCACCCACGTAAACACACTGTCAGTTCATTATTCTGAAACGACACTGTAATTATGTCTTTAATTGTATTTCCTCACTGTCAGACTCAACTAAACATCCTGTTTTCACATTGATTTGTAGGCCATCTGATTCCTGTCATCTATGGATATCAGATCGCAACCAATTTGTTCTCGTTATTCACTTGAACACTGTTGTTTCTCTTGATTAGTTGTGATAACTGCACTTAGGTTTTCACCTAAATACTAACAACTATGGTTTATAATGAGTGTTGCACTTAAGGTATTTAAGTTTACACATAAATACGTACACCTGTTTCTTGTATTTCGAATTCTGTTAATACAAGTACTGTTCACAAACAAGTATTTACACATAGTTACTATTGAAAGTACACATACCGTACGGACTTGTCGGCCGGTCAGGTACTAGTTATCACAGTCTCCCCTAGTTAAAGAAATTTCGTCCCGAAATTTAAGCATCAAAGTCGGGCTCTAATTCTCGAACAGATGGGGATACTTTGCTTTCATGTTGTCCTCTCGCTCCCAAGTAAATTCGGGTCCACGCTTGGAGTTCCATCGAACCTTTACAATAGGGATACGGCTTCGTTTCAGTCTCTTGACTTCACGTTCCATAATATATACAGGTTCTTCAATGAAATGTAGTTGCTCATCAACTTGTATCTCTTCCAATGGTATGATCAACGACTCATCAGCGAGACATCTCTTGAGATTTGATACGTGAAACACATCATGTACTCTACTGAGCTCATCAGGGAGTTTGAGTCTGTACACCACAGGACCTATGCGTTGAGTAATCTCAAAAGGTCCGACATACCTTGGTGCTAACTTGCCTTTAGCCCCAAAACGAATTACACCTTTCCATGGGGACACTTTCAACATGACTCGGTCGCCCACATCGAATTCTAAAGGCTTGCGCCGTTTGTCGGCGTAACTCTTTTGGCAGCTACGTGTTGCTTGTAATCCCTGTTGTATCTGGGCTATCTTATCAGTAGTTTCTTGAATAAGTTCAGGCCCAGTGATTCTGTTATCTCCCATTTCGGTCCAACAAATTGGAGACCGACATTTTCTACCATATAGTGCTTCAAACGGAGCACATCCAATGCTGCTGTGGTAGCTATTGTTGTAGGAGAACTCAATAAGTGATAAATGTGTATCCCAACTTCCACCGAAGTCTAGGATGCATGCCCTCAACATATCCTCTAGGGTTTGAATGGTTCGCTCACTTTGTCCATCCGTTTGTGGATGATAAGCGGTGCTCAAGTTAACACTTGTCCCTAAGGATTGTTGCAATGATTGCCAGAACCGCGATGTAAATCGACTGTCCCGGTCTGAAATAATAGACAACGGTACCCCGTGCCTCACTACTATTTCATCGATGTAAAGTCTTGCTAGTTTCTCCATCTTGTAAGTTTCTCTGATCGGCAAGAAGTGTGCGGATTTGGTCAACCTATCAATGATGACCCAAATTGAATCGTGTCCGCTGGAAGTGCGGGGTAGCTTGGTAATGAAATCCATAGCTATTTGTTCCCACTTCCATTGTGGTATCTCTAGTTGCTCCAGCAAACCCGAAGGTTTCTGGTGTTCAGCTTTGACTTTGGCACATGTGATGCATTTGCCAACGTAAATGGCAACATCTTTCTTCATCCCCGGCCACCAATAAAATGACCTAAGATCTTGGTACATCTTATCGGCAACAGGATGAACGGAATAACGTGTCTTGTGTGCCTCGTCAAGTATGAGTGTTCGAAGTTCATCTACTGCCGGGATCCAAACACGATCCAGATAATAGATAACTCCATCTGGTTTTGTCACAAAATGTTTCTCGGCTCCACAATCGAGCTCTTGTTTCAAATTGTCTCTTGCCACTGCTTCTTGTTGTGCTTGTAGAATTTGATCTTTCAGACTTGTTTGCACAGTCATTCCCATTGCTCGAACCCGCAATGTTCCTTCCGACTCAAAGCATCTGCAACAACATTTGCTTTGCCCGGATGGTATTTGATCACACAGTCGTAATCGTTCAGGAGCTCAACCCAACGTCTCTGTCTCATGTTAACACACATCATCATGGATCATCAAGATGTGTCACCAAATCATTTTAGATCATCAATACACACACTAAGATCATCAAACCCAGATTTAAACTAAGAGAAATTCGTGGATGCAAATCTAGAGAGCTTGCATGTGTGTTTTGAAGCTTGCATGTGTGTTTGTGTGTGATTTTAAGCTACAAGGTGTGTAGAGCTACCTTCTAAAGCCTCTAAAATCCCTAAGAGGATGATTTCTATTCCTTAAAAGCTTCTGGACAGCAGGTTTTTACAAAAAAAAAGAGGGTGACGGTGATGAAAAACCTCTACAATCCTCCTTTCAAGCTCCTTTGTGTTCTTCTCAAGCTTTCAAGCTTCAATGGAGGCCTTCAATGGCTTCCAAGGGGTCAAATCAGGGTGTAAGAGCTGTTTGGGAAGAGTAATAACTGAATTATGGCGTGTGGGTTTAGATAAAATGAGTGTTTAGGGATAATGATGTCTTTTGGGAGTTTAAAAAGGTCTTTTGCGACTTTGGGCGCTCAGGCGTATCGCCTGGCGGGCGTGCGTGGTGCCCGGCGTTGTGCCTGAGTTAACCGGATGAGGGGCGCCTTTTGTGTCTCTCGCGCGTATCGCCTATGGTCAAGGATTAGGGTCAGGCGTAGCGCCTGGGCCATTTGACATGCCCAATAAGCCTAATTTCACAGTTTAAGTGCATTTTCGCCCGTTTCTCGACTGTAACGCGTCGTTCGTGCATTGTTTGAACTTTAGTTGTCAATTACTAACCATAATTGACTCGTAAAGTGTCAGTGTTCATACTGTAATGCCACGTGTCATATTAAATTAAACTAATTCTAGTGCCACGTGTACAAATATCAATTAAATAAACATTTAATATAATAAGATGTGACTTGGATTTTACGGGGTGTCACATCATCCCCTGGTTAGAAAGAATTTCGTCCCGAAATTCAGCTCGTGTTGCCAGTGTTTGCCTGTTCTGCGAACAGGTGCGGGTATTTCATTTTCATCTGTAACATCCCAAATTTTCTAGTACAAGTTATTTGAACTTACGAATGCGTGACGAACAATTAACTTGCTAGAAAAGGGACGGAAAATAACCAAGTAAAGCTTAGAAATCATGTACTCGAAATTCCAGATTTCGTGTACACCAAATTCGAGTACACATGTTCTCGAAATTTCCCAGATTTCGAGTACAGGGACACGCCTATAAATAGTAGTGCCTTGGGATATGTGCGAACCTTTGGCTGAGCACACTCTCTCTCGAGTACACGAAGTCGGAACCAAGAAACTTCAAGGATCGAGCTTTTGATCGACCAAACGGAAGAGGAAACGCACAGGGATCTACAGGAGTGCTCATCTACCTACAAGTAAGGGTTCTAAAACCAAAAAGCTAGGATTTTTATGCAAAAGTTATAATGGTTAGACAAAGAGTGAACTTATGTATAAAGCTCACACCTTTATGCATAAAGTTCATAACTTTGAGGTTCCAATACGTTGGTAACAACCAAAGGAAACTAGAACTAGCTCCCCAAAGTCTTAGATGGATTTCTGAAATGTTTAATGACAAAATGATGAGTACACGAAATCATGTACAGTGGGTACTCGAAATCATACTTGTTATTTCGAGTACAAGGATTTCGAGTACATGGTGACTTCGAGTACAGTGTATTTCGAGTACAGCCTATTTCGAATACAAGGTGCCATATCGTGTACCTGGTCATTTCGTGTGCAGAGGATATTTCGTGTACCTCGGGCATTTCGTGAACTAGTATTTCGAATACTCATGGATTTCGTGTACATGAGGACTTAATGGATTTCAAGGGTTTCGAACACTTAGCTAAGTTTCGAGAACTTGGATTCAGAAAGGGGGACTAGTAGGCTATGAGGACTTAGAATAATTTCTAAGTCTAAGTATGTGATGTGATGGTATGTGATGATATGATGTAACTGATATAGGTCCTTAAGGCCGTAGCTAAGGAGTTCGGCTAAGGTTAACAGGAGTCTACTGTCAGGTGAGTTCTAAACGCCCTATTTTATGCTTAATGTTTTGGGCTGACGTACATGCTTATTGTTATGTTTATGATGATATGTGCCTATGATGATAATGAATGAATGATGTTATGCCCTGACCATGTATGCATGTTAAGGTGATAGTATGATTATTGCATGAAAGTATGCTAAGAATGATGAATGCATGTTAGTAAGTTATGATGATAACCTAAATGATAACATGCTATGATGATAAATAGGGAGGTATGTTATGATGAAATCCTAGGTACGCTATGATGGAAGTATGATGTTATGATGATTACATGCTAGCAAAATGTGTTTATGTTGCCATGATGAATGATATGATGACGTGCGGCTAGCATGACATGTGCATGGTACTAGGATGTTATGATGACATGATACTAGCATACCCTGTATGAGAAATCCTATGTTAATAGGATAATGATACGATGTTATGATGAATGATGATATGGTGCTAGTGTATCATGTCATGATGAATGATGATTGCTCCAGTACTTGTTACTGGGTAAGTATGGTTGCTCCAGTATTTGTACTGGGTAAGTATGGTTGCTCCCGTACTCGTTACGGGGTAAGTATGATGTTGCTCCCGTACTCGTTACGGGGTAAGTATGATGTTGCTCCCGCATTCGTTACGGGGTAAGTATGACGTTGCTCCCATATTCATATGGGGTAAGTATGTGTCACACCCCCAAATTCCCACTCGTGGTGTATGTCCACGTGGATGTGACGTGTCCAGAATCACAGCTCAAGGTCATATAGAACGACTCTATATGCGTTTACAAATCCAAGTTTGACACATACACATAACAAAATAGTTTGCAGCGGAAAAGTGTTTCATAGCAGCGGAAATAAATATGTTTGAATACATGCAGCGGAAATCAAATTGTCAAATGCAACATTGTTTAATTCATAACATAAATAAGAGTGTTTCCAAATGATAAGACAGAAATGCATGCGGATCCTAATGCTCGTCCCTTAAAGTGTGCATTCCTGTTATCCATAGCTCGATAGTTACCTGAGAATACAAGTTTGAAAAAGTGTCAACACAATGGTTGGTGAGTTCACAGGTTTTGATATACATATATAGTAAGAAAGTGTGTCATGCTGTTTATCATATGTTAGTACCGAGCCCTAGGCCCAAAGTGTCAGTGCGTCACTACCGAACTAGACTTGTTAGTCTTTGCCTCCGCCATGTCTCGTAATAACATGGCAAGATAGGTCAAGTTTTCACGTGTTATGACCTCCAGTCAATATTTCGCCACGCGGGGTTAGTCACACCCCAAACGGATCCATTCAAACTCGCCTCGTTGTTTGTACATTAACGGTAAGACTTTGTGAGGACTTCTTACGATTACAACACTTAATGTTTGTCTAATAAACCAGCATACACCAAAATGTTTGTACAGTAATAGATGTTTGACTCGATGCAACAAGTATTCTCCCCCTATTTAAAAGCGTTTGAAAAAGAGTAAAGAGGGGCCGTAAACTCACCTTAGTGACGTGAATGAATGAAAGCGTAAGCTCCTGATGTAGTAGGCACGCCGGTCACCGGCAACCTATATCGTATACCGTACGTGAGTTCGTGTAAGTGACCGTGTTAGTGTTCGTGTTAGTGCTCGTGTTTGTGTCCAACAACCCTTGGTTGTTCATGTTTGTCCGTGTCGGTCCACAATGACCGTGTTTGCTCGTGTTGGTCCACATTGACCGTGTTTGACCATGTTTGACCGTGTTTGACCAAAGTTGACCGTGTCAAGTCAACGACCCGTTGGTGAACCGTGTGAAGGTTTGTGAATCGTGTAGCAACGTGTAAGTGCTCGTCGTGTGCAAAACGCGCAAGTCGCGTCTATGGACAACTTACTATTTATAGTAAGTTTCCATTTATGGAAAGTTCACAAAGCATGACGGTTTTATAATTCTAGCATGTTCAATAGTCCTACGGGATCATGTTAACACATAGCACATCATCATATGGATTCACATAAGTCGTTTATAACATGTTAGTGCACAACAGTTTCGTAAAATGGAAAGTTTCCATTTTTAGCATACGTGACATCGGAACCCATCTAACTTAGCATCTAATCGTCATTTTGCAATATAATAAATCATTTAACATGTTCAAATCATACCAAATGTTCACGAGTCGATTCTTGTAAAAACAAAGTTACTAAAAATAGTAACTTTGTGGTTTTTGCATAAAAACAATCATTTAAGCATCTCTAATCCATTGTTCATGTCACAAATCATCCTAATATATCATCTCTCAGCATCTAATCATGTCAACATAACCGATTTCATCATCTATTAATATTTCAACTAGAAAAGTTTCTAAAAATAGTAATAATGACAAGTATGGCTACAAACATCATCAAAACCACTTTCTAATAAATCAAATCATCATACTATCATCCTAACAACAATTCTATGTACATGCATGTTCATCATATACACCAAATCATCAACTTGTAGCTAAAAAGTTACTAAAAATAGAAAGATTCATCAAAATCATAGTTTTAACCATTTCAACCAAATCTAACCATGAGTAATCATTCTAGTATCATCAATAAGCATAACAACATACTCAAGATCATTCCTACCATCATGGATCATACATGCATGGCGTTATTTCATCAATCCAAGACCAAATAACACATTTTAATGACTCACATCATCATGGATCGTCACGAAATGCATTCTAATCATGTTAGATCATCAATATCAGTAGAATAACCATCAAACCCAGATTAAAACAAAGGAAAATTCGTGCATGTGAATCATAGGTGTTTGCATGTGCGATCTAACACATGTATGTGAGTGTAGTAGTGATATTAAGCAATTAGGAGTGCAAGACTACCTTCTAAAGTTCCTTGAACCCCAAAATGATGAATAATCAGCTCCTGGATCTCCTAAGATTGCTGGTTTCGACAGGAAGAAGAGAGGTGGTGGTGGTTCCAAGCTTTCTTGAGGGTGAGGGACTCCAAATCTTCAAGTCTTGAGTTTCCAAGCTTCAATCTTGAGCTTCAATGGTGGTTCTTGAGTGTTGCAGAGGTTCTGGAAGGGATAATGTCGAGATATGATGGCTAGATATCGAAGAGAGTGTGTAGGGTGGCCAAGAAATGATTTTTCTTGGTTTTGTAAAGATTTCTGCGTGCCACACTGCCAGGCGTAACGCCTGACGTGTGTCACCGTACCCAGGCGTTACGCGCGGGTGTGCTGGATGAGGCGCTCCATTTCTCATCCGCGCGCATCGCCTATCGTGGGCGTCTCGGGTCAGGCGTACCGCCTGGCCCAACTGTAAGGCCCAATAAGCTTGTTTTGTTGTTCTGGGCCCATTCTTGCCCGTTTCTCGATCATAGAACATCGTTCGAGCGTCGTTTGGACTCTGTTGGTCAAGTGTTAGCCATAATTGACTTGTGAGGTGTTCCTGTGCTTAAGTGTTGTGATGTTCACCAACGTTCGTGTGTTTTGACACGTGTGTGCTGTTCGTCGATAATTCCACGAATTATCCAGTCATGTGTCAGTGTTCGTACTGTCGTGCCACGTGTCACACTAAATTAATCTAATTCTAGTGCCACGTGTACATAATGCATTTAAACAAACATTTAAATAAATAATAAGCTGACCTGGAAATTACGGGGTGTCACAGTATGGTTATGGTTGCTCCAGTACTTGCTACTGGGTAAGTATGGGTCTGCAGAACGCTTCGGCGGGACAGACCAACGGTTATGGAGCCTTGTGCCGGCATAAGCCCACTGTTCGAATGGTAACAGTGGAACGTATGATGATGAGGATGTAAGGATGTTATGTGCTAAGGTTATGGACTATGTGTATGAAATGATGTATATGTTAAGTATGTTTAATGTTGTTTTATGAAAACTAGAACTCACCAGCGTAAGCTGACTTGATTTAGCATGTATGTCAGGTTGAAGGTATGATAAGAGGAGGCATGGAGCTCGGGTATAGAGTCATACGATCCGGTGGTTTTGGCAATTCGATGTGATTTTGATACAGACATGTTATTGATTTCTGTTTATCAAACTATGTTTACATTTCCGCTGCATGATTATGAAAGTTTTTAGTTTAAGAGCTATGTGTTATGATGAAAACCAACCTCTGTGAGGTGCCCGGTTTCGGGGCCTCACAAGTTGGTATCAGAGCCATAGTTTGAGAGATCTTGGCATCCCAAATGCCAAGACTTAAACTGAGAATGGGATTAATGGATGCGGATTGCCAACCACGGATGACGGATGCCACGAGTTGAATGTTTATGTATGAGTTAAGGGTTAGATGTAATGTTATGAAAGTAGTTAGTGTCATGCACATTGAAGAGATGGGATGGGAAACGTTTAGAGCCTATGAGTTGGGTAAATGGTTAATAACACTTGATCAACGTCGTTAACGATTTACAAAACTTATTCCGTGCTAAACTGATTCCTATGCTGACTCATCAATTGTTGCATTATGTAGAAAGTTAAGATGGCCGGACAAAAGGGTAGACCGCGAAAGAAACCACAGGTAGCTGAAGAACCACATGTCGAGGCTGAAGAACCCGTCAACGAAGACGACCACGAGCACAACGAGCAACCTGAGAATGAAGACGAGTTCACTCTAGAGCCTATCGTGGTGAAGGCTATTTCTAATGAGGTCTGCAAGATCATGGATGAAAAGATGCCAGCAATGATTGCTAAGGCACTGAAGGATGCTCTAAAAGACAAGTCTGAAGGAACTAAAGAAAGCACCAAAGAAGATGAGGTGGTGATCATCGAGACGAAGAGCGGCGACTCTATGACAGGGAAACTGAAGGGCTGTGACTACAAGTCCTTCAAGGGATGTAACCCACCGACCTTTGATGGGAAGAAGGACGCAGTGGCCACCTGCCACTGGATTTCTGCGATGGAGGCTGTTATCTCCATCAGTGAGTGCCGAGTTGATCAAGCTGTCAAGTTTGCAGCTCACTCTTTCGTTGAGGAGGCACTTCACTGGTGGAACACCGTCAAGCAATCCAAGACTACTGAGGATATGGAAAAGATGACTTGGGAGGATCTCAAGGAACTGGTCACTAAGCAGTTCTGTCCCAAGAATGAGTTGGATAAGGTTGAAAGGGAGTTTCTGGTGCTGAAGGCGGGAAGTCTGAACCACAGGCAGTACACCTCACGATTCAATGAGATGGCAAGACTTGTTCCTCACTTGGTTTCTACCGAGGAACGTAGGGTGAAGTTGTACATGGAGGGTTTGCCTCCGAAGGTTCGGATACATGTGAAGGCGAATGCTCCCAAGACTTATGACTCCACTGTGGAGCTCAGTGGCATAGTTTGGGATGATGTTATGTCAGCCGAGCCAGCCAAAGAAGAAGCAAAGGTGAAAGAGTCCTCCGGGACTAAGAGGGGTCGAACAGACCAATGAAAGTTCTCAAGCAAGAAGGCTAAGCGAGAGGAGATGGGCCGATGCAACAAGTGTGGGAAAAGCCACACGGGACAGTGCCTGGTGGGCACTAATTTATGTTTCAGGTGTGGAAAGACGGGGCACTTTTCTAGCAGTTGCCCGAATGCTACTCGATGCTTCAACTGCAATGGATTAGGACATATGTCCAAGGATTGCAAGCTACCACGGGCCGATGCTTCGGGCTCGGGTAAGAAAGAGGAGAAAGGAAAGGAGAAGCAGAAGGCTAAAGCACGAGCCTTTACGATGACGAAGGATGATGCGATTGTGGACCCGGACGTGGTCACAGGTACCTTTTCTATCAACAATATTCCTGCTTCTGTATTGTTTGATTCTGGTGCCAGTATGAGTTTTGTGTCTTCTACTTTCTGTGATGGGTTATCTGGGAAGGTTAAGAAGATAGATCGGGTATTTGATGTAGAGACGGCTATTGGTAAGATGACCAGGGTGACTGAGGCTATTGATGATTGTTACGTTGAGATAGAAGGTCATAGGTTCCCTGTCCGATTGTTTCTTATTACCTTAGGAGGATTCGATGTGGTTTTGGGTATGGACTGGTTAGCCAAATATGAGGCTAATATTGTATGTCGACGAAAGATGATATGTTTACGTGCGATGGATGGGAGCTCCGTGACGGTTTATGGTGATAAAGCGATGTATGCGCCAAAGATCATTTCGATGATCAAGGCTGATGTTATGATGCGGCGAGGGTGTGTAGCCTACTTGGCCTACGCGATTGAGGAACGTACGGATACGAGGACGATTGATGATGTTCCCGTGGTGTGTAACTTCCCCGATGTATTCCCTGAGGAATTGCCTGGATTACCACCCGAACGGGAAATTGAGTTCCAGATCGACTTAGTGCCGGGGGCACAACCCGTTGCCAAAGCACCTTACCGTTTAGCTCCAACCGAGATGAAGGAAATGATGACCCAGCTACAAGAACTCCTTGATAAAGGTTTTATACGACCGAGTGTCTCTCCGTGGGGAGCACCGGTGCTGTTCGTTAAGAAGAAGGATGGAAGTATGCGTATGTGTATTGACTACAGGGAACTGAATAAGTTGACCGTAAAGAACAGGTATCCTCTACCCAGAATTGATGACTTGTTCGATCAATTGCAAGGTGCAAGCTGGTTCTCAAAGATAGATCTCCGATCCGGTTACCATCAGTTGAAAGTTCGAGAGCAGGATATTCCAAAGACTGCTTTCCGTACGCGTTATGGACATTACGAGTTTCTCGTTATGTCGTTTGGATTGACGAATGCTCCCGCAGCATTTATGGATTTGATGAACAGGGTATGTCGACCGATGCTGGACCGATCGGTGATAGTGTTTATTGATGATATTTTGATTTATTCAAAGAACGAGGGAGACCATGCTTGCCACGTACGTGAGGTATTGGAAATCCTGAGGAAAGAGAAACTTTATGCTAAGTTCTCCAAATGCGCTTTCTGGCTACGAGAGGTACAGTTTCTGGGTCACGTGGTGAACCCAGAAGGTATTATGGTAGATCCAGCTAAGGTTGAAACGATTATGAAATGGAGTCCTCCAAAGTCGCCGACAGAAGTACGCAGTTTTCTTGGTTTGGCTGGCTATTATCGGAGATTTATTCAAGACTTCTCCAAGATAGCGACGCCACTGACGAAGCTCACGAAGAAAGACGTAAAGTATGAATGGGGTCCAAACCAAGAACAGGCATTTTCAGTGCTGAAGGAGAAACTTACCCAAGCTCCTGTTCTAGCACTGCCGGATGGGAATGATGATCTTGTTGTGTATGCCGATGCGTCACGACAAGGGTTGGGATGTGTACTAATGCAAAGGGGAAGGGTGATAGCTTATGCTTCGCGCCAGCTAAAGATTCATGAGGCTAACTACCCGACCCACGATCTTGAACTCGCTGCAGTGGTGTTTGCATTGAAAATATGGAGGCACTATTTGTATGGAGTAAGGAGTACCATCTATACCGACCACAAGAGCTTGAAGTATTTCTTCGAGCAAAAGGATTTAAATATGAGGCAGAGACGATGGCTTGAGCTGTTAAAGGATTATGACTGTGATATTCTGTATCACCCGGGAAAGGCCAATGTGGTGGCAGATGCTCTGAGTCGCAAGACTGATCATCCTGCCATACGAGTAAAATCGTATAGTTTGGTGATAACGCCAGACTTTCTGAACGAGCTCAAACAGGCGCAACAGGAGGGATTGAAAGAAGAGAATGTGGGTTTTGAACGCGTCTTCGGACAAGTCAAGAACTTGGAAGACAATGACCATGGGATAAAGCTACGATTCGGTCGAATGTGGGTGCCCAGAAATGGGGACATTCGAGCGAGGATTTTAGATGAAGCCCACAAGTCACGATACTCGGTACACCCCGGTGCAACGAAGATGTATCAAGATCTCCGACAGGATTATTGGTGGCCGGGCATGAAGTTTAATGTGATGCAGTATGTGAACAGGTGCCTTACTTGTGCGCAAGTGAAGGCTGAACATCAGAAACCCTACGGATATGTGCAACCTCTAGAGGTACCGGAATGGAAATGGGAACACATCACCATGGATTTCATTACCAAGCTACCAAAGACAGCTAAGCGACATGATACCATTTGGGTGATTGTGGACCGACTGACGAAGAGTGCACACTTTCTCCCTATCAGGGAAACGTATACGTCCGAAAGGTTGTCTGAGTTGTTCATGAAAGAGATTGTGACCAGACATGGAGTTCCTGTCTCCATTGTGTCAGATCGGGATACGAGGTTTACTTCCAGATTCTAGAAGCAGTTTCATGATGCTATGGGAACGAGGTTAAATATCAGTACCGCCTATCACCCCCAAACGGATGGACAGTCGGATGGTTATGGTTGCTCCAGTACTTGCTACTGGGTAAGTATGGGTCTGCAGAACGCTTCGGCGGGACAGACCAACGGTTATGGAGCCTTGTGCCGGCATAAGCCCACTGTTCGAATGGTAACAGTGGAACGTATGATGATGAGGATGTAAGGATGTTATGTGCTAAGGTTATGGACTATGTGTATGAAATGATGTATATGTTAAGTATGTTTAATGTTGTTTTATGAAAACTAGAACTCACCAGCGTAAGCTGACTTGATTTAGCATGTATGTCAGGTTGAAGGTATGATAAGAGGAGGCATGGAGCTCGGGCATAGAGTCATACGATCCGGTGGTTTTGGCAATTCGATGTGATTTTGATACAGACATGTTATTGATTTCTGTTTATCAAACTATGTTTACATTTCCGCTGCATGATTATGAAAGTTTTTAGTTTAAGAGCTATGTGTTATGATGAAAACCAACCTCTGTGAGGTGCCCGGTTTCGGGGCCTCACATCATCTTCAGCTCGTGTTGCTAGTTGGGGCGTACGCCTGGGGTCCCTAAGTCGGCAAAATTGCTTAAAACGACAGATTTCATCTAGAAGATACATTTTCTTCTTCCTCTCGAACTTATTCGACCTCCAGGCGACCAAAGCTTAATTTTTAGCTATTGAACTTCACTTTGAAGCTTTCTAAACATCCATATCGCACCCGGGATGGTCTATAAAAACCCTGATTGTTATTCCACGCGCAGAAATCCGTCAAATTAGGTAACGGTTCGTTTTAACCTTCTAGCTTGATAATGATGGATTAGATCTTGATTTTGAATGTAATGATATAGTTAGGGTTGTTGATTATTGTCTAGATGATGGCTAGGATTGATTATAAACGAAGAACACGATGTTTTAACTGTTAAATCCCTGTTTTGATCCGTTGTAATGCCCGGTTTGCATGAAATCATACCCATGATTATAATGGTTTAAACCATTTGATTATGACAATGTAGGTGATTAGTTTGATTAATCTTTGAAATGCAAGGTTAAATCCAAGTGTTTCAAACTAATAACAATCATTAACATACTTATTGGAATGATTATCTGATGTTTATGATAACAGTCAGATTAGTATGTTAAGCATGGTTTTTAAACCTATTCTAATGCTACAATGTGATATTTCATGATATTTGAGTAATCAATAACAAGGATTGATCATTCCTAAGCCATTAATCTGTCTAGAAACTGTTTTAGCATTATAATCAACAACATTAAGTATTTGGTTAATCCAAGATTATTCTGATTAATCAAGTGTGTCATCAACCTTGTATTAGGAACATGAATCAGTATAGGTTCCTACATTATCATACATTTTATGATGCACATGTTATAGAATTTAGGTGGACTTAGAAACCTAGACTATAACCATAGGCTCGAATAGTGACACAGAGAGCTCCGAACATAATTAACGAACAAAACTTGCTTTGAATTAAGTTAGGATAATCAGGTGGTACAAATTCTATTTATGACTGGCCAGCATAACTGAAATTCGCAACACATGTGCATTCTAGTTTAATTTAATTCAAGCAGAACATTAGTAATAATAAGGATGAGTAGTTGCTCTGAGATAGGAAGAGATGTCATATCGTGTTTATGTTGAATATTATTATTCAATATTTATATCATGGTACTGCTTTGAATTTCTTGTGTATACAGTAATGGCCAACCAGGGAGAATGGTATATGTATCAGCGATTTCCATATGTTATCTAGGACGATACACCCAGTTCTAGTTCTAGATCAGATTTAGATCCTTCTGAGGCTTCATCGGTAGCATCTCAAGTACCTGCAGTACCTCACACACCATCATCTCCTATACCTGTTACTCCACCACCACCACCAGCACAATCAGTATCACGTGGACATTCTCAGCCTCGTGCTGAGAATACAGCAGCTGATAGACGACCTAGCTCGTCTCCATAGGGAATCCCTGGATGGGATGGCTTGAGGAGGATGCGGGGGCAGGCCCGTAAGACTACTGGACTTCCTCCTAGGCATCAGTTAGCACCGAGAGATGAGCCACAGGTTGTGCATGAGGTGGGGGAATCATACCACCAGGCAGAGCTTAGAGCCCAGCTACAGCAGGTTTCCCAGGATCTGCAAGGGATGAGACAGGAGATGCAGCAGCAGAATGCCACTCTTGAGGATACCCGTAACACGGTATTGGAGATTCTTACCTCTCACCTGACCCTATTGGATCAGGTGAACACACTAGACACCGAAACCCGAGCATGGATTGGCAGAGGATTATCGCTGCGTTTTGGCAGCAGATGGAAGTACTGAGAGCATGAGTAGTGCGAGTGAGAGAGTTTTTGGTTTGGTTTGGGACGGTCAGCTTCGAGACCAGGATGATAGTCCTGGCTGTGATTATGGCAGCTGTATCCATGATAGTTTCTTGCTTATTGTATTTCATACGATGAGTATGTTCAGAAGATTATTTTGGGATCATCATTGTAGATATCATCAGCAGCATGCAGATAGATTGAGAATGGGATGTTTGGGGGATGTTTTTGGTCGTAAAATAGATCCCCGGTATCTAGTTGTAATGTCTTGGTTCTGGCAGTCTGTATAAACTCGTTGCAGTTGTACAAAACTATGACAATAATAAAATAGTTATTTTGTATGTTATTTGTGTAATGTGTTATGTGTGTGATGTATGAACTAAGCATCAATGTCAAACTTGTGTGAACTATAACCAGAACGGTGAGAACATATCTGTATGAGAACTTCTCTATGTGAGAACATATATGTATGAGATCATATCTATTGCCGATGTGGCAATGAATCAAAGAACTGTATGTGAACATTTCTGTGTGAGAACATATTAATGTCCTGTATGTTAATATATCAAAAACATGGGTAATAACATATTTATATCACAGTACTGTGAGCTGTGAAATATTCTAACATGTTTTTGAATTAATAGGACTGAGTATAACTACAAACATTTGTGTGATCTTTGTGTACCGAGAACATGTCTGAACTATATCAATGTAGTTATACTATATTTTCTTATAATCACATTTCATCATAAAATTTCAATATAACTGAATATGATTGAATTTATGTGATCGAACGGGTTATATCTTTGATGTTCTTGAACTAACCTGAGTTTGTCTGCATGTGAGCA
Source organism: Mikania micrantha (assembly GCA_009363875.1). NCBI lineage: Eukaryota > Viridiplantae > Streptophyta > Magnoliopsida > Asterales > Asteraceae > Mikania > Mikania micrantha. Next base: position 53,394,032 of record CM018694.1, on the reverse strand, counting down.
AAACAATGGCTCCTAAAAGAGGTCGACCAGCTAAGAAAGCAACCAAGAACGTTACTAACCCTGAACAGAATCAAGTCCCACCTGTGAATGTAGAACTTAATCCGGACCCACAGATCAATCCGGAAACAAATGTGGTTCCACCTGGAAATCTGGAGACAAATACTGTTCCACCTGTGAACCCTGAAGTGAACACTGTTCCACCTGCTGGTGCAAGTGGATCTAAACTGATCGAAGGAACGATAGCACGAATTGTAAGAGAACAGCTATCAGCTTCTGGTGTTTTGACACAACACCAGACACATGTCACTATGGGTTCTGGTGGGGACCACGATCATATGGAACATAATGCTACTGGTGGCCACGTAGAAACTCTTCATACCACTGGTGCAATAACTAAAACAACTGCTCCTGATCCATCACAGCAAGGATGTACCTACAAGTACTTTGCTTCCTGCAACCCTCCTACTTTTACGGGCAAAGAAGGAGCTGCTGGACTTTTGAGGTGGATCGAGGAGATGGAAACAAAACTGAAAATCAGCCAGTGTTTGGCAGAGCATAAGTGTCTTAAGCTGCTTGTTCTCTGAAAGAATCAGCTCTAACCTGATGGAATACCCAGGCTAAAACTTTGGGCTCAGCTACAGTTGACTCGATGGGCTGGAAAGATTTCAAAACTCTGATTATGTAAGAGTACTGCCCAATCACTGAAATTAAAAAACACCGGGAGGAATTCTGGAATCATTCGATGATCGGTGTGGATTGTTCAGCTTATACCGATCGGTTTCACGAACTTACTTGCTTACTTCCCAATATGTTTCCAACAGAAGAAGCTTTGATTGAGAAGTATATCAAAGGTCTGGTTCCCCAGATTCGGGGAATGATGACTGCAGCTGAACCTACAACTCTCAAACGTACAATTTTGTTGACCACTAAGCTTACCGATGAGGCGGTAAGGAGTGGTACTTTGTCCACAAAAACTCAGACGGCGGTGGGCCGTAGTGATGTCGGTACCTCGAATGTTTCTAAAGGTACTAAACGAAAGTGGTTTGGCAAAACCAAAAAAGGCTCCGGCTGAGACTAGTCACAGCAAACCAATAGTGAAGAACTATGGTGCAACTGTTCCTGAGAGGAAAGTTTATACTGGGCAGGCGTCCAAATGCAACAAGTGTCCATTCCATCACACAGGACCCGGTCCTGTTTGTCTGAACTGTAACCGAGTGGGACAATCTGCTAAATATTGCAACTTTCCTGCTCAACCATTAACCCAAGCACCACGACAAACCACTCAAACCAACCGGTCATGCTTCAAGTGTGGAAGTCCTGACCATCTTATGAGAAACTGTCCAAACAACAGTACCAATCAAGGGAATGAAGCTAGGGGGAGAGTTTTTCAGATTGGTGCAACCGAGGCAAGGCATGATGCTAACATTGTCACTGGTACGTTTTTTCTTAATAATCTATACGTATCAGTACTGTTTGACACATGTGCAGATAAGAATTTTATCTTTCCTGAATTTGCATCATTACTTTCATTGCCTACGGTAGATCTACAAACTCCTTATGTCATTGAACTTGCTAATGGCAAGGTGATCAAAACTAACAGTGTAATTCAAGGGTGTTCCTTGAATTTGAATGATCATCTTTTCAATATCAATTTACTTCCTATTGAGCTTGGAAGCTTTGATGTTGTGGTCGGTATGGACTGGCTTTCTGATAACCAGGCGGAAGTTGTATGTCAACACAAGGGGATCCGAATTCCATTACCGTTAGGTAATACACTGATAGTTCAAGGAGAACGAGCTGGTAGGAAACTAGGTATCATTTCCTGTATGCAAACTCAAAAATGCTTACGGAAAGGTTGTCAGGCCTTTCTAGCACATGTGATCGAGAACTGTTACGTACAAAAACATATCGAAGATATTCCAGTAGTCAAGGAATTTCCTGAAGTTTTTCCTGAGGATATATCAGGATTACCCCAGTGAGACAAGTTGAATTTTTTATTGACTTGATTCCAGGTGCAGCACCTGTAGCTAAAGCTCTTTATCGTTTAGCACTTTCAGAGATGCAAGAGCTGTCAGGTCAATTGCAGGAACTGTTAGACAAAGGTTTTATTAGACCTAGTTTCTCATCAGGGGGAGCACCAATTCTTTTTCCTAAAAAGAAAGATGGTTCATTCAGGATGTGCATTGACTACAGGGAACTCAATAAACTAACAATCAAAAATCGTTATCCTTTGCCACGTACAGATGATCTGTTTGATCAATTACAAGGTGCTACTTATTTTTCAAAAATTGATTTAAGATCTGGATATCATGAGTTAAGAATTCATGATGATGATGTTCCTAAAACTGCTTTCAAAACTCGATACGGACATTACGAATTTTTAGTAATGTCGTTTGGATTAACAAATGCTCCTGCAGTTTTCATGGATCTTATGAATCGAGTATGTAGACCTTATCTGGATAAATTTGTGATTGTGTTTATTGATGATATTTTCATTTATTCTCGGAACCAACAAGAACATGCTTAACACTTGAAATTGATCTTAGAACTTTTGGCACATGAGAAAATATATGCCAAATTCTCCAAGTGTGAGTTTTAGTTACGGGAAGTTCAATTTCTTGGGCACGTAGTGAATGAAAACGGTATTCAAGTGGATCCCAGTAAGATCGAAGCTGTAATCCCTCTGGTTTGTTTCGAAAATTTAATAAATGTAATTCTGACAAAATTATAATAAAGCAAAGTATGAGGTTGTTGTTTGGTTTTATGTAATTTATAAACACAAAGTCATATGACAATTAGTACATAAAAATATACATAGGTATTATCCTAAACATTTAATTAATAAAATATTAGAAATAAAATAACGATGTTCAATTTATAAAGTTATGTCAAAAAAAAAAAATAATAAAATAACTTAGTAATAACAATTACTAAAAGATGATGTAAACTTTGTAAACAATTGATACTAAACCATAAAGCTTTAAAAGAAAATAGTTGTTTTATAATCTTTAATATACATATATATATATATATATATATTTTAAGCTTTAAGAATAAAATAATAATAATAATAATAATAATAATAATAATAATAATAATAATAATAATAATAATAATAATAATAATAATAATAATAATAAGACTTTGCAAATAAATGAAAGGTTTATAATTTTATAAACTTTTACTTTAACATGATACAAGTAATAATTTATTTTATAAAACATAACCTATAAAAACTAATAAAAAGGTTTTTATAAATTGATTGAGAAACTATTTAACCTAAGGGATCATTTTTGCCAAATTATAAACTATTTTTCAGCTATAAAAAGTTTAAAAAGATAAATGATAAAAGGGAAAACATGAGGGACTAGAATGCAATTAACCCAAACCTACCCATCCCCTTTACCCGTTTTCTTGATCGGATACCCAAACGGATCGGACCAACATGTTTTCTCAATCCCGCTCGAACCTAGTCGACCACAGCTCATCCTTGGTCTATTAGGAAGGTATTCGAACGCATTAACATCCCCAAATCTCCACTGATTCGAAATCGATCCCATTAAACGTGTAAATTCGTTCCAAAAATAACTCAATCACCCGCAATTCAAATCCCATCGAAATCTCTATAAAAACCCAATCAAATGGTACCCTTAGAACCGCAGCACCCTCACGAACTTGTCTGGGCGAACAAATAAGATCAAACAACAATCTAGAACGTGAGTAGAAGCAGAGAACGACCGGATCTCCTGCGTAACCCGAAACCACATCAAACGAGCATCAATCCAAGTAAGTTATACGTCTTTAGAACCGTAGTGATGTAAGGATCAAAAGCCCTATGCTTTTGATCCCTCACAATCAATCGATCACACGAATTTGGGAGTGATTCAGATTAGGGTTCATAGGTTCTGAAACTCAATCAGAAGTTCTGTATAAGATCCATTTCGTTTCAGTTGATTCAACATTACCCTCCCGCAGCCCAGCGGTAGCGAGTCCGCCGGCTGAGGGAGAGGTCGCGGGTTCTAACCCTAACTGATGCCCCTAACCGGTTTTTTTGACCCTTTAACCCATTATTTTATATTGCATTTAAAAAAAACTTTTTAGAAGAGTTTAAATTTTTTTGAGTAAAAATAGTTTTAACTATTAAAACAAAACATAAAACCTTTTTAAATCATTTATAAAAAAAACATAACCTTTAAATCTTTACAAATTTTTATATTAATTTTTATTAAACTACAAGAAACTTTAATTTTTCTACACAAACTTAAAACAAATATAACTTTAAATTAATAACTTTACAAAAATCGCTTTTAAAACAAAATAACTTTATAAACATTATATTTATTAAAACCTTTTTAACTATAAGTGATATTTTGAGTATTACACTCCTACAAAATAATTTATAAATTATTCAAAATTTTACAACATATTTTCTTTTTAAATAAACATCTTTAAATCAATTAAAGTTTTATGATTTATAAAACTTTATAAGGGTTTTAAAACAGTAACAATAAACTTTATTTAAAAAGCTTTTACTTAACTATTTTGTGTAAACAAATTTCAAACTAACATATTCATTAGGATCATAAACGTAGTATCCATAGGCTTTGTATAATAAATTGAAATGCTTTGACGTTTCATTATATTTATTATGTACAAATAAGAATATTTAACATCATTTAAATATTCTCAAACCAATTATTCTTAGACTTTTATAATAAATAAATTCCAATTTATTTATTAAAACAAAGGAGGATATTTAATTATAATAGATAATTAAATAATCTTAAACCACTATTCAAATTACATATTTTAGAACATTAGGAATTCCATAGAAGCCATAGACTTTAAGACAAACATTTTGAACTTTAAGAAATCATGTGAACTTTAGACTAAGACATATGCTTTAAACATTAGGAAAGGACTTCTAGCTTTTCTCATTTATACAACAAACATTTGGACAAGACAAAACACAAGTGAGTTAATTCTTACTCCCTTTTTACATTTTGTAACTTTTTGGGATGTTACATATGTCTTATACAAAAACATATTCATAGAGTCAAAAACATATACATGATGCAAACTCTTAAGCTTAGTAGACATGATTTAGATGCTATGTGAACTTATGTGCTAATTGCTATGTGGGATTTAGGTTAGAAGACGTTTCATACAAAAACAAAACAGTATCTAGTAGCCTAAGAATGTAGCGACGTTCTTCGCATTGACTTATGTCTTGTGTGAAAAAGGTGAAAAATACACGTACATAAACATTATGATTTACATTATTTAAGTTAAGACCTAGCTAGTCTTGACTTAAACTTTGTAAGATCATTTGTTTGGATTCTTGCTTTGTGCTACTTGCAAATTTAAATATGTTTAAATCCATTCTATTTAGTTTAATAGTTTTGCATCCTTTTTATAGGTATTATATTAAACTGTTTTGAATTGCTCACCAACTATGCAAATAGTTGACCCTTTATTTTACATATGTAACAGGTTAAGTTGAAGACATAGATTAGGATTAGAGGACCTAGTTAATTAAAACAATGTTTAGAATATCATTTGTAATTGTTTGTGTAATCAAAATTCTTGTAATGAAATTTGAATTTTATGAATTTAATGTTTGTATTGATTAATATGGATGTTTTAAATATTGAAACTTTAACATAGCACCATGAGCTTTTGAACAGTCAAACTCGCGCCCCGACGTTTACCGCCGTCGGTCGGGGTGTGACAGAAGCTGTGAAGCAATGGGAAACACCACGAACCCCAGCTAAAATACGTCACTTCTTAGGGCTGGCAGGTTATTATTGTCGATTCATCAAGAACTTTTCAAAGATAGCCTTGCCACTGACCACATTGACACAAAAAAATCAACCGTTTATATGGGGTTACCAACAAGAGGAGGCATTCTAACTGTTGAAACATAAACTCCGCAATGCACCTATCTTGGCATTACCGGAAGGTACTGATAATTTCACAGTGTACTATGATGCTTCTCGTCAAGGTCATGGGTGTGTTTTAATGCAGAACGATAAGGTAATTGCTTATGCTTCTCGACAACTGAAAGTACCTGAAAAGAACTATACCAGTCATGATCTAGAACTTGGTGCAGTGGTGTTTGCACTCAAGATTTGGAGACACTATCTATACGGAACCAAGTGTATTATATACACTAATCACAAAAGTCTTCAACACATTCTAGATCAGAAAATGTTGAACATGCGACAAAGGCGGTGGGTAGAACTTTTAAACGATTATGACTGTGAAATTCGTTATCACCCAGGCAAAGCGAATGTTGTAGCCGATGCCTTGAGTCTCAAGGAACGAGTCAAACCTTTATGTGTGAAAGCGTTTGGGATGATTACTCGAACTAGTCTAATTCCTCAGATTAAAGAAGCTCAACAACAAGCTTTACAAGAAACGAACTATCCTGCTGAGGAACTAAGAGGATTAGACAAGCAACTCGAAACCAAGACTGATGGAGTGTTGTATTTCAAAAGCTGAATTTGGGTTCCTTTATTCGGTAAATGTAGAACAATCATCTTGGATGAGGCGCACAAATCCATGTATTCTATTCATCCAGGTGCTCATAAAATGTATAAAGATCTTAAAGATTTTTATTGGTGGCCTGGAATGAAGAAACACGTAGCTGAATACGTGGATCGATGTTTAACATGTCTCAAAGTTAAGGCTGAACATCAACGACCTTCTGGGTTATTGCAACAACCTGAGATTCCCATATGGAAATGGGATCAGATCTCTACGGATTTTATCACTAAACTACCCTGAACATCACGTAATCATGACTCTATATGGGTTATCGTTGATCGCCTTACTAAATCTGCGCCTTTCTTACCCATCCGAGAAGATTATTCTATGGAATGACTCGCTAAACTCTATATTAATGAGATTGTATCTCGACATGGAGTACCAATCTCTATCATTTCTGAAAGAGATAGTCGATTTATGTCACGATTTTGGCAAACTCTTCAGAATGCTCTGGGCACACAAATCAATATGAGCACAGCTTATCATCCACAAACGGACGGGCAGACTGAACGAACGAATCAAACTCTTGAAGATATGCTCAAAAGCTGTGTGATTGATTTTGGAGGTAGCTGGGATATTCATCTTCCACTTGTTGAATTTTCATACAATAACAGCTACCATACTAGTATTCAATGCGCTCCATTCGAAGCACTTTATGGACGCAAGTGTAAATCACCTATCTGTTGGTCAGAGGTAGGTGAAAGTCAGATCATAGGCCAAGAATTCATTAAAGAAACAACGGATAAGATCGCACTCATTCAAAAACGAATCAAAGTTGCTCGCGATCGTCAAAAGAGTTATGCTGATAATCATCGTAGACCTCTAGAATTCCAAACAGGTGATCGAGTCATGTTGAAAGTTTCACCTTGGAAGGGCATTTTCAGATTTGGGAAGAGACGCAAGCTTTCACCAAGAATTGTAGGTCCATTCAAAATTCTTGAACGAATAGGATCAGTAGCCTACAGACTTGAGTTACCTCTTGAACTCTGTAATATCCATGATGTCTTTCATATATCAAATATGAAAAAGTGCCTACAAAATGAATCATTGATCGTACCTCTCGAAGAGATTCAAATCAATGAGAAACTTCAGTTTAGTGAAGAACCAGTGGAGGTGGTGGATCGAGAAGTGAAAGTATTGAGACGTAGTCGCATACCAATTGTTAAAGTATGATGGAACTCACAACGTGGACCTGAGTATACGTGAGAACGAGAAGATCAGATGAAAAAAAATACCCACACCTATTCTCATAAAAGATTGTCATCAAGTCTTCACTAAATTTCGGGATGAAATTTCTCTAACAGGAGGAGACTGTGACAATTGCAGTTGAGAATTACGTCATCGTTGGAATGAGCACATGTGGTCGTTAAATCCACGTTGATTTGATGATGTAATTATTACAGTTTGATAGTATGCGAAAAATGGTGAACGTGGGCGAAAACCGTGCGCGAAACGGAGTTACAGATTGTCCGGAATCGCGAAACGAAGGAAATCCAAAATATCTGAGATCTCCACTCCGCGGGGTAAGCCGCATCCCAACATCCCAGTTGGGGGGGGGGTACGCCTGGGGTCCGTAAGTCAGCAAAATTCCTTAAAACGTCAGATTTCATCCAGAAGATACATTTTCTTCTTCCTCTCGAACTTATTCGAATTCCAGGCAACCAAAGCTTAATTTTTAGCTCTTGAAATTCACTTTGAAGCTTTCTAAACATCCATATCGCACACGAGATCGTCTCTACAAGCCCTGATCGTTATTCTACGCGCAAAAATCCGTCAGATTAGGTAACGGTTCGTTTTAACCTTCTAGCTTGATAATGATGGATTAGATCTTGATTTTGAATGTGATGATATAGTTAGGGTTGTTGATTATTGCCTAGATGATGGCTAGGATTGATTATAAACGAAGAACACGATGTTTTAACAGTTAAATCCTTGTTTTGATCCGTTGTAATGCTCGGTTTGCATGAAATCATACCCATGATTATAATGGTTTAAACCATTTGATTATGACAATGTAGGTGATTAGTTTGATTAATCTTTGAAATGCAAGGTTAAATCCAAGTGTTTCAAACTAATCAAATCATTAACATACTTATTGGAACGATTATCTGATGTTTATGATAACAGTCAGATTAGTATGTTAAACATGGTTGTTAAACCTATTCTAATGCTTCATTGTGATATTTCATGATATTTGGGTAATCAATAACAAGGATAGATCATTCCTAAGCCATTAATCTGTCTAGAAACTGTTTTAGCATTATAATTAACAACATTAACTATTTGGTTAATCCAAGATTATTCTGATTAATCAAGTGTGTCATCAACCTTGTATTAGGAACCTGAATCAGTATAGGTTCCTACATTATCATACATTGTATGATATAACATTAAATCAACTAATTACATACTTAACATGAGTTTGATGACTGTTAAGACAATGTCCTTGACATTGGACGTTCAGAAAGATCTAATCTGTAAGTTAGAACATAAATAACTTATTAAACATAAATAAATGCAGAATTTCTCTATTACTATCATTTGTGTGACATTCTGCTACTTCTGAGTTATCAGGTGAGTATCGTACAACCCCCTTTCTTTTTAATGATTTATAAACATCGAGGTCTTACTGTGAAAATTTTCTAGAACATATGATATGTATCACTGTTATCTGCTTGATTTCATGTGATTGTTGAAAACTTGTCGATTTCATGGGATTTTGCTTGTAGAACAGAACTTTATCACAGAACATGAAAGTCCTCATTCCTTGAACTGTATCTAGTGAACCCATGTGGGGCCGAACATAAAACAATGATAGTACTATTGGCTGACAACCCATTTGCCAGGAGCTTGCAACTCCCCTTGGTGTAAATGTTTGTTATATGTTTCTAGAACTTCTTAATGTAGTGATAGACATTAAGACAATGAGGCGCCAAGATATGTACCGACGGGTAGTATCTTTATAGAACAGAACAGAACTGAGCAGTCCAAAAGGAACTAGATACAGGTCCCATAGTTATCTTGAACTGAACTTTGTGAGAACTTGTATTGCATATCATATTGTTGAACATGAACATTACGAACTCACCAGCTTTGTGCTGATGTTTTAAAACATTTTGCATGTAGACAGTGACCCACCAGGTGAGGCAGCACTCTAAATGCTTATAACTAAATAAGTTAGTCATGTAATAAAATTAGTTTGTAAAGTGTACTGTTGATTGTAATAACTAAATAAGTTAATCTTTGTTCTATGATATCGGATCAAGTAAGTCACACCTCATCTCTGAGACATCACCACTATGCTGGTGACGAGAGGTGGGGGTGTGACATCCATGAATACAGCTGGTGCGTTGGTCAATCCAAAGGGCATGACCAAAAGTTCGTAGTGTCCATATCGAGTTCTAAAGGCGGTCTTAGGAATATCATCTTCCTGTATCCTCAGTTGATGGTAACCCGATCTTAAATCGATCTACGAATAGTAGCTTGACCCTTGTAACTGGTCAAACAGGTCGTCTACTCGTGGTAACGGGTATCGATTCTTGATCGTCACCTTGTCCAGTTCTCTGTAGTCGATGCACATACGGAATGATCCGTCCTTCTTATTTATGAACAAGACCGGTGCTCCCCGGGGTGAGAAGCTTGGTCTGATAAATCCCTTGTCTAACTGCTCCTACAACTGGTTAGACAACTCTTGCATTTCAGTCGGCGCTAGTCGGTATGGAGCTTTAGCAATCGGTGCTGCTCCGAGGGTGAGGTCTATCTGGAAAGGAAACAAAACCCAAGCAAACATAAACTAACTCGACCATTGAATAATTAAACAAAGGCAATTAAATGGGACAACTATGCCATCACCGTTTCTATGAAATAAAAATTGAGCTTAAATTATCGTCAATAAAAAAAATCCATAAAGAGACTATGGTTGTACCTTTAGGGATGATAACCCATATCTCCCTTTTGTTTCTAGTGTGATCCGAACAGCAACAAATGACAAGCAAAAGATCAAATCCCACTACCTAGGATAGCTATGGTACAAAGCATAGTGGCACCATCACCATCACAAATCTGGTGGCAGCCAAAGGACAACACCCTATTTGCCTATATTGAGCTGTAAATCAAATGGACTACCAAGAGACCATGAAGTCCATCAATTCTCATGATTTAACACCTCAAAACCCTGCAACGAAGAGGGTGAAAACATTGGGAATCAAATCTCATGATTTCTCTATCCAACGGAGCATTCCTACAGCTCCTTCTGTTCCTTTGAAAGTATGGGGATGGCAGCTCAGGAATGCTTTAAACGAGCATCCTCTGTTGGTGCTTCTGTGCGATCCTGTTCGTCATCAACCAATGTCGTGTGTTAGAAATCGTGTTAGCTATACTATGTTAGTCGGGTTAAGCAAGTGTTAGTACCGTTGTTTGTCCCACTAGTCTCGCTATGCTGACGACTTGCCTCATACTCGGCAATCACCTTGTTGACACGGCGATCAACCATCGTCTTGATGGTTTCCGCACCGATTGTTCGCTTGGGATGGCGGGTATGCGTTCCTCATCCAGTCATAGTCGGTTTTCTATATAGAAGGGATGGAGTGTTAGTGATCAGGGGTTAGAGTGTTAGTCAAGTGTCATGTTAGACGTCATATTAGCAAGCAACCATAATCAAAATGTACAATAAATAAGACAAAATATCATTTCATTAATATCAGCTTGAAGTACAATGATTTTTAAAACAGAACATAACTAAAATGATTTGTATGCATCCTGCTCATATAGGCATACAAAAGTATAAAACTGAAATAGAGAGATCTAACTAATCCGAAGCTATAGTGGAGTATGTGACAACCGGAAAATTTTTTGTTTCTCAAACACTCTTGCTTCTCAAACACCATCAATAACAACCAAATTTCGGGACGAAATTTCTTTCAACAAGGGGATGATGTGACACCCAGCAATTTTACGTAAATTGCGACTCTTACATACCTTACATTTCACATTCATACTTGTTGCATCTTATTTAATTATGTTTAATTAGATGAGTCAAACACAAACAACTACGAAACGATAGTTCGAGGAACTATCGAATCGTACATTGCACATTGGTTTTGGAAACCAAGTCTGGCAAACACAAACACTAACGCAAAACAATAATTTAGGGAATTATTGAATTGTGCATCACACGTTGATTAGGATTAATCAAGCCTGCAAACACTTCGTAAGACACGAACACAAACTACCAAAGATAATTTGAGGAATTATCGAAACATACACACGAGTTTCACGAACGTTGGTGATCGATCAAACTTATGTGCTATTTTATGATTATGTGCTTAAACATGCATTAGATGTTAGGATAAATGTTACGAATCGAGTACGAGTTAAATCGAATCATCAAAATCGAAAAACAAGTAAATGGGCCCATCGCGGTACGCGAGGAACCCATGACAAAAGGCTTCTCGGTACGCAAAGTAAACCGGGAGTCGGGACTCCCGAATCCCATCGCGGTACGCGATAAGTTTTCTGATCGGCCTTCGCGGTACGCGAAGGCCATGCAGATCAAAATTTTATTAAAAACCATCTCCAACTCATTTATTCGGCCTTTACCCCAAACCACCGAGTTTCTCCTCTGCAAATCGACCAAAACCTCTGCCAAATCCACCCCAAACATCTGTTAACACTATTGGAAGCCTTTCCTTTGTGTTGTAAGCCGTTGGAGCTCAAGGTAGGTGTCGAGAACCTTCAAGAAGCTTGAACGACCATTAATCCAGTAGCTTGCCATCATCAGTAGCCATCCCCACTGAATTCTAGCTTCTAAGGTAGTTTTCTATGTTTGTTTATTGTTAGATCGCACATGCAATGGGTAAAAACCCACATGCAACTCCATATGATCATTGTGCATGAATTTGTTGGTGATTTGATGTGTAGATGCTACAGATTTACTGATTTTATAGTTTAGTAATGTTAGATTTAAGTTTTGTTGAGTTACTGGTTGATTTGGTTATGATTTTGGGACACTTGCCATAAAAGGATACTTTTATGTTGCAAGTCTCTAGATGTTGTTAAATGTACATTGAGATGTTTAGAAACACATTTGATTATTTGGATTTGGTCAAAAACATGATTTTGCATAAACTTTCTAAATATGGAAACTTTTCAAAATAAAAAGAGGGCTTTTGATGTTTTAAAGTGTTTTGATGAACTTTGATTGATGAAACATGTTTAGAAATGATTTTTAACATATTTAGAAACTTCATTTTGTGAAAACGAGCTTTTAAACGGGTACTTTCCAAATAAGGAAACTTTATTTGGGCAAAACGGCGTAAATGATGATTTATGCGCAAACGATGTGTTTTAAATGTTAAAACATGATTTGATAAACATATTAATGGTATTAGTTTCATGAAATGAGATTTGCATAACTACACTTTCCTAAAATGGAAACTTTCCAAAAATGGTAATCTATATGATTAGGGCCATAGGATGCATGTAAGTGTCCTACTTGTGCTTGTGACACATTGGGCAGTCATAACACAACAAACGTGTCACCAACGATTCGTCGAGTCTCACTGGTCAACACACACACTCGGTTGAGCCCACCAACACTTGGAGTTGTATGGATTACAACACACCACAAAACACATACTCACACCTATATGGTTATAGGTGCATACTAGCAGGTGCTAGCTTTCGCAGAAGCGAACACTTACACACATACCAGAACTGCTAACCAGGTGAGTTCACGGCCCCTTTTTACATTTTCTACCTTTGGGGGAGAAAACATTGCATACAACTATTTTTGAACAACATACACACATTTTGGTTACATTTGTACATGTTGTTTTCGTATATGCATATGTGTGGCATTCATCCACAAAACTGATAAGTCCTCATTAAACACACCTCGAACCGTTAATAGCGCGTTGCGCTTAGCGTGGTAATTCTGAATAGTACTATTTGGGCCTGACAAGCCCCACTGTTGCGCACCGTATGGCCACCCTGACTGGAGGTCGGAACAGTGCATAATTGACCAAAACAACATTGCCATATCTTGGATGGATATGGTGGGAGGCAGCATGTTAGCTTCGGTTGCGAACCCGCATATGGTATAACTCATCTTGATTAGCTATCAATGGATATTGCATTGTATTGAAATGTAGACCTGCAAGCTTTACTTTATACATTTTGATGTTTACTGTTGACATAAAACATGTGCTCTCACCAACCTTTGTGTTGACCCTTTTATTCGCATGTTTTCTCAGGTAACTAAGGCACGTACACGAGGAATCTAGTATGCTAGGATGGAGTCCATGCATCAACTTATGTGTCTTAGACTATCAAACATTTGTTATCATTTTTTTATGTTATATTTTGTAATGCTAAACAACTTAAAACGCTTCAGCAACTATTACTCTGTAGTGTTTTGAAAAACTGTTTTGACAACGCTTCCGCAATTTATGGTTTGAATCTGTTTTGATCTTATTAAACTTCCGCAACTCTGATTTTACTAAACTGTTTTATCCAAGTTATTAGATGTACGTATGTAACAGACATGTAGATCTCACAACATTGTGTGACCGGAGACTGCGATCCTGCAAGATCAGTAGAGTCGCGCCCCGTCGCACAGGCCGGGAGGGCCAGGGTGCGACAGAGTGTGAGTTTCCACTGTCTACTGGACCATCATCCTGATCCTCCTCAGGATCCTCATCGGGGTCCTCATCAAAGTCACCGTCTTCGAGGTCCTCGGCCTCGAACTGAGGCTCCTGTTCCTACTCCTGCTCAGGGTCCACGATAAGCTGCTCAGCCCAAGCGTTCTGGAGTACCGGCTGGTTCTCCTCAGTCACGTCCTACACCACAGCCAGTCGCTCTCCTTGGTCCTGGACCACTACAGTGACCTCCCCCTGTCGCTTCTCCAGTTGCGCCGTCCGGTTTCGGAGAGCTGCAATCTCGTCTACCACCTGCTCCCACAGATAGTCTATCTGTCCCCGGAGGTGCTGGTTCTCCTCTCGGAGAGCCCTGACCTCCTCATCCCGCTCGCGCGACCTACGGGCCTCCCAAGCTTTCCGAGCAACATGGGCCGCGAAAGCCCGCTCAAGTGGCACACCCAATGCCGGAAGTCGATGACGTTAGAGAGGTACTCTCTCCTCTATAACCCAGTCCCATACCGTAGGTGGGTACCAGCTCCACGATCTAGCGTGTTTCGCTATACGCTCTCTCTCGGCCTCCTCAACATCCACATGTGATACAATGTCTCGTATCATCTGACAGTCATCCTCCGTCAGCTCGTGCTCCGCGGGGCGTTTCCCAGGGTTCCTCCCCTCGTCATTGTTGTCGGCCATCCTGGACTCTTAAATCAGTAAGTAATAGTCATTAATATAATAACAACACATTATTGTGCAATGACTAAGTGTAGTGTCTAATGTTGAGCAATGGCTATAGTCTAAGTTTACTACATGCAAACCTAGTTCTCTATAACCAAGGCTCTGATACCAGTCTGTCACACCCCCAAATTTTCACGTGTGGTGTCAGTCCACATGGGTGTGACGTGGCCAGAATCACAGCTCATGGTCATATAGAAAGACTCTATATGCGTTTGAAATTACAATGTTTATCATCAACACAACCAAATGATTGATAAAATAAGCAGCGGAAATATAATTGTTAAGCAGCGGAAAATAAATTGTCAAACACTACGATGTTTTAATACATGACGTAAATAGAAATAATTGTTTGTTTCAGAAATCATTAAATGGATGCAGGCAATCCTAAGCTCAGTCCTAAAATGTGCATCATGTTCCATACGCAGCTAGTTACTTGAGAATACACTTTTAAGAAAAAGTGTCAACACAATGGTTGGTAAGTTCACAGGTTTTGATATATATAGATAGTAATCTGAAATATGTGTCATGCTGCTTATTAAAATGTTAGTCCTGAGCCCTAGGCTCCAAGTGTCAGTGCGTCACTACCGAACTAGATTTGTTAGTCCTTGTCTCCGCTATGTCTTGTAATAACATAGCAAGATAGGTAGAAATTTCACGTGTCCCGACCTCCAGTTGGTATTGTGCCACATGGGGTTCGACACACCCAAATAGATCTATTCAAACTCACCTCGTTGTTTGTACATTAACGGTAAGACTTTGTGAGGGCTTGTTACGATTACAACACTTAATGTTTGTCTAATAAACCAGCATACACAAATAATGTTTGTACAGTAGTAATGTTTGACTCGATTCAACAAGTATTCTCCCCCTATTTGAAAAGTTTGTAAAAGAGTAAAGAGGGGCCGTAAACTCACCTTAGTGATAATGAGAAAGTGCAAGCGTAAGCTCCTGCGTCGTAGAGTAGTCGGTCACCGGCTACCTATATCGTATACCATACGTGAGTTGGTGTAAGTGACCGTGTTCGTGCTCGTGCTCGTGTTTGTGCTCAACAACCCTCGGTTGTTATGTTTGCTCATGTTGGTCCACATTGACCATGTTTGACTGTGTTAGACTGTGTCAAGTCAACGACCCGTTGGTGAACTGTGTGTCTGTTGTGATTCGTGTCACATTCGTGCTTGTGCTCGTCGTGTGCAAAAACGCGCAGGTCGCGTTCTTGGACAACTTACTATTTATAGTAAGTTTCCATTTATAGCACGTTTCACAACACATATCGTTTTTAAATTCTAGCATGCTTGTTAGTCCTACGTGATCATGTTAACACATAGCACATCATCATAGGTGGTCAAATAAGCACATAAGCCGTTTTGCGCATTAAAGTTTCCTTAAAAGGAAAGTTTCCATATCTAGCATGAATATTATCGGAAACCATCTAACTTAGCATGCGATAATCATATCGAGTCATTTTAAATCATCTAGCAAGCATGTAACATCCATAGCATTCATAAATCGATACTTCACGACGTAAAGCTACTAAAAATAGTAACTATGACACTTTTCATCCAAATGATCATTTTAAGCATTCCTATTCCATTTTCATATCAAATTGTAACATGTAATACTATTTAGCATCATCTAAGCATACCGATCTAAACCAACTCACCAACTAGCAAGATTTCGACTAGAAAAGGTACTAAAAATAGTAATTAGGCCAAATATGACCACAATCATGTCCAATTCACTTTCTAAGCATCATAATCATCATATTATCATCCAAATAGCAAATCTACACACATGCACGTTCATAATTTCATTCATGGCATTATTTTGTAACTAAAAAGTTACTAAAAATAGGAAGAATATCAAATAACCCATTTTAACCATAAAAATCGTGTTTTAACCTTGCAAATATACTTAAACATTATCAAGAATCATCACTATGTAGCCAAAATCATCTATACTTTAGATCATACATGCATGCAAGGATTTCATCACTTTATGTACAAATCATGCATCATATCAACACACATCATCATGGATCATCAAGATGTGTCACCAAATCATTTTAGATCATCAATACACACACTAAGATTATCAAACCCAGATTTAAACTAAGAGAAATTCACGCATGCAAATCTAGAGAGCTTGCATGTGTGTTTTGAAGCTTGCATGTGTGTTTGTGTGTGATTTTAAGCTACAAGGTGTGTAGAGCTACCTTCTAAAGCCTCTAAAATCCCTGAGAGGATGATTTCTATGCCTTAAAAGCTTCTGGACAACAGGTTTTTGCAAGAAAAAGAGGGTGATGGTGATGAAAAACCTCTACAGTCCTCCTTTCAAGCTCCTTTGTGTTCTTCTCAAGCTTTCAAGCTTCAATGGAGGTCTTCAATGGCTTCCAAGGGGTCAAATCAGGGTGTATGAGCTGTTTGGGAAGAGTAATAACCGAATTATGGTGTGT